>MJUT01049376.1:544094-583227 GCA_002080005.1 Gigantidas platifrons | reverse complement strand
CATGTCAATAACATACTTTACAGACTACATGTCAATAACATACTTTATAGACTGCCTGTCAATAACATACTTTACAGACTGCCTGTCAATAACATACTTTACAGACTGCATGTCAATAACATACTTTACAGACTGCCTGTCAATAACATACTTTACAGACTGCCAAGTACAGAGTTTCTAAAGGTTTGTCACCCTCTGGCTCTAATTTCTTAGTTTGTTTACATAACAAAAGTATGCTGTAAAAGAAATATTACAGGAAGTGACAAGTATCAGATGCAGACTTTAGAAAAATAACATTAAAGTGTCTTGGTACAATAAAAAAATTCTGTGAATATAGTATGGCTGTCACAGTGTGTATGTGGCGACAGAGGCTTCATTATTGTACTTAATATTGCTACACCTAAATAATTTCATTCCTTTACAAGTTTTGCTAGCAATAAGACATTTGACCTTTAGTTGTGACATCAACCATAAGCTTTACATAAGCATCTGCACATATGTACATGGCTTGTCATTAAGCAGGACTAGGGGTTATAATAGAATGGAGGTCTGGGTTAGGAGTTATAACAAGGAGAGACCAGTATATCTTACCCATCGTTGTCTTGGTAATCTAAGTTTAACCTTCTGCTGGATCCCAATAATTCTAAAACAAGACAAAAATAATGATATTTTATATAAACAATATTGAAAAAATGTGCTGTGTACTTTTAAACTGGCAATTACTCTATCTACAGAGTAGATCTATAAGTGTAACTGCTGTGATAAAATATTAATTAGGGACATAACATTACATCATATATATATCAGAAGAAAAGAAAATATTTTGAAGAATAATGAAAAATGAATCATATAAAGAGGGTGTAAACCATATGATATATCTGTAGCAACCATTGTATACATGTATTACATGTACTTAGCCATGGAACCATAGCTCTTATGGTATTTTTTCTTCTTCTGTTTTTTATAGACACAAAAGTTTTGCTGCTAATTTGTATACTGTACATATATTTTTACATTTTTTTGTATATTCTGATTTTTCGTCAAGTACAGCTGAGAGATTTCTTTTGTAGATTGCAAAAGAAGAAGATTTACCATACAGATAACTCGTTACTAGATTACTAAAGATGGTGTGTGTCACACTGTGATGAAAACAAAACTTGATCATGCTGTCAGCACCCTCAAAACATCATAAAATTTTCTTTGGTTTTTAAGTAGTAACTGTAACATTCCACAAGTAAATTACTGACATGTTAAATCAATTAAATGTTCAAGTCGTTCTTGAAAAGATGAAAAGGTAGAGAAAACAAGATTGCATAACAAACTATTAGTAGTGCAGATGTGCAACATAAAATATAAAACACAGATGAAGTTTAGAGGCAGCTGCTCCCTCCCAGGAATTCATGTTAAATGTTACCAGCCATAATACACATTTCATACCTCAGCTTTCACTATGCCATAAAAACTATATATTATTTTACAGCTGATAATTTTGCCTTTGATATTACAAAGTAAAACAGAACTGAAATATTATCTGAATGTATTGTAACTTCTGAACTAACACTATATGTGTACAAAATGTATATCAATACAATCTACAGTAATAAATTTGTGTTTGTTTTCCTTGTAAATGCTATTTCTTTCAGAAGGCTTCAACTTTAATAATTCTCCCATACATTACATATTGTGAAAGAGTTAAAACCCTGTTACTTTGGTGTTAATGGAAGGATGCACCATTTTTACCATCTTCGCTAGCCAAGGGTTACGATCCGTTCTACTCATCTTGAGT
Source organism: Gigantidas platifrons (assembly GCA_002080005.1). Lineage (NCBI taxonomy): Eukaryota > Metazoa > Mollusca > Bivalvia > Mytilida > Modiolidae > Gigantidas > Gigantidas platifrons. The sequence goes on along the minus strand of MJUT01049376.1, from coordinate 581,441 downwards.
AGAACGGATCGTAACCCTTGGCTAGCGAAGATGCATTTTTACAATCTATAGACATGAACTCACTGCACTCTCTGTACACTCTACATCATGCAGTAATAATAATTTCAATCTAACTAAAATTTATTTTTGCGATCAATATGCTAACATCTAGTAACATCCTGTATGGGGTCATGTCAGGGTTCAAATTTTCAACCGACCAATCAGTAATGAGCTTACTAAATCTTAAGGTACAAAGATAAAGTACACACCAAAAGCTGTTGTATGATTGGTCAATATATTTAACTATCTTGCATATGATTGGACAATTAAAGATGAATGAAAGGTTAATGGCATGACCTCAAACAGGATGTTGCTACATGTTTGTGTATCACCAAAGAAAAACATACAACAAACATGTCATTTTAATTAGATCGTAATTATTTAACACTGGTATTAAATGATCATCACCTTTTTCATGTTTATGTAAAGAATTTCTGTAACTGGTGTACATGTATGAATGGTAAACGTAAGGCATGTGTTAATCATACTGACGTCACTGGTTTTTCTAAGTTGGTGAAAATACCATGAATTGTACATTTCTAACTACAACAGATCTAAATATATGTCTCTTATGAAATATAAATCACCAATAAAACAGTTTCCAGTTTAAAGTAGAAAGTAATTAAAGAAATGAACCTTGAAATTTAATAGTCTACAGATACAATGTACATGTACATGTATAATAGAACCTTATAAATAAATCAGATACATGTATACTGTGAGTGTCAACTGGTAAATATTATGTATGTTTTTGGTGAGGGGAGGCACTGCACATTCTTCTAACCTGCAATCAATATTTTTTCATGACTTGTGATAGCAGCAAAATAAAAGAAAAAAGGTGACCTTTTAATACAGGTGACTGCATGGACAGGTTTAACTGTATAAGTTTGTTGTGATTCAGCATGAAGATTTTCACAGACTGGTAACCCCAGATGTTCCCCCTTTGTATAATCTTGACCAGAGACTACTGTTTATGCCCCATGGTGAGTATATTGGTCTGAGGATTTTTTTTGTAATAATATCAAAATTAGTCTTTAGATCAATTAAGAAGTTCTGATACACATGGATCCTGAAGAGAATTTGTTTTTCATATTTCAATTATACTAGCCACTAGGCAGGGTTTCAGTTTGGGGCGTTTTCTAGGCAAATGCCTGAAATGGCTTAAAGATTTTGAAAATCACCTATACTTTGAAGACTTTTAGGACAAATATTTAGTTAAGTAAATAGGGAATAACTGACAGGAAATACCAGTCTTAGGACAATTGTCCATAACATTATTAGGTCTAACAAAAACCCTGCTACATGTTGTAGGCATCAGACCAGAACTGTGATATTTCTCTGAGGACCATCAATCATTAATACTTGTAGTAATCTATATTTTTGTATCTTGACAAGTACAGAAGAAATTTCTGTAAATTTTGGTGAGTCCTACCATTGTAAAAATCTAAAAATTTGAAATCTTTGGCGAGTCCCAATTGAAAATGTTGTGTGCGGGACTCAGTAAGGTAAGTTGATAGAATGTCTGTTTAATGGACAATTCCTGTAATGTTTTAGTACTCATTGCCTGGTGGTGTCTTTTAACCGCATTGGTTGTGATTGGAGTGATCACGTTGAGGGTTGTAGACTGTGGGTTTGAGTCAGGGTTGGATCAAACCAAAAACTGACCATTAAATTGGTGTCTGTTGCTTCTCCACTATAAACAAAGACTGGTCGGCTCAGAATAATAATAATCCACTATAAACAAAGACTGGTCGGCTCAGAATAATAATAATCCACTATAAACAAAGACTGGTCAGCTCAGAATAATAATAATCCACTATAAACAAAGACTGGTCGGCTCAGAATAATAATAATCCACTATAAACAAAGACTGGTCGGCTCAAAATAATAATAATCCACTATAAACAAAGACTGGTCGGCTCAGAATAATAATAATCCACTATAAACAAAGACTGGTTGGCTCAGAATAATAAGTCGAATGGAGCAATATGTCTACCCGCCAACATTTATTTTCGTGAGGTACATTGTACATGTAGCACCATAAAATTCCAACTACATGTAAATGTGTTGGTCTAGTACATTTTGTACATAATAAAACATCTTACCTTTTTTTAGAGATACAGTTAAAACAAACCATGTCATATCAAAACCTAGAAGTCTAGTATAAATATTAATCAGTCATGTTTGATCATAGAAAGTTCCTCCATTCTACAATGTCTACATGTACTGGTATATTAAAGTCTATTACAAGCTAATTAAATCAGATTCATTATCACTATATACTTACAGATAGTCATGTAAAGGATCATACTAAGATGAATGCTAAATCAGTTGTATATTTAGTGCCTAAGTCAATACATACACTATCATCAACACTTAAAAGGAAAATTAATTTTCAAAAACTACATTGCTTGGTTGGGCTAATATACAAGTAACATTCAAACAACTGGTGCAAGCGTGAAACTTATATGAAAAATAGAGAAGGCAATACATTTTTGTATTTAGGAAATTGGCCCGTTTCGGTCGACTTCATACATTTTGTAGCAGAAAGCAAAAGAGATAGAGGATATTCTTCCTACATTTGTACATGTATACATCCAGAGGTTCTCAACAAAAGCAATTCAAAGGAAAAAAAGCAACAAATATTCTATATACCTTCCAAATATGCGAAAATTTCTGAATTTTGGCTCCCTTTATATACATGTAGATCCCTTTCGGAAATAAAATAGGTAGCTTATAAAATTATGGCCAATGAAGATGATTATTTTGTCCCATAAAATGCTTTAAAATTGACAAAATCTACATTTTTAATTTCCATCCTTTTACATCAAAAAAGAAAATAGTTACATAATAACGCTATGGGCATTTTTCAGAAAAGGATCTTCCTGTAGAATTCATTAAAAAAAAACTCATCAAATTCAGTTGAAACAATAAACTTCCCACATACAAAAAGCAGAAACACCCATTTTTGCACCTTTTGTTTAGAAACAATACCCAAAGTCAATGACTCTGTGGCAGGTTGGTAGTTTTCTCCATCACTCAAACTGAAATACAACGTATTGTTGAAAATGGCATTAAACACCATAACCCTAAAACAATCCTAACCTTTATTCTGTGACAAGGATCTTTGCACTAAAAATTTAAAAGGATCTCAGTCCACTAGAAATAAAGTCATCACACAGAAACCATCAAATATTGTATCAACAGATGGAAGACAACAGACCCATAACAAGATACAACCAACAGCAAAAGTTTTGAAGGAAACATTATTCAGAAATTACATAACTGATATATATTTAAAAACAAATAAAATAGTTTGAGTTATGGAAAATGAACGTCAGAGAAAATTTATGGAACTCAACATTAAATTGTTTTTTTTTTTACCCAAAATAGCAAATTAAAGTTAAAAGATTTAATTAATTCTTCAAATCAATCAATTTTTTGATTGATTAGTAAGTTGTTGTTTAACATCTAAAATTTAATCTAGATCTGATTTGTCAATATTAAATTTAGTATAAATGCAATGGAATGCTTCTGATCATCATGGTACACATGTACATGTAATAGTATGTTATGATATTATATACATCCTGTGCACTCAATCTGTTCATCTATCTATTCTCTATTTACATGTACCTTTGACAGATGTAAATATGTATGATATTTACCTAGGTAAATTAGAATACATTTACTGTGTAATTTAACACTAGATTATGTAATTAAAAACAATTGATAATTAATGAATATCAAATCCACTTAGTATCAAAGGCCAATATTGTTCTGGGCCTGACAAATACCGTAATATAATTAATACATTTGGTTATTGACTGTTTCTACCGTTGGATCTTTGGACAAATAACAAATAAGTACTTAAGTAGAAACAACTTTCTTCTATTCAATATTTATACATTTACATGTTTGAATCATGGTTGTGGTTCTTGATCTAAAGAACTTCAAAAACAGTTTTCTAACAGGGGAAGCTTACAATGTAAAAATATTTCCAGCAATGCAAGTGAATTATTCTAAAGAAACCGGCACTTTCATTACCAGATGCAAAAACTATAAAAGGGATAGTATAAACCAGCATGAAAAATCAGAATCCCACAGTTAATGTAATTAAATTCAATGGTCTGAAAAACCCACAAAATTCTGAAGGAGCTAAAGCTCTAAGAGCCCTAAACCAATTAACTCGGGCCAGTGGAATTTTGAAGGGGCCAGTTGTTCAAAAATTTTACTGGCCCAAAGGGCCAGTAAAAATATTTTCGTAAGTCGATCCCTGCCCTTGCGTAACCCGCTTCGCGGGTTACACAGTGTGTACCACATTTTTGAGTTTATTTCTTCATGAACCAAACAAAAATTGAAATCAATCCTTAAATACAATTAAAATTGCTAGTTTGAACCCTGTACATGGCGAGGTGTACTCAATACAAAATTATGTGAAAAAGTTTGTCAGTGTCAGTGACTTGCGACAGGTCGGTGGTTTTCTCCGGTTTCCTCCACCAGTCCACGATACAACTGAAATATTGTTGAAGGTGGTGTTAAGCACCATAAACCAAACCATTTATTGTGTTAGATTTAATCTCCATAACTGCATAACAAGATTTAAGACAAAATTACAAAAAAACATACAAGTAACAGAAAAATCATGTGTACAATGTACATGTAAGTTTAGACTTAATTATAATGTGTACCTAAATTTTGCTTTTTCACAACATTGTCTCACAACTGATAAACATGATAAAGATAATGACAGGTTTTACTCCAGTTTCATTCCTGAAAATAGTTATTTTTTAATTGCCATACTGGAGTCTGACCAACTTTTTCCACATATCAATCACTGCCAGTAGTTTTTTCATCAGATCATTATTTGACCAAATCTCAAACATTCTTTTCATAATTTCAGAAGTTCAAATGCTAATGTCCTCGTTAGACGGAGGAAAAAAATCTATTAAAAAATGTGTAAATTCTCTGCTTATACACAAACACTTTTTACTTCGCAAGAATTAGTCCAACACCAGTAGACTTCCTAATAACATGGAATACTACATGTAAATCAAATAAAGTAATTACATTACATGTACTAACACTAACAGTCTGTCTCTGATTCTTTAATGCTTAGTAAAGATTTTGAAAGTTATAGCAGTCGCTTGAATTTCAATGATTTAAATTTAAAAAAAAGAGTAAAATTGTTAATAATAATATACTTTTTTACTATTTTTTTATTTAAATCATTGAAATTCAAGCGACTATGCCAGAAAGGGACATAGATATTATTTTCCTTGGATCCAAATCTTGGTTTGCGTGTTGATTTGGTCGGAATAATACATTACATTAAGTTTTACAAATATCTACATACTAAATTAATTTGGGAAATCCTAAGCTACACCTGTAAATAAATTAAAGGGTGACAACTCTACTTTTTTTTAAGAGACATTGTGGTCTGGTGTATCTTTAATAAAATTAGAATGCTGTCATTTATGAACTTACTTGTTTTGCCAGATTTTCCACCTTTAATCAGCAGTTTCTGTAATAAAGGAATATCTCTGTCTTTCACAGCTTGTAAAAAATCCTGATCCTTTCCCATGTTGTCGAGTTGTTAAAAAAAATGTCATTCACACATCTTCACTTTCAAAAACTTCGTTTTAAAGTCGATTAACGTCAGATTTTTCAGAGAAAAGGCACATAAAAATATATCAAATTGTAAATATACACAAAATATTCCACATAAATATTTCAAAAACATCACATAATTATAAACAAATCATTTTATAGCACCTTTCGTCCTTAGTCATAATTTACACACCTGAGTTGAATTGACCTTTTCTTGCACCCTTCGGTGCGCATGTGTTGTAAACAAATGAAATTGGCGCCATTTTTGAAACCTCGAACTATCGGACAAGTTAACGACACGAGACCACCGCGTATCTGAAGTAAAGATATTTTAATATGCAAATACAAATACAAATATTTTATTGGCACAAACACAATTGCAATAATTGGCAAAGGCCCAAAGTGAAGTTACAGTTCATGTTTATGAATAGAAGACACAATATGACACTATTATGAATACTGAATTATCTCATTTCTAAGAGTTAGACAATTATTAATGTAAGAGCAAGTTACTCTTAATACTTTTAATGAATTACTATTCATACAAAATTTGAGCATTTGATTCTCAGATAAATGTTTTTTTGTAGTATACTCAAAATATTACATTGAAAACTTTTCCTTTAATGGGAATATTTTTCACATTTAAACAAGAAATGACTTTCATTTTCTATATCACCAGTTTTACATATAGTACAAATTATATCACTGGTGTGTAAACCTAAGTGCCTCCCCCTTTCGATGGCAAGAATGTGTGCACTTAACCTTATTTTACATAAAATTGACATCTGTTTTGTTTCTGAGGATATCCACTTAAGCACTACGGCGGTTAAAATCATAAAATTTTGGTAAAATTTTAGTTTGGTTGAACTATAAATTTTAGAGGATTGCTCCTGAGTACATTGAACAATCAACCTTTGTTTTATATTTGGTAGGAGTGCTTTAATTGAACAATTGCTCTCCGCTATATAAGAAAATCCTAAACTATTAAAGATGGAGTACAGTTTTTTTGTCCATGGGTTAAAGTTTTTAGTAGCTTGAAAAATTTTAAATACTAAGGTATTTTCAGATGCCAAAAGATGTTCCCAAAATTGTATACAAGAAAATGAGATTTTTGACCATAAAGGTAATCTTCCAAGTTCTGCTCGGCATGCAATATTTGATGCTTTGCAGTGAACCCCTACAATTTCTTGAATGAATTTCATGTGGAATTTTTCCACAATAGAACTATCTCCGGGGTCAAGGTAAAATCCCCAAACCTCACTACAATATAATAGGATTGGGGTAACTAGGGAATCAAAAAGTTTCTCTAGAAGTTTGCAAGGATTATTCAATCCAATTGTTTTCTTTATTTTAAAGTATGCTTTTCTGGTTTTTTCCATAAGTAAAGATACAGCTACATTAAAGTTGCCATTACACTTGAACATTACCCCCTAGTAACAATATATTGACACTGTTTGTATGACATTATTGTTATAACTAAACTCATTCACATGGATTTTTCCATTTGAATTAAAATTTTCGATTTTTCTACATTTACTTGTAGTTTCCAATTAGAACAATATGTGATGTGTGATTTCCTGTTAAAAAGTCACTGTTTCGGACAGCTGGTATCTCATATTTTAACACTACAGTCACGTCTCTCATTCTTGTATTTACAATTTATTTGATATTTTATGCAATCACCTTATGTTTTATTATGTTTATATGCCCCTTCGTGGGCCCTTTGATTTGGACCAATAAAATCTTGTTATGTCTTGTATCTTGAAGTCGTATGGGTTTTTGCTCGTTTACATTTACTGACCGCATCATTTTGATCAACGTTGGAGAAAACCGATAATCAAGAATGAAGAATCCAGAGACATGACAACATTTATTGGACGACATACCGTGACTTGTAAGACACAATGGAGAATCCAGAGACATGACAACATTTATTGGACGACATACCGTGACTTGTAAGACACAATGGAGAATCCAGAGACATGACAACATTTATTGGACGACATACCGTGACTTATAAGACACAATGGAGAATCCAGAGACATGACAACATTTATTGGACGACATACCGTGACTTGTAAGACACAAGGCGAAGACAAACAAAACACAAAAACACAGGATAAAAAACTAAAAAGATGAGCAACAGATACAGATACAGATATTTGTATTAACTAATCACAGTGTCCATTGCTGAGCAGAATAATCAAACAATGAATAAACATATATGATTGGGTTGATTGGTTACAGATATAATATAAAGAAACAACAAAAGACACAATTACATCAGTTCAAGTACAGTTAAAGTATTAAAGTACAAAGAGACACACACAAAAAAACAACAAACAAACAACCATAAACATAATTAATAAAAAAAATTCAAATAATTTAACTAATAATTTTGCTACTGATGACATGATTAGCCTATCTTCAGAAATTAATAACCAAATAAAGTTTAGTTCATTACTTAAAAGTTGGAAATTTGGGTATTTGTCAGTTATAAAATTAAGATAATCAACTTTGATGTGTTCAAGTTTTTTACATGAAATCATGAAATGTTCTTCGTCTTCAACATGATCTTTACATAATTTACATCCCATTCCATATTCTCAAATTTCAAACCAAAACAGCGACCTCTTTCTACTTCAAGTCTATGTGAGCTTATTTTAAATTTTGTAAGTGTATGTCGCTCTTCTTTGTTTAGAAATAAAAGATAAGGTTCTAAATGGAATATATTTTTGAATTTCCTATAAGTACGTAATTTATTTTTATGTTCAATATTTTTTCTCTTATCATTAAACAGTTTATTCTTCCAAATTGTCTGAAATTTCTCTTTTAAGTTTTGCTTTACTTTCTTTCAAACATAAGTTTCTTTCAAAGTACTAATATTATTATAAATAAATTGTAGATTAAAGCATTCAAAAATTTCTTTAATTACAAGGGCCCTACCAAAGACCCAGGTAATCGCGAATATTTGATATTAGAATTGTTTGGTATTTTTTGTTTTTCATTTGATTAATAACTAAGAGGGATGGTGCTGCCCAGCAAAGGAGTAATCAAATGGATCCTAAATCAAAGGACAGACAATTCAATAACCAAAATGAAAAGGACAAACATTGACCTACAAAACACTACACAGAAAACAAAAGATCGAGTAACACGAACTTCACAAAAATATGGGGTGATGGGGCCGATAACAATTCTCGCTCCACTAGTAACACCCATCGTGTTATACCTTATTTTTTTTTATTTGAGCTTTTACACATTTAATAAAATATCTTTTAAAATATCTATATTAAAAAGAGAGACATCTTTTTTTTTTAATTATAGAATCATTGGTATTTTTAGCAAAGATAAATCAGGAGCGTAGCTACGTTAGGCTCAAGTAGGCACGCACCTATATACATAAATTTGACGTTTTTTATTAATACTTTCCTGTTGGAATACGTATGTAGATATCCTACATGATTTTCTATAGTGCATATAATATAAATGTTCAGAGCGCGAATGATTCTGACTACTGGAAAATATCGCTATGCTTTGTATTCTTGGATCATTTAGTGGAAGAGATGTTAAAGGGAGTAGTGAGCAACGAGGAGCGGTTTTTTTTGGGGGGGGGGTAAGCCAGAGAAGACTACTCGACAATCTCATGCAACAAACCAGGGGCGGATACAGGGGGGAGGGGCGCGGAACCGGTGCCCCCCCCCCTACAATTGGAAAAAATATGATTTTTTTTTTGCGTAAAATCGTGATTTTTCACACGAAATACCCCAAAAATTTTCGCGCCTCCCTCCGCTCGGCGCGATTTTTAAAAATCCTGGTTCCGCCCCTGCAAACCGTTACTTATACCCGGCTGTATCACGGCCGCTTATCGCTCTCTTTCACCACAAAATGTTATGACGAGAAAATCATGAGATCGACTTCCCGTGATGAATAAGAGCGACATATATTCCTGGTCACCATGCAAATGTAAGGAATTTCATAGCATATATTTCAGTATAATGACAATTCGGCAATGTAATTCTGTGGCCAAGGCATTTTCCTTGATGCCCGTTAGCTTTTATATCGAACAATACTTATTAATTTTCCTACAAAACGATTTGTGCCAGTTCCTGACAAAGGAAATCGACAAAAATGTAACCAGTGCTCGTTGTTCTCGGCATTTTTAAGCAAACCAACAGTGTGAAATAATTTGATTTTAAGACTTGCATTAGTCGGATATGGAATATATCATCAAAATGCATTTATCTTCCTACACGGGTTCCTCCAAACAAATGTGATGCATTAGATTGATAAGTTATGCATGAGAAATCGGGTGATGCATGAGAAACCAGTGATGATTTGAAGTAATTTAAAGTAAAGCTCATTAAACGTTCCTTACAATAGAATGACTGTGCAGATATGATATTTTGCATGAAAATGATGATAAAGATAGATCAAAAGAAGGAAGTTGGAGGAAGTATTTAGACCTGAAAAAGTGATGTAAAATATTCTTATTAGGTCAAAATTTACATCGCATTACATTTTATTGTATAGCGAGAAAATAGTTCCCAAAGAAAGTTACAAAAAGTGAACGTAATAATATATTCGTCCATATTGCACACCAGCATGCGCTACAAATTTGAGGTCAATAGAATTTTCCCACGTAAAATCGCTATATACAATAAAAGGGTTAGTGCACGCCAATATCGGGTAATATTTTCCTTCGTAGAATAATATATTGCACTAGCAAGTTCGTGCAATATCAAATTCTACTCTCGGAAGATATTCCCAAATATTAGTGCAATAATCCTATAATATTTAGGGCATTTGTCTTTTCATTCCATAGTCTTTATAAATGGTGGCTCCTGAACAGAGGAAAACTTCGTATCTTGTTTCTTTGTACTTTTTTAAACTTTTGGACAAATCAATTAATTTGATAGAATCAAATCATTACTGAAACGTTTTCTATTATATATTGCAGTTTGAGCAATGGGTATATTTCGTGTGAAAAGGAAAAAAAGGTCTGAGACTTTCAATTTACCGAAAGTCATCAACTTATGTATCCAAAAATGAAAAACCCATGATAACAGCCTTACATGTATGCATTCTCAAGTCCTAGTTATTCCCCAGATCGCAAAAAAAGTCGCTGCATGGTTATCACCTTCGCCCAGGCATTTTGAAAGTTTCCATAATGTGCTTCTCTCCACACCAAAGAATGTGAACGATCTTGAGAGACATAACAGCTTCCCTTTGTCAACAATATCACTACTTCCTAGTTCAAATACTAAGCGAAAACTCGATTGGTATGACAATTCAAATGAAGTTAATGACTCCTATAAAGATACAGAGGAACATTTCAGTCTTTTGGATATAAGTGAAGAAGAAGAAATAGTAAATGCAACTATTCTAACATGACCTCCTTCTTTCGCTTTGTTAACAAATGAGCGAGTTATCCATTCGGTATAATCTCATTAGCACATGCGCCGGTGAATGTGACTGACTTTTCCATTGGCAGTATAAATTGTAACCCGCATAATGAGGGCGCAGTATTATTCGAGTTACATAAATTGTGTGCGCCATTTTCCGCAAGCGTAAATATAAATTACCGTCTTCCAATCAAAGTATACTACTGTATATTTGTACTCTTAGACATATCAGAATCGAAATAAATCACGGAAACCAGAATGTGTTTTGAGTTTTAACATGGATTAGCGGATATTAGTAAAATACCGCCAATCCATGTTAAAACTCCCAACACATTCTGGCTTGGAACCATGATTTATTTCTTAAATAACCATGATAGCGTAGATGGGATTTCGAAACCACTAGATGCTCTGGAATACGAAATTCAAATTCATGAAATAGAAAAGCTTATTCCTGATGCTTTGAAAGTTCTAGCGGAAGATGGCCACGGAACATTGGTAAAAGACTGTTTTCAGTTATTGTATGAAAAGAAGTTTCCATTAAAGAATATCGCATTTCGATTGTGGGCAGATGTTGTCCAGTGGTTTACTTTGAAAGATACTGGGTGCATGCGATATTCGGACGAGACGCTGCAGTTTTTCTGGTTAGGAAGAAAGTTATTCGGAGAACGATTTGTGAGATTTATGTCTGGTATGAAAAATGAGACGGAACTCTTATTAAGACAACAAAATTTCAAAATTTACTGCAATTTCCGTACCTGTATGTTTATATGTTGCCTGAGATAAAGTAATTTATAGACTTATTTCAAAACACTTTTGAGCATACCATCAATATATAGTTGTCATTTTTTCTTCATATGTAAGACAAGCTAATATCCATGTACTTGCAAATTCCCACCTAAAACAGGGTATCTGAGCCCTCAACCCCGGTGAAGATCGGTGTTCGATTTCACGAACAGGTTTAAGTACGATTTCGATCATACGTTCTGATGTCACAATATTTTCCCCCTTGAAGTTTTCTCAATTACGACCAATCTTTGACTTACGACTTTTTGTGAAACCGGCCACTGAATCAAGTAAAGACGATAATCTCTACTCAAATTGTAATGTCATTTGATTATTTTTTTATCTATGAAATTGTTTAATGTTTAACAGAAAGGGGTGAACATACTATTACTGGAATCTTGGAAATAACTGTCTGCTGTTTTTCCATTTATATTTCCGACCTTATCCTCGGTTTAAAGAAACGGTATACCATATGTATTCTCGCATTAGAGTTGTGTCAAGAAGTTTTCCCCTGTAGCTTACTTACTTGTTACTTGTTCTGTAACTTCCTCCATTGAATGTGGAGCACTGCTTGAATGAAGCATATTTTTAAGCGGTATGTACATCATCGTTAAAACAAAACATAAAAAGCACCCGCACCCACTAAAAGCTCCTACGTTCCTATACTATTCTTTGATATTTTCGCCCCATAGACGTATATATCAGAAAACAAAACAGGACCATTAGAGCTACAGTTCGCTTTGTTTGCTCTTTTTTCTTCAATAAATAAAAATTCAACTAGAAGTATCTGTTGTAATCCTATTTCATTTCGCGTTTGAAACATTGAATTGAAATTGTTTTAAGTCATCACCGGTTTCTCAAATTCAAATTCAAATTCTTCATTGATAAATAGTCCAACCTAGGACTGATATTATCAACAACGTTACAATTCGCATGCATCACCCGATTTCTCATGCATAACTTATCAATCTAATGCATCACATTTATTTGGAGGAACACGTGTAGGAAGATAAATACATTTTGACGATTTATTCCATATCCGACTAATGCAAGTCATAAACTCAAATTATTTCACACTGTTGGTTTGTTTAAAAATGCCGAGAACAACGAGCACTGGTTAAATTTTTGCCGATTTCCTTTGTCAGGAACTGGCACAAATCGTTTTTACGAAAATTAGTAAGTATTGTTCGATATAAAAGCTAACGGGTATCAAGGAAAATGCCTTGGCCACAGAATCACATTGCCGAATTGTCATTATACTGAAATATATGCTATGAAATTCCTTACATTTGCACGGTGACCAGGAATATATGTCGCTCTTATTCACCACGGGAAGTCGATCTCATGATTTTCTCGTCATAACATTTTGTGGTGAAAGAGAGTGATAAGCAGCCGTGTGTATAGAACATCATCAGTATCTTACTGACTCTGCCGGTGTCATCGGCAACAAGCGAAAGGTCTTTCAGTGCAATGAGACGCATGAAATCATACTTAATGTCGACTATTGGCGACGAAGACTGTCCAACTTATGTTTATACACAGATATGTGCAAGTCGACTTGGATTGATGACTTTTCATAAACTTATACAAGTGAAAAGCAATGAATAATTCATGATGAATAAAAGTTCAGAGAGTAATCTCTATTATACTTATAAAGTAACGTGACCATCCGTCCGTCCGCGAGAGGTGTCTGGATAGTCAAGGACGTTTAAGTTCTAGTTAGTCCGTAATGGTATTGTCAAAAAGGTACAAAATGATCTGAATTTCATGTTGTTAAAAACACAAATTGATGAAAAACATCACCCGTTGTGTTGTATAACCCATGCGCTGCGGCTTACGGGTGGCTTCGCGCCATTGACACCATTGAGTGACGCCAGACCCCTAGCTGAAATAGCTTGTGCCTATACTTCTCCATTGTTCTGACTACGCCCCTATATATATGCAAGTTCAATACAGTGGTGTCGAATCTCTATAGTATTGAAGTGACTTATCGATTTCAAGTGATGGAAAGGTTTGAAGCTACCAAAGGGGTAACAAAAAGCCGTGAATAGATGAATAGACAATACAGTGGCCAATATTGATGACGTCATATCGATTTAGAATGATTTATTTATTTTTGATGTTTAACGCCACTTTCAGCAATATTTCAGCTCATGGCGACTAGCTTTAGTGGTGGAAGAAGACGGAGTACCCAGAGAGAATGGGCAAGCAACTGGTAAACTTTATCACTTGCAGCTGTGAGTCGAGTGCACCCTTTTTTGTAATGTACAAAGCCTGGGTGCGAACCCACACCGTATTGGTGATAGGCTTGCATGAATTGTTAGGTAATCCAACATGTACATAACTCGTTGAGCCATCCGGGTCCTTTGGAAGTGTGCATATGTATTGTAATAAATATCAAAACGTTAGTCACGTAAAAATTCAGATATATATCGATTGAATATAATTCTGTGTGAAAAGTATTCTATTTTTACAATCATATCGAAAATAATTTGGAAATTTGAAAAACTTTGCAGATATTTTCCAAAATGGAAAGTGGTACGGAAACGGATTTCTTATTTATAACTCTTGATTTTAAAGAATATATTTTTTTCAAATTCAAATTAAAAATTGTATTGTCATTAAACAATACAGTTTGTGACAATTATACACATAAACAGACAGGTAACAAAGAGAACATAAAATCGACATTTTCAAGTAAATATGTTAGGAGTCCCCTGTCCTCAGTTCTAATGACTTTTTTTTTAAAAAGGAACCCAGTTTATTTACTTGAGATGGTGTTGATGGATCTAAAATATATGAAAGTTTTTCTGATTCTGATAAGTTATTAAAAATTTGATTTTCATTGTTCAAAATGATTAAAAAAGAAGACACCCTTTAACCCTAAACAACGACCATGTTTACAACACACCGATCAACCGCTTTGTATCATTTTGAGCAAAATCAGCATGATACGGTCAAAATAGATATCAACACCAGGGTAAGATTTTCTTAATTTCCACGTTCTTCTTTTACTTTCATGAATGAAACTAAACATCAAACGGTTCGATATAGATTGAAAATTTTATAAATACAACATTCATTACCTTATATTTCTTTTACATGAATAAATTTGATAAATGAAATGACAGTATGTGTAAAAAATAAATATTTCCGACATTTCTACGCAAATATTACCCCTTTGCACATTATTTTCAGGGCATCGATTGATATCATGTAATAGATTATTGATATAGCTTCCTTCTAATACCAATATAACGGTCGAATTGTATTTCATTATGGAATTGGAAGCCACCAACGTAAGGCGGTCAGAGAAAAATTGATACGATTAAAATCAACTGATTTTTTGCTTATGATACGATAAAAAATTGTTCGATGACACGATAAAAATTGTATTGGGAGTTCTAAATTTTTCAATAAAATTGGTTTATATGCTCACTTTCGGTCATTTTATCCCTTGAAATTGTGTCGTTTGAGATAAAGCCGTATTAACGAAAATAACTTACAAGGCCTTCCCTTATTTAAACAAATTGGGATAAACTTTGAATCTTTTCTTGTACAGATTCGTTTTGCTCCACCATTTTACTGAATACATGATTTGTCATGGAGGAACCTTTCATTGCGTAAGCTATTACATGGGCATTGTTCATTTCGGCTTGGTATGTGCGGTCCAGATCATTACCATGAAGACAAGGATTTCTGTAGCAACAGTTCTGCACAGGTTGTAAGCTTCATTAATAATTTTTTTCGTTGCATGGAGACAGTTCAAAATAGTGTCAGTCTTCACCACTGAATCTTGGGGTTCGACATGTTCTATTCTTACGTACGGACAAAAAGAATTATCGTTTGTCGCATCTTCTGGTCCAATATCGGATGGAATATTAGTGGCAATGCATGACGGAAATTCTGCAAGAAAGCTAACGTTGTTGTCCAAAATATTGTCTATGAGGGACCGTATAACGGGAACAACTTGTGAGAATTTTGTAGGACGTTTTCTTGAGGGACTTGCTTACACTTCGAAAAGTTATGTTTCAATAGCATTACAAAGGCAATCATCAAACATAACTCTAAATACAACTCGATTGTTCTGACCAACACGAAAAAAGAAGTTGTCTACCGTTGTAACCCTTCATTTCGCATAGAAGTTGAGGAACATAATATCGTGGAATCTCATAGTACACGTTCATGGAGTGGGCATTCTTTGTTTTACACTTGTTTTCATACATGAATGTAGGTTCATCAGAGGTACGAAAAGAACCATCAGGACTTATCACAAAAAAAGGATGGGTACTCATTTAATGCCATTCTTATGCATCCTTCTTCAAAATACTCTATATTTGGAAACAAGGCAGGCATAACCCTTCCTACCATCGTAGCAATTGCATCAATCTCATGCTTTGTTCCATATTCCATGTTCTGTAGTTACTGATCTGAAAACGATTCAACTTGATGTTCAGTTTCTGCCAGAATTTTCACTAAGTTTGAGGAATTTCTGAATGCCAAAACTAAGTCGTAGAAGTAACTCTCTCATATCTTTTGTCCTTTCCCCAATAATGGTTATTACTAATGCTTATAACTTGCATTATTCAGGTTGAATTTCTCAAATTCAACATATAAATGTTCAATTTGATTTAGTTCTGTTTCTAATCTTGTTTTCCTTTCTTCTAATGACGGCTTGGTCTCAAAACGCCAGCAATCGATGTCTCCCATTTGTTTCCCTTTGCCACGTGCTATTTGTTTTACCATCTATTCCAAGCTTCACATTCTTAGACTGTAACAATTCTGCAATGGTTTTAATCGTGTCATGAATAATGCCTGGAAATATTGGTGAGAGTTTGTCTTGTGCTAGCGATTGTAATGATGGAACAGCAAAGTTAATTTTTGATGACAACGGCAAACAGAGTCCTCTTGATTCATTTCCTCCAATGATTTGTCCATGTCCTCGAGGACCTGATATAAACCTTATAAATCCCCCTAAACAGTCTGTAACCTACCTCCCAGAACTTTGTCGTTTCTGTTTGAAAATAACGCATTTTTTATGTAACTGGCTGATCGAACCACATGACCAAATAAAGAAAGAGCAGGTAGCATATATTGTCCAATGGAAAAGAACCATTTTTCACCACTTCTTGCATATGTGAACTTGTCCGTACTCTTTAAGCTTTTCAATTACAGACGGAAGGATGTTCATAATATATTCCATATCATTTTCATCTGACTCTTCATAATACTCATCATCGTCATCATTCTTTGCTGAAATTTCCATTTGCCTAAGCTTTTCAGATAAGGGACTTTTACTCGAAGCATTCGTTTCTGGTATTTGTTTTATTGCAGTGGTATGTTCATCGTTAGTGGTTTTTTTGGTGTGTTGAATTTTTTTTTCTTGGATCTTTCCTCATTTGTAATACTCAGACGTTCGTCATTTTTTTTACAGAAAAAGAGCATTCCGACGGAATAATGTCTTGGTAAAGTTTCGTCCTGTAACCTGTCCTTCTTGTTCTATCATCTAATTCCTGCTCTCGGTATTTAATAATTTCATGCTTATGGTTGCGACATAGATGGTCAATAATGTCCGAAAATAAAGTGAATGTTTTTGGGCAATAGTAGCATTGGAATCTGTCTGTTTCCATGGTTCAACATTATTATTTGACCTGCAATGCAATATTATAAGGTGTTATCCAAGTTTAAAGTAAGAAAGTGTCCATCAAAGCAACTACTTTTTGTTTATGCATGCAGCTGATACGTCCATTTCGATAATATAACATCTCATCAGTGTGCTTTAATTGGAAGGCAAACAAGATGATAGTCATTTAGTTATTGTAAAAACACTGAAATAGAAAACTAAATTAAAACCATCTGTGGATATTTAAATACTAGTATTTGCAATACAAAGAATGAAGTCCGAATGCTCATTTAGAGTTCGCAACGAATTCATTGATCGGATGTTCAGCAGTCAGCACCGGGAGTCGGCAGAATCAAACAAGAATACATCTCGTTCAGAAACTTGCTTATTTCGAAAAAGCCAATTGAAAGTCATAAATTCAATTTCCTTTTGAAAAATTCAACTTTAAGTGATTCTTTTCTCAGCTTCTGATCGTATCATATATAAACACATTTCAAATTTTGATCGGATCATTTCACGGATTTTAATCGTATCATTTTTTCTCTGACCGCCTCACATTGGTGGCTTCCAATTCCATAATGAAATACAATTCGACCGTTATATTGGTATTAGAAGGAAGCTATATCAATAATCTATTACATGATATCAATCGATGCCCCGAAAATAATGTGCAAAGGGGTAATATTTGCGTAGAAATGTCGGAAATATTTATTTTTTACACATACTGTCATTTCATTTATCAAATTTATTCATGTAAAAGAAATATAAGGTAATGAATGTTGTATTTATAAAATTTTCAATCTATATCGAACCGTTTGATGCTTAGTTTCATTCATGAAAGTAAAAGAAGAACGTAGAAATTAAGAAAATCTTACCCTGGTGTTGACGTGACTTTCTCTGTTGATATCTATTTTGACCGTATCATGCTGATTTTGCTCAAAATGATACAAAGCGGTTGATCGGTGTGTTACAACAACGTGGCAAAAATTCTTTCCTATTCCTTTTATCTTTCCGAACCCCTTAAAATTCTAAAATGTTTCTGAAACTTATTGAAAGAGGAAACCCCACTTTGCAAAGTGTAACAACACCATAAGTTATTTTCAATTAATGTTTTATTTAAAAAAAAACAAATCATACAAGAATAAATAAGATAAAGCATTCAATTGATTATCAAATATATTTGGAAGACGATTTTAAGACAATCAAGAATGAACAATCAGGATCAAACTTGTTGAAATTCTACTTCCACCGAATACTAACTAAAGATTATGTCAGAGGTTGCACATGACAATATAAAGTAACAGGATTATTACAACCTGATGATTTATTTGAGCCAAGTGTTGGACAAACAGTTGATCTCAGAGCAACTCCGGCAATGTATAAGTGCAGATTTTTTTTAAGGTGTGTAACTATTTAAAGAATACACAATGATTTTTTTTATTTGAATTTTGGTGTTTAACGCCACTTTCAGCAATATTGCAGCTATATCATGGCCACCAATTTTAGTGATGGAGGAAGCCGGAGTACCCGGAGAGAACCATCGACCCTGGGCAAGCAACTGGTAAACTTTATCACTTCGGGCTGTGAGTCGAGTGCAGCCTCGCCGTATCGGTGATAGGCTTGTATGAGTTGTTAGATCCAACGACCTAACTCATTGAGCCATCCGGGCCCCTGATTTTTGTTTTGTTTTGTTTTTTGGATTTTTTATTTGCATACATACAAATGTAGTAATGATTTTATTTTTAATTAGAGTTTGTTGCTATGTGTTGGTCTTCTTTAGCTTAAAAATGTTTGTTGGTGTACAATACTAATGTTTCGAAATATCCGATAATTATCCTGGAATTTTATAATAGTAAATATCGGTAAGTGGATTTACTGAAATCACTCCCTTACGAAAATTTAACAGTTTCACCATTACGGACATTCAGATTTAGCATAGTGTGTCCTATTAATAAAGCACCCCAAGATAGCAAAATGCAGTAGTGGTTTCATGTTATGTACTGGTAAACAAAGATGAAACCTAGTCAGATTTCTTACTAATCGTCGGCGTTATTATTGCTTGGTGGTGAATAATTTGTTCAGTTAAATGATTAGCGAAGGACAAACATTTTATTGATATATATATCTTCTGTACGTTTGCCCTGGAAAGTACAGAAGATATATCAGAAAAAGACACATTTCAGCTCATATCACAGGGGCTTGTTACGATTTTTTTATCCCTCGACTGACAACTCTAAAAACTCTTAGAACAAAGTTAGGTGTATTACGTGGGCTTTATACCAGCAACCAATTTGAACTTTCCGATAATAACTTTTTAGCTAAGGACACTGTTCAACTTGAAACGGAAATTTCTCTGAGACAAGCAGTTAGTGATGCCTCAATATGTGATGGCCAAGGCTTTACAAAGTGTGGTTGTAGTGCTAGTGGGAAGTCCAGATGCAACACGAAAAGATGTTTGTGTAGAAAAAATGGACTGATGTGTAATAGCCGTTGTCATTCAAACATTACAAGTAAAAAGTGAACTAAATTAAAAAAAAAATAAATTGTAAATTTGTGTGGAATTTAATATCAAACCTGATCTCTTACTTTTTGTTTGCATAATTTAAATTTTTCCATTTTTGATAAATAAACAGTTTTTGTTCATTAAATGTGTCAAAATACTTTTAGGCAATTTATTGAATTTACAACTTTTTTTCAGGCATATTCAATAGAATTACTACAAATTTCGGGCAATTTATAAAATGCCTGAAAACGCCAGTCATTCTACAGAATGCCTAAAACTTTCAGGCATTCTATAGAATGCCAAAAGTTAGAGATTGCCTGTAACATATATATTTCATTTGATGTAAAAATCATACATCACAAACTTGTCATACTGTTGCATTGTATATGGGCCCTAACCATTTATTGTAAATGAGTTTGTGCTAATAAAGTATTTAGTATTTAGTATTTGAATAGACACTTTTCAGTGCGCAACAATAAGGACATTGTATACAAATATATATTCATCTTTTTAATTATTATTTTGTTTATCTCGAATCATTGAAATTATTGTAAATATATGTGATTATACTGCCTGAAAGGGCGCCTTTGATTGGCAATAAAAACATTTGTATTTGTATAAGGACACGTCTTAATGTGTAACAAAACAAATGTGGATTAATATGAACATACATTAGCGCAAAGGACATGTATTAGCGTTAGCGACACGTATATATGACTGTTACATGCATAAATACACATGTATACATTTGAGAATATTCAATTATTTCTCTTTGAGTTATTCCCCTTTAACCAAACATCTGTGTAAAATAAGTTGCACGATTAATTTTACTGTGATCAATATATTGTTGCCTGTTGATTGCCTTGTATATAGGATAGGATAGAACTAGGCCAGCTCGACTATCTAATCCCTTTCATTCTTCCGATTCAAATATTGTTTTGGCCAAATCAAAGCGGAAGTTGTCTCCGGAATATTTCAACCGGAAGTGTCCGTCTTGTTCTTTACATTATTATGCTTCAACGGAAAACGTCAGCATCTTGAGAGAGTTGGAGTGAAAAACTTATAAAAAATGGATAAATGAGCAATGTATGACCTTCAATAACACAACAGGCACATTATCAATTTATCAACTCCTTCTAAAATGTTCAGCAAGTGTAAAAAAAACCAAACCGTACTTGAATATTGACAAAATAATGTAACTAACTCATTGGTAAAGTCACAAACCATGAAACAGATCATAATATAACAATACAGATTCAGATGACACATGCAGAATGTACAATACCAAGCACAGTCACTAAGCACTATATAAATATTAATTTCTTATTGTGAATGGTAGGAAAAATAGAAAGCTTCCAATGTAAAATCGATGTCTGGGACATGCCGTAAAGACTTTAAAAGTGTCTGGTTAGTTTGTAGACTACAGTCCCATACCTGTCAACCCTTGATGGTCAAAAAGCTGGTCATGACCTGCATTGAACTTCAAAAAATCAGGTCATAACGCATGATGAACTTTTCAGGGCATAATTTTTTAAAGATATAGTACATTCAAACCTTTTACTAATTTCATAATAATCATATTGCATTATGCACAACATACAGATACAGATTAACAGTTAAGGCTTTTGTTGTAGTCATTTGTTGCTGATTTTGCAGCTTTTAGAAGGCTAGAAGATGGTACAAAATCATAGCATGCACTGTCTTGGTTCATTTTCCTAGCCAATAAAGCACACAGAGCATCATTTTTTTTAGGTCGTATTGGAATTCAGCATTAGTCGTCTTGTCCTGCAGTTTGGTATTTGCATTGGACATAAAGAGCAAAATATTTTTAGAACCAGCAGAGGATTTTTCATAAGCCAGATGAGATGCAGTTTTAGCATGTCTCATTAAGTAATTTTTGCACCAGACGAAATGCTAATATGCGACTTGCATAGAACGCAGAATGCATCACTGGCACCGCGATCGCTAGGTTTAACCCATTGGAATTCTTTTTCCCAGCTGTCCTGGTACGAGCATTTATATTTTTTCTTTTTCTGAGGAGTGAAACATGCCGGCCCTGACAACGACCTCTTCCTTCCAGACATCGCTTTCGATTAAAGAAGTATTCTATTTGAAAACTACTCACCAAACTTACCAAATTTGAGTGCCAAGGGCGGAAATGTAAATAAAGCGTCTAAGTTAAAAATCGACGCCGGAAAATGACACGTTAAAATATCCGGGTGATGTCGGGAGGTACGTTGAAATCCCAGGTTATTTCATGACCCGACCGCGGGTGACTAAAAAATATCGGGTCAAGGGCAAAAATAAGCGAAATTCTCGGGTCTGACCTGCAAAAAACGTGTCACTTGACAGGTATGCAGTCCGTAGTTTATTTTTGAAAATTACATGTTTGATGTTTACATGTCATATATAATAGTATGTTAATGTCTCAGAATTATTTCATATAGTTGCCACAATTATTGTTGGTACAAAGCTAATAGACACCAGACTTTCAAACAAACTACACTACTATGGTATACAGGGAAAGACATGTAGTTGGATAGACAGTTTACTAAAAGATAAATAACAACAGGTTGTAGTCGATAACACAACTTCCTACACAGAACCTGCAACATCAGGTGTCCCACAGGGGACTGTACTTGGACCAACACTATTTGTAATCTACATCGACGATATCCCTGATGATGTAACATCTACCATAAGACTCTTTGCAGATGACTGTGTCATCTATAGACCTATGGGGACCTTTGAAGACCACACTTTACTACAAAAAGATCTTGACACCCTTGTACAATGGAGTGAAACATGGCAAATGGAATTTAATGTTAAGAAATGTGCCATCATGCAATTTATGTCATCAAAAAAGAAGAACCCGTTCCATTACACCAGAGTTGGCGAAAATCGTCGGACCTGACCGGCAGAATAACGGTCGGTCCGATTAATTAATGAACCGTGTCTGTCCCAATGTCCGTCACGAAAATATTACTTTGTGTTCGTCCAGTTGGCGATCGTGAAATTTATTCGCCCAATTTCCACTGCCAATGGCATTAAATTCCGTTTTCAGTTTTATTAAAATGTCAGACAGAGACTTGAAATTTGTTTATTTATTCTGTCAGACCAACACGTTCCTATTTGTAATCGAAACTCCTATACGTACTGTAAGCATCCTTTTAGTAGGAACGAGCACCTGCAAAACGTGGAACATTAAAACTGAAATATATTACTGAGCACAGAAATAAGTTGACTTCCACACTCCCCAAGTATCAAAGATTGTTTGTGTTTAATTAAATATGTTTTGAGATGCTTATATATTGAAGATGACAACAGATTCATATTCTAACTGAAATTAAAAATGTAGGTAAACCGGAAACTGACATTGATGTATAATATTTGGAACGTGATCGGACCATTAAATACGGATTGTTGGCTATATCTGCCTTATATTTTTAGATAAAAATATGCATACAGAAAAACATTTAAATGAGTTGTTAAATGATCATGACTATAGGTAATCTTGCATTCAGTTCTGTATAAAAACAAAATTTAACAGGTTATATACAATATTACAAAAAAAAATGGTGAGGCAGACACAAATGCTATGGGTCAGACAGAACCCCAGTTCCTGTCTGACCCAATGTCAGACACAAAAAAAAGTTTTCGCCAACTCTGTTACACCATGAAAGAGAGCCGCTAGAAATAGTCCACTACCACCCATACCTTGGCGTTGAACTAAGCGACTCGTTGAAATACTATCTTCACATTGATAACATCTGCAAGAAAGCTTCAAGTGTATTGGGTTTCTTGAAGCGGAACTTAAAACATTGACCACCTATGGTAAAAGAAAGAGCATATCAGAGTCTAGTCCAGCCAAAGGTTGAGTATGCAACACCAATCTGGAACCCTCAACAAAAGACCCAGATCAAACAGGTAGAGCAGATACAACAGAATGCAGCTAGATTTGTTAAGAACCAACCATATAACCCAGAAAAACCGGACAGTGTAACATCAATATTGAATGGTCCAAAACCTCAACTGGAACACCCTAGAACAAAGAAGATCCATGGCAGATGTCACACTCATGCACATGTACAAGGTAGTCCACCAACTTGTAGCTATACCAGTATGCTATATGCCAACCCCTGCAACTGTAACAAGAACAAGGAACAGCCACAGTTTGAAATTCATGCCTTACCACTGCAGAATCAACACCTATCAACATTCATTTTTCCCTAGAACTGTTGCCATCTGGAACACTCTGTCAGAACCGGTTATGCTTGCACCATCACTGGAAGCCTTCAAAGCATCCATCCAAGAGCACCAACCATGGAAAACCACCACCAACTAACGAGCTTTGAATTAATGTACAGTGTAAATACATGTTATGTTTTAATCACCGGAGTTTAATTTTTTTGGACGGGATTATTTGCGCACATCACACTACTCTCATGCGCCAAAGTCTTCATTAGTAGATGTCCAGTATGGATTTTGACGAGTATCCAAGTTGAAGTTGAAGTAGACAGTTACTCGGTGTTCACAAGTTTTGTATGATTAGCAGCCATGAAGGCGAGCACAGAGAGCTCTACAGCAAAATGGACATGCAACACACAGTTGGGTCTGCCTAATGATGAGATTGAAATCTTTTGTCTGGAAGTTGATAAAAGTTGGTGTGTAATATAACAAAAGTCAAAGTCGATAGATGGTTGTCTTAAGTATTTTTTCCGGAATTTTATTTTATGTCAACAATAAAAAAAACTTTATATTTTGTGATATTCAACTTTCACTCAAATATATGCACACTGGGCAGACAGAAATGCTGTGCTTGCATCAAGGCAATGCCTACTCCATATTAAGTACACACTGTGGAGTTCGTTGTGATAGTGCTACCACATTTTACTGCCATTTGTGTAACAATAAACCTATCTTTGCAGACTTCAACTTGTGACATCTATGTTTAAATTATTTCATGTACTGCAATATTGACAAAATAATTTAACTTTCCCATTTATCATTGGTAAAGTCACAAACATCATAACATACCAATCGCATTCCGACACAGTCATTAAGGGTACTATATATATAAATATTAATTTCTTAGTGTAAATGGTAAGGAGATATAGAAAGCTTCCAATGTAAAATCAATGTCTGTGACATAAAGTGTCTGGTTAGGTTGTACAGTCACTCACTGTCTCGGTCAGTAGTTTATTTTTGGAAATTACATGTTTGATGTTTATTTGTCATATTATATAATAATATGGTAATGTCTTAGAAATATTTCATGAAGTTGCTACAATTATTGGTGGTACAAAGCAAATAGTCAGTGACTTTGCAGTCCTGGAAATGAACATTTGAATTAACTGGTCCGAATCAAATTTTTCAATTTATTTTTATATAGTTCTAAATAAAAAACTGAAAAATTGGTCCAGAGGTGCTCACTATGAGGACTGGCTCTGTGTTCACAAGTTTTGTATAATTAGCAGCCATGATAATCACAATATTTAAAAACTGTTGAATCTGTTGTGTTGGGCACATCAAATTTTACTGCCATTTGTGTAAACAATAAACCTATCTTTTTAGACTTTAGCCAATTGTTTGAAACTGTCCAATCAAACATCCTGATTTGTTCGACATCACATTTGTAACCATAATAAACGTCATGAATGATTTGACATTACAATGGAAATTGACCCAAAGAACAGGGAATTTTGTCATCAATCCTTAGGTCTGTGGCGTTATTATATCATATTTCAGGAAGAAATATGTTTTTTTTACGTTGGGCCAAAATTGAAGATATGATGTTTTTAATTTTTGTGAGAAATTCTACATCTTTTACCCTCATTCTGCTGATTATTACACAGCTGCCAATACAATGGTCAAGTTTTTGGTACAAGCTGTATCTTAACACTACTTGACTTTTCTCAATAAAACTTCAGAATAAATGAATTTACTATAAAAAATATTTAGATTCTCAAGTTTGTGTAATATTGCAATTTATAATATGGTTAACAAAACTTTAAAAAAAGAAAGCATGGTTGCAAATACAGTGTGCATGTTTTGGTGCAAACTGTATATCAGAAACCACTGGGCATACCTTCATGAATTCTTAGGATTACTCTTTAATAAATTACAAAAATTCAATGTCAATGCCATCACTTCCAGCCTCCTTTTGACATATTACCCAGTGAATGGTCTCCTTACAAATTGTATCCATTCCGTTACACAAGAAAACTAGGGCCTCGTTTCACAAAAGGTCGTAAATCGTAAACTTGGTCGTATGACTGTCTTTACGATTTACGACCTTTTCACAAAACTTTCCGATATACGACATTTTTTGGTCGCAAATTACCGACTGGGCCGGAGCAGTCGTAAATCGTTAAATACAAACGTTGAATGTACATCATTACCATGAGGAATCATGCTATTCCATCACTTACAGGTTAACAACTTGTAAATATCATAGACATACCCATTTTCTTTTGTTTATGTCGTTGCTAAAAAGAAACTGTATTGGTTATAAGAATCTTTCTAAATAAACAACAAAATTTTACTTAAAAAATCTACCTCCTTTTCTCTTTATTGAAAGGAAATCTATCCAGATAAAAAAACGGAACCGCCACGATATATAACTGAAATATTGTTTTAAACAACATTAAACAAACAAACAAGCATAAAAACGGTAGAAATGTGCGCTTCATAAAACGTAATTATGAAATATTATACAAGGAAAAATCTCAGTGACATGATACTTTTTGGCACCCATGCAACTACATGCATTTAGATTTCGACTGACCAAGAAAAAAACACTGAATTCGTGCTGCAATGTTCAATTTTCAATTTCTTGACAGTATTTGACATCAAATTTACAAAAAGTCCAAGAATTCCAAATCTAAAGAGGAAAGTCGATATATCATCAAATTTTAACGGGGTGTTCCATTAGTTTAAGTTGGAACTATTTATAGACCTTATATTCATGGAAAATACTGAGATGTGAAATAAATGTCCACGAGAAAACAATCTACTGTAATGTATCGTGGTTACTCACGGGTGTACGGGACAGACGAGTATTTTGAAGGTGGGGGAGGGGGCACAACATATATTTTACCTCCAAATATAGGAGACAACAACGTATTTTTGTTATCTCAAAAGTTTGGGGGCAATCGCCCCCAGTTCTTGCTGCATAGGAATAGTACCTGTCAAGTATATTCGTCTAAACTAGAAGTTACGTAAAGCCAACAACTACATGTATTCACTAAGTATTAACATTGGCTCTGCGTTATTGATATAGGAAAATAAAAATAAAATGCCTATATGCTATAGCTTTAGCTATTTTGTTCAAGTCAACGTTTTGCCATATATTAAAAACCTGTAATCAATTTTATTCAAAGAGTCATGTAAATTATAAACTGGTGCTAAATACATGCATCCGTAGAAATGTACATGTACATTTGTATACTAAACATTTGAAAAGTTTCATTTGAATTCGCTATAAAATGTCTTACTTAGATAAATCATAACTAAATCTGACCTAAGTTATGATATTATAAGGTTAGGTATATGATGCCTGATGTGGGGCAAATGGTTCAAAAAAAGTGGGCGGACTAGAATTTTGTAAAAATCACCAATGACAGTCATTGGGAAATATTTGTATCATTGCTGATGAGGGATGGGGTGAACTTTCTCTTTATTATTGTTGACTTCTCTGTCATCAGCCTGATCAAAGTGGATATTTTCTCCTTATTCCACTGCGGAGTTTTCCCTGAAAATCAGTCTCCACTTTGAAACTGTCGTCTTCTACTTTCTTAGGGTGTCGCGTGAATTGTATCCACAAAGACCAATAAAATAACTATATTTAATATTTTGTATATACATACATGTAGACCAATAAAGTAACTATATTTAATATTTAATATTTTGTTTGAACGAATATATGAATCTGATAGGGTAAATTGATCGATTTTCATACCTCCACACAAAGAAGATGTATTAACCACAAGTCGTAAATCGGAAATCGTAAAAACATTCCGACAAGTTTTGTGAAACGGTCGCAAACTTAGTCGGTAAGTTGTCGTAAGGTAAGTCGAAAATCGTACGATTTACGACCTTTTGTGAAACGGGACCCTGGTCTTATTTTTGCAGACAGCTAAAAATTAGAATATTTTCTACATTGTCATTGGTTATTATGAAAATATGTATTTCACTTTCAAACAGAATATATGCTGGGTTGCTGTCACTGGTAACATTTTTTTTTTCAGATTACATCATGAGTTGGTGGGATACAAGTTCACTTACAAGTTTTGCCTCTCAGGCTACAAAGGCATTGAAGAATGCACAGAAGAAAATAGATAAAGTGTTAGAGATTGATGAAGGAGGTATGACTGTCATGATATAAATCAAAGTCAAGAAAACTTTAAAAAATGTTTATGATAGTGTCAAGTCATTAAATTGTCCCTTCTGGGTTCATGTATTAACAAATACGGGGCTGTCATGGCCGTGATCATATGGTAGTTGGATTTACAACTACCTATGCAATCAGTGCCTAACACCACTGATACTGTGAGTTTGAATCTCGATCAAGGTGAGGTATACAACATTTATTATGTGATAAAGTTTGTCAGTGACTTGCGACATGTCGGTGGTCTTCTACGGGTCCACTGGTTTCCTCCATCAATAAAACTGACTGCCACAATAACACTGAAATATTGTTGAAAGTGGCATTAAACACCATCAAGCATAAACAACTAATTACACATAATGTTGTATAAAAATTAGTAATTACTATGGTATGTTAACGAGGCTGGGATAAGGAACCTGTTATTTCTGTATATAAAAAATGTAACTAACAAATGTAAATATTTTTGTTAAATAATGATAAAATGGGGAAAAAACGTTGAGATAAAGGATGTCATGTCACAGTGCAGCTGACACATTGCTGAAAATGACAAACATGAATCAACGAATTGGTTGATTTAACTGGTGTTTTTCTTCTTAAACAATATCTGGTTGAGTCGTATTCAGCATTATGACGCTGTTAATGACTCATTGTAATCTTGAACAGTAAAGTAGCTTACTTTGTTATTATGTTCTAGCCTTTTGTTTTTGTTCTATTTTGTAATAGATACATTATATTATTGACAGATGAGACAAGTGAGGCGTCGCAGCAAAGTAAGCCAAGTGCTGATGCTTCGTCGTGGTCCACAGATGGCTGGAGTTCATGGTCAGTGTCGTCATGGGATACAGGTCCAAACACATCACTGTCAGAGACTACTTCTACAACCAAGGAATCAGAAACAAAATCTCTTATAACAAAATCACCTAAAGAAGATAAATCCTTTACAGAATCAACTTTCCCTGCATCCTCAAAACTACTAAAGTTTAACAGGAAAACGTCTGAATCTGTCACAAAACCTACTTTAACGAGGAAAAAATCATCAGAAAAGATAAGAAAATCATTAGAAAAAGAAAATGTTGAGTTGCCTAGTAAAAAGACTGCAGCTGATGAAAAGGATACTGAATCAGCAGTCTGTGTTGCAAATATTACAAAAAGTTCTTCAGACAATATTGACGAAAAGGACAAAATGGAAGAATCTAAAAATAGAGATTCCGAGGAAAGTCATGAGACGTCATCAGATATTTCTGTACAGGGGAATAAGTCTTTGTTAGAGGTGAAATGTAATACAGGTACCGATTTGTCTTTAGATTCTAGTTCTCCAGTTCTGACTGGATCAAACACCGGAAGTTATGATAGGCTGTCTCCTTTATCTGTAGGATCAGGGGAGATAATATCTAGTTATGAAAAAATTCAAAATCTGGAAAAAAGTACTGCTGAAGATGTTATGTCGTTACATTCCACTACAAGCAGTAATGAAATGACTGATTCACTAAATGTTGGTTCAGACAATTCAATAACATCAGGAAAAAATTCAAATACAGAATTTGTATCTTCTGCTGAAAAAACATTATTATGTGACTCTGAAGAATCAGAAGTGTGTGAAATGTTACCAACAAATAGTGTTATACTTGGAGACGTCACATCATTACAGGAGAGTGTAGGTAAAAAGAATGTAGAAACTCCATCTAATGTATCCTCTCAAATGGAACAGACAGATTTTGAAAATGAGCCTTCACATTTTGTTGAATCACATTTTGGGCATTCAGGAAACATGGATGAAACTTCACAAATCATTCACTCACATACCGAACAGTTAAATTCCCCAAATGAACTGGGAAATCTGGTTGAATCACATGTTGTGCAATCATCTGAAGACAAAGCAAAAACTGAGTTGGTATGTGATGTAAAATTAACTGATTTTACAAATCAAGACAATATAGGAGACATCTCTTGTACTGATACAAGTTTACTGGACCAGTGTGAAAGTTCTGTGTCTAGTGTACAGGTGAAATCTGACAATGTGTCACCTGATGAGGAAGTAGTACAATCAAAAAGTAACACTAAAGTCCCTGACATTGAAAATGTGTCCGTAAAAACCAGTGGGATAGCGAGTGATTCTGAAAATAATACTTCCCCATTATCTCCAGGTATTCATCATTTTAGATCCAATTCATCTGGGTCACATGATGACCAGCCATCAAGTCCGTTAACGACAAGTTCTAGTGGAGAGGGTAGTAAACTAGACAGTAGCATGGACACAGATGACACTGTTGTAGATCGTAGCACTAAGGCAGACAGTGATAGTATGGAGAGTGTTTCACCAAGCTCATCATATGTTAAATGTATGATAGAGGAAGCTATGGACGATAATGTTAAAATAGAGGATAATTCTAGTGATGGGTATTCTGTAGGTAAATCTGAGTGTTCTCGTAGTACTGGTGGACAAGAGTCAGGTGACGAGGTTGATACTACAACATCATCTGACATAGAAATCATATCAACACCCACGTCTAACGGTGAGAGCAACAAATTTATTGATTTATCTCCCTTAAAAATAGCTCTTCAGAAAACTGCACGACGAAATGATGGTTCACACAGGAGAAATGACAGCCATGATAGTCAGTCAAGTTCCAGTTCACAAAGTAGAGATGGCCATGGAGAACAGATGAGTCCTGGCAGGGATACAGACTCCAGTGAGGATGGCATTGAAATGAAAATAACAAGTGAAGAGGCCAGTAAGTACATGTATCTACTCTACAGAACTATAATCTATAACTTAAGTAAGTAAAATTGACAAAGTGTAGAGAAACACAATACAATAGAAGAATCTGCATCTCAGTAAATATAAACCCTGCAATTTGATAAATTGTATCAAGGAATTTTTGTTCCGATATTTAAATAGAATTTTATGATTTCTAGCATATTTTCAGTCATACATTTTTTGTACATACTTTTATCAGTTATTACTGCGAGTTAATTTTATTTGTTGATTCATACTAATTATACCCCCGCTCCACCGGAGGGTGGTATACTGTTTTACCTCTGTTCTTCCGTCCGTCCAAGATATTTTTCGTCACATTTTTCTCAGCAACTATTGATAGCAGAAATCTGATATTTGGTCACAAGCTTCATATAGGTATGTCATATTGTGGGAAGCGTTTTTGGACCCGTCAGATTCCTACTTCCTGTTTGTCGACTTAGTTGGTTTTTATACACATTGAACATATATGCGGGGGTATCATAAGTGAGCATTAGCTCACAGTTCATCTTGTTTTCATAGTTTTGGTTGGTTCAATCAAGTCATGAAATTTAGTGCACAACAAAAAGCAAAAATAACAAGAGAGGTAATTTGCAAGTATAAAAACCAACGAATTCAATTGTCAACGAACATCTCAATTTCTGCAAATGCAAGAAGATAAGAATCAATGAAAATGAATGAAACCACAGTAACTGATATTTATTTTTGAATTAAGGACCTCCTCAGTGTTTTAATGGTGAGCATTATGTCTAGAGATTAGTATTTGATGCTTCTGATATTAGTAAATAGAATTAAAGAGAAAGAGGAAAAACTGGTTGACTTTGTAGTCATGATAATGTGTCAGAGTAGAGGGACATGTCTACATGTGGACTGTTGTTTTGACTTTGACGATTGATTGATTTTTGGTGTTTAATGCCACTTTCAGCAATATTTCAGCTATATCATGGCGACCAGTTTTAGTGGTGGAAGAAGCCGGAGTACACGGAGAGAACCACCGACCATGGGCAAGCAACTGGTAAACTTTATGACTTGTGGCTGTGAAATTTTATTATTTTTACTTTGACATAACAAGGTTTGATTAAATGTAATATTTATCATTTATGGTTTGACTGATATAGTACATGTAGATTTAGTATACATGTCCTATGGACTATTGACACATTCTGAATCCTGATAATTTTCTTTCAAATATTGATACAAAATAAATTTAACTAAATACATTTTGTACTACCTCTTTTGAAGAGTCACCTTTATGTAGAGAATTACCTCCTCTTGATGAAGAAGTTGCAGATCCGTATAACACACAGAAATTACTAAAGGTAAGTTTAAAGTTCAAAGGTAAGGTCAAAAGTCATACTTAACTGCTGATTGCCTTGTCTATGTTACCCACCACGCATGAACAGTTTAATACTAGTTAGAATGGGCTGCTGTTTACAATTGTCTGCATTGATTTGATTATTTTCTGGTTTAGGTCTTGCTTTTTATTTTGACTACAAGGCTTACATCTTTTTAATGGTATGTAATAATAAGTTTGATCAGTCCTTGTAAAGAGAAAATACATGTATGGTCTATTAATAGTATTAAATGTATTTAAATTCAGCAACTACCTTCCTAATACATTATAGAACATAAGATCTACTGGCAGATGTCTTTACTGCTTAAAAGTGTAATAATGATTTTTGCATAATTGAGGTGCTTTTTAATTGGTCAAATTCAGTTTTAGATTCTCATTGGTTTTTATTCCCCCAAAATTAGACAAGTAGTATTTCTTTATACATTTACAGGAGAAAAATAATTAATTATAAATAGACAAAAATCCTTGACATTTATATTAGATTGCTATGAGTTTTCATGCTCATGACATGTACATGTATAACATACAATTACTAATGTCAGTATATATCATATGCACCATTGCACCTTCCTAGATGGTAAATGAAAGTTCTAAAACACTTTTAAAAAATGTCTGACAAATTAAAGATGCAGGTTTACATAGTCAAAATAATATTACCGGTACATGAAAAGTCAAATTTGATCTAAGATGGGCAGTTCTGTAACATAAGGAGAATAATCAGAGAATAATCAGAGAATAATCAGAGCCATCATTGTGTGATCTGTTGATGTATTATAGGATTTATAAGATGTACCGTGAAGTCATTTAAATTTGTGGTTCGAGGAAAAAATTCTACATTCATGGATTTGTAAATTTGAGGATCTTCTGGTCTACTCCATAAATATATCTATTGTAACAAATATTTGTTGAAGTCTTAAATTCATGGTTAAATAATATCCACGAAATACATGAAAATTAGTACAACTTGAATAATAGTGAATTTATAATATACTGAAGGGAAAAAGAAATGCAGGGTAACATAATATGCTCCTATTTTTTAACTGCGTGGCATAAAATTATGAAAACTGGGCAGACGAGTGGCTTGGTCAGTGTGCACTAAAATCGGTGTCTAATGTTACTCAACCGTGAAAGGTATCATGTGACATAGAGAAAGTGATAAAAAGCAAATAACACGTGCAGAATAATGAGAACAAGTTCGTCAACACATCGTGTCATACCACTTTATACTCTTGAGGTATGCACATCACTTTCCACTATTTAAAGTTAATTTGAATCTCTTGTAATCATGCCACGGCTGACGGAAGTTCAGAGGGGTCAGGCTATTGCATTGCTAATGCAAGGTCAAAGGCAATAACAAGTTGCTTTGCAATTTGGTGTGAATGTTTCCACCATAGAGCGTCTTGTCCATCGTCTGAGAGATACTGGAAGGGTTGCCGACCGTCTGCGACGGGGACGTCCGTGCGTAACGACGCCACGTCAAGACGGGGATATTCGTCTTGCCCACCTGCGTAATCGCCACGATACTGCCACTGAAACCGCTTTAACTACGGTAGGCAATCATAATCGCCACATTCACCCAAAAACTGTGAGAAACCGATTGCGCGAGTTTGGTCTGCGAGTCGCCGACCTTACATTGGTTTTCCTCTCACTTGTGCACGTCACGCTCGCCGTATGGCTTGGTTGGCGGCACATGGTCCCAGACAATTTCCAATGAGGCAATCGAGACGGATCTTTTCACAGATGAGTCGCGGTTCACTCTTTTTCGTCCGGACGGTCGACGTCATGGGGAACGCTTCGCCTATGCTTGCGTTCTTGAGAGGGATAGGTTTGGGGGTGGCTCACTTATGGTCTGGGGAGGGATATCTCATGAGTTAAAGTGGCCGTTGATTGTGATAGTCGGTAATTTAACAGGTGTAAGATATAGGGATGAAATCCTCCGGCCGGTTGCAGTTCCATTTGTGCAACAGCATAACCTAATTTTCCAGCAGGATAACGCCCGGCCCCATGTAGCCAGAGTTTGTCAAGATTTTCTCGCCAATCATAGCATTAACCCACTCAATTGGCCTCCGTACAGTCCAGATTTGTCCCCAATCGAACATCTGTGGGACGAACTGGACAGGAGAGTAAGGGGGCGTCAGAATGCCCCCGCTTCTCTCGACCAATTAAGGGCTTCCTTGTTGGAAGAGTGGGATAATATCCCCATGAAGGATAAATGCTCTGATGAACTCCATGCACAGGAGAATCAGGGCTGTAACAGATGCGCGAGGGGGACAAACGAGATATTGACGAGTTAATCGATTTCACTTTAACATATTGGGGGTACTGTTAAATTGGTTTCAATTACACATGAATTATTGATCAAAATCTAATGAAACTTTAAAAACTTGTTGATTAAATTTGTCCTTATATACAAAATGTATTAATATTGAAAAAAACATTCGAATAAATAATATTAAATCACCTAAACTGTTGACCCTGCGTTTCTTTTTCCCTTTAGTATATATATATATATACAATCTGCTTGGAACAAATGAAAACATCCATGTTTCATAGAGGATTCAAATGGAAGATATTTTAACTTTGATTTCCCTAAATTGATAGTCGAAATATAGACAAGACCATTTACTACAATATTTTTTATGGACCTTGCTATTTCTTTAATTATAATAAACTGTATGAATTAATTTGTTGATTAGTAATTTGAGAATTTAAAAAAAAATCAGTTATGGTATTTAGTGTAGATAAACTGTAAAGCTAAACTCTCAAATGACAATACACATGTCTAGCAACGGTATTACCTGGTATATAGTTTTAATTTTTGCATTTGTGTAGGAATTTATAATGTGACACAAGAATATTATATATGTTATATCACAAATAAATCAGTATTGATATTAAGTAATTAAAATTAGATGATTGTCAGATCTTTTTGAATTTTTTGCATCTAGTTCATTATTTCCGAATAACACCTGATTTCGGGTCACCTCAGAAGACATTTTTTTAAACAACCAATCAGAGGCAAGCCTACAATATCTGTGGATATTGAATGCCTAGCTAGCTGTTTTTAAGTGTGTAGAGTGCTTAGGAATGTGAATGGTACGTTGCCTGACATCTTGTTTCTAATTAGATTGAATATGAATTGCTTTACTTGTAATATAACCAGTAACACAGTCCTTATTTCAGTTAACAAGTATACCAGAGATGGATACTGTCAACCCTACCCACGACAACGTTAACCAGGTTTGGGAGATAAGGGTTGTGATACACATGCTTCTGGTTGCTTTGCTTTAGTAACTCTATGTTCAGAGCCAACACATATAAACAAATCATATACAATTGTACAGTCAAACTTGCTTATGTGGTCACCTGTATTAAAAGGTCATCTTTTTCATGTCTTGTCATAGAAAGTTCCATATGAATTGAACCTTTTTTAAGAGATCACCTGTCTTATAAGGCCACTTTTTATTTGGTCCCAAAGGTGACCTCTTAATACAGGTTTGACTGTACAAAGGTGGCCTCTTAATACAGGTTTGACTGTACAAAGGTGACCTCCTAATACAGGTTTGACTGTACAAAGGTGACCTCCTAATACAGGTTTGACTGTGCAAAGGTGACCTCCTAATACAGGTTTGACTCTACAAAGATGACCTCTTAATACAGGTTTGACTCTACAAAGGTGGCCTCTTAATACAGGTTTGACTGTACAAAGATGACCTCTTAATACAGGTTTGACTGTACAAAGATGACCTCTTAATACAGGTTTGACTGTACAAAGGTGACCTCCTAATACAGGTTTGACTGTACAAAGGTGACCTTCTAATACAGGTTTGACTGTACAAAGATGACCTCTTAATACAGGTTTGACTGTACAAAGGTGACCTCTTAATACAGGTTTGACTGTACAAAAGTGGCCTCTTAATACAGGTTTGACTACAAAAGTGGCCTCTTAATACAGGTTTGACTGTACAAAAGTGGCCTCTTAATACAGGTTTGACTGTACAAAGGTGACCTCTTAATACAGGTTTGACTGTACAAAAGTGGCCTCTTAATACAGGTTTGACTGTACAAAGGTGACCTCCTAATACAGGTTTGACCGTGCAAAGGTGACCTCTTAATACAGGTTTGACTGTACAAAGGTGGCCTCTTAATACAGGTTTGACTGTACATTTATTAATCATGTTAATATTGTGAGAATGCTGAATTTCTGGTATTTTAATGCAGTATTCTGTCCAATCTCTGATATAGCTGTATGTGTATATGTTATAAGAGGGCTAGTATGGGATTTTATGGAATATTGCATAGCAAGTAAATACACAAACAGCTATCTCAATCTCTGGAGAATTAGTACAAGAAATTAATGTTGGCTGACTTGCTTAGTAGAACACAGCTGTTTACCAGTGAATAAAATGAACTGATAATTTTTGTTGAATTATTGTGATTTGAGGTTTTCCCTATCAATAACTGTTTAAAACTTTTTACCTTCCGTCTCTTGGCTATCAGGGGCGTAGCTACCGTAAGGCACTTTAGGCACGTGCCTACACATAATTTTTTCCCCAAATTTTTTTTATTGATGAAAAATGACAAACAACGCATTACATATTTTAATTATGTCCGTTTTATGTTTATTGTACTGATGACAAGCTTCCACAAGTTGAAAGATAAACATTTGCAATGAGTACTGTGACCTTAACTAACTCTTTGAAATTGACAGTTCATTTTATCTTCAAAGGCTTTGTTTTGACATAAAATAAAACACAATTTGTTTTTCACACGCTTTTTAACATCTGAATCTAGAAATGAATTGATACATTTACTAGTTTGTCATTGACCGTCAAAAGAACTGTTGTCGGGCTATTGGCTTGCAGTGTAAAAATGTCTGGCTCTAA
>MJUT01049376.1:490763-511160 GCA_002080005.1 Gigantidas platifrons | reverse complement strand
TTAGTATACACAATTACAATGTAGATTTAGTATTAAGACAGAATTACTATATAAAGTTGGTATTTTACTAAATTACAGTATAAAGTTAGTACCGGTATATATACAAAATTAGAATTTAAAGCTATTATTCTATAAATGACAAATAATTACAAGACAGAAAATTATATTATGTTACAATATCATTTTTCATGTTACTGTACCACATATAACAAATAGTCATTATTACCACATATAACAAATAGTCATTATTACCACATATAACAAATAGTCATTATTACCACATATAACAAATAGTCATTATTGAAAAAATAGGTTTATTTTAAATTGTGATACAACATTATGTGATAAGTTTGTTTGTGATTTGCGGCAGGTCGGTGGTTTTCTCCACGTACTCCGGTTTCATCCACCAATAAATCTGACCGCTACTATATAATTGAAATATTCTTGAAAGTGGCATTTAACACCCTAACCATAACCCTTTATTTTAAATTGATTTACCCAGATCAATATATAAAATTAGACACTGTTAAAATTATTGTCATGAATCAGTTTCATTTGTAGATTTTATTATATTTTCTATAATTTATATTACAGTGAGGCTGCACAGTTAAAAGCCTATAAACAACAAACATCACATGACATGGTAGAAATTAGAAAGGAAAAGGTAAATATAGTATATTGTGTTTTAACAAAAATGTTTAGATTGGACCCTATGCAAATAATATTTATGCTAATGAAATGAAGTTTGGCTTAAATCTGATTCTAATATTGTTGGGTTACTATGTTCAAAATTTCTTAATATAGAAAAGAAGTTTAAACAGTGATGGTCAACAATTCCACTAATATCAACAAAACAAACAACCACATCTTGGCCTCAACTCACTATACATACGAAAAGGCAACAACATATATTATTGACTACATATGTATGTTATATATTCATAGGATGCATTAAAAAGCAGGGCCTGGGTGTCTCAATGAGTTAGGTAGTTGGAATACCTAACAACTCATACAAGCCTACCACCAATACGGCGTGGGTTTGCCCCCGGCTTTGTAAATTACAAAAAGGGTGCACTCGACTCGCAGCCGCAAGTGATAAAGTTTACCAGTTGCTTGCCCATGGTCGGTGGTTCTCTCCGGCTTCTTCCACCACTAAAGCTGGTCGCCATGATATAGCTGAAATATTGCTGAAAGTGGCATTAAGCACAATAAATCAAATCAAATCAAATCACTGAAAAGCTATGAAGTAAATGTACGTTTTTTGTATTTTATTATTAATACATGTATATACATTTTTGTATTTTATTATTAATACATGTATATACATTTTTGTATTTATTGTAGGTATTTTTAGAAACTCAGCTTGATATGGAGAAAACAAAACTTGAACAAGAGAAGAAAAAGTTTTTATTGGCTCAGGAACAAATTACTCAACTGGTAAGTACACTATCATATACATGTCTATTATTTTGTTAATATGTAAATAATTTGTGAAAAGTCAGATAAGTAATTTTTTATGCAAATTTCATTTTACAATATTCTATGGAAATTTTAAAATTGAGTTTGACATTTCTCAATTATGTCGTACAAAATTCAACTTTTTTTTTTCTTCACAAAATTAAAGGGGTGAATGCATTGGAGCGATATGATGTGAAGAAGATTCATGTCATATTAGTGATGAATTCTATTTATGGTATAAATATTTGTTTTACCAGGAACGAGACCTTCAGCGACCACAGTCCAGAGAGTCTACACATTCCCCCGTGTCAATATCTAGAGCAGAAAGTGTCAGTAGCTACACAGAACCCCCTAATTTGATGTTGTCATCATTAACTCAGGTGTGTGTTTTATATGAAACCATGAGTGAGTTTTAGAGTCCCTCCCCCCATTTTATGTTGTCATTAACTCATGTGAGTTTTCTATGACAGAAAGTGTGAGTTATATAGAATGTTACATTTGATGTTATCATCATTAACTCAGGTTATCTGTGACAGTAATCCATGTTAACACTATGCTCCACAATACCTTTGTTTTGAGTTGTAATCCTAACCCTTAGTAAAATACATAAAAAAACCAAGTAAAGAAATTCTTATGTAAGTGTTAATTCACCAACAAATTAAATTTTAAGGGTTTTAATCCAGTTTTTAAAATAATTACCCGGTAGGCTTTTCGGTGTGTTGATTATGAGCGTACCTGATGAAGGTTATTCCAGAAACATTGTATGTGCACTTAACGAGACATCTACATTACATATTTACTCTCATAGCGGGTTACATCAAGGGTGTGTACAACCTGATTGAGGTTATTTCGAACGCACTGAACAAATAATTTCGATCAATCCTTATAAATTAATTCAACCTTTTTTTGTTATGATATTGAAAAATATATTTATTTTTTCAAAATAAGGCAAATAATTGGAAATAAATTTTATAAATAACCCCAAAGGTGACTCATTTAAAGAAAATCACCAGATGACAATGGCACGCGACGCCTTGAGAACGACGTCTATTTTTTAGATTCTGTCCATTGACAAATAACTTCAACTTTTTAAACCAATCAAAACACGTATAAAATGACATGTGACTCTAAAATTAATTTATTTGTTATTACAGGATGATTTAGACAGAAGTTGGATTTTAGGAAGTCAGAAAACAAATCTTTATGAAAGTCTGAGGCAGAGTGGAGCAGCAAACCTCTTAGAAAACTTACAATCCCAGCTAAAACTTAGAGAGGGAGAAATTACACAGCTTCAAGTAAATTACATTAACGTTTTAATTTATAGTGTATAACTATGTTGCTTGGTAAAATTCAACATTTGAAGAAAATATAACTACATTCAGTATATTCTTATCCATCAATTTTAGTCTAATTTGGTCAAAGTATTAAAAAAATATATATATGTTTCATTTGTATTGACTGTGATCTCTAATTTTATGAGATCTGTAAATTTGTATCATAACATTTTCACACATTACTATTACATGTGTACATAAAAAAACATTACATTTGCATCCATTTCTGTATGTAAGGTAAATACAGGTTAGATATATACATTTTATTAAATACATTATTTAAATACAGTTTACCCTTTCCATCTGTCTAAGTCCCCTGCTCACCATCTGGGAGGTGGAAGTGGGATTTCATACAGGATAAGTCTATTCTGCAGATGAGTTTAGATAAGTTTCTAAATTTTCATACAACCTGTATTCTAACTTTAGTTTCCCTTGGATAAATCTTTTGTATTTTTTACACAATGTTTTTTTTATCACAATACACAGGTCAAGATTGAATTATAACTTGAGTTTCCTTTGCTATGCCCCTGTTTACTTCAGCTAGATTAGGGGGCCTCCATGCCCTATAAACACATTCTTCATTTATTTTAGAGTGATATACAACAACTTGAGAGAACCAGGGAATCTATGGCCAGAGAACTTGTAAATTTAACCAATCAGAATGAATCATTAGAGGAGAGGATAAAAGAATTACCAGATATACAGGAACAGTTAAAGGTACCTGTAAATACAGGAAACCAGTAGAATACAAAGTTTTAGTAATATTTAGAAATCTGTCAAATAAAATATGAAATTCTTGTGAAAGTAACTTTCTCTATACAAATATTTTTGTCTGATATTTGCTTCAGACATGTTGTGTGTATAGTATCCCTGAGTTTCAACAAGGTAATGTATATGAAATGAGGTCTTTAGCTCATGGAGCTCGAGACAAATCCCCTTATTAATATGCTTATTGCATTAAACTTTTTTCCCCACTTCATCATCATCTTTAATCAAATAGTATACATTTATGTGTACATATGTACTTTGAAAATATTGATATTTTTCTGTCTTTGCTCATAAAGTTCTTTTATTGTAGGATGTTAACCAGAGATACAATGCTTTATTGTAGGATGTTAACCAGAGATACAATGCTTTATTGTAGGATGTTAACCAGAGATACAATGCTTTATTACAAATGTATGGAGAGAAGGTTGAAGAAGCTGATGAATTGAGATTAGACTTAAATGATGTCAAAGAAATGTATAAAATGCAGGTAATGTAATAACAGTCTGATTAAGGGGCCCGGGTGGCTCAATGAGATAGGTCTTTGGATTACCTAACAACTCATACAAGCCTATCACCAATACGGCGTGGGTTCGCACCCGGATTTGTAAATTACAAAAAAGGGTGCACTCAACTCACAGCCGCAAGTGATAAAGTTTACCAGTTGCTTGCCCATGGTCGGTGGTTCTCTCTGGGTACTCCGGCTTCCTCCACCACTAAAACTGGTCACCATGATATAGCTGAAATATTGCTGAAAATGGCATTAAACTCAATAAATCAAATCAAATCAGTCTGATTAAAAATCAATTTTTTTCAATAAACTTCTGTCACAAATTAACCTATTGTCCAGGTGGAGTTTTGATTTTCCATTGAAAACACTGCTGCTGTTCCTTGAAAATAAATGTTGTATGATAATAATAAGAATCTACTTAACATTAGACACTAAAGGGGGAGTGTATTAAAAAATGTTCTCAGTAAGATTATATTATGGGTGTTTTGCAGACAGATTAATTTTGTTTCTGCTAACCATTAGCTTATATCTTTCGTCCCATTGTTGTACATGTGTAGGTGTTGATGGTCTGTCACCAAGGTATTTATCTGTATCATATTCTGGATGGTGATCTATTAGTGTTGGTTTGTCTGGATCGAATGCCTCCGAGTAAGTACTGAACCTGACTTACTTTTCATCAATATTTGTTGTCTTTTCAGATTGATCATCTACTTGCAAAGTGAAAGTAGGACAAAATACAATGATATGTGAACCAATAAATCCAGTGTATAAATGTATTGGAATGTAACAGTGTAATAGTGGTACAATAAATCTATCTTTATTACCAAGGTAACCAAGTCTTTCAATGACAAAATGAGGAACGATTATTCCAAACTGTGCTCCATCTTGGAACCTTATAATGAGGGACAATACATTGTGTATTTCGTGTGTCTTGGGATTTTTTCTCAAGTAAAGTGACTGTGATATTTTTCAGAAGTCTGACTTCTATATGTTTTTTAATCTTGATTTTCCAGTATAATAGTGTCATGTTTTCAAATTTTATTTTGCTGTCTTCAAATTTTAATAGAAGAACCAAATGTAGACAATTAAAAGAAATTCAAATTCTTTATCATTTAGTTAGCATATTTTTTGCTATATGTTTATAAACCTGGTTTATTAAAGAAAGAAAAATCATCATTACACAAATGAATGAAAGAAATGTATGTATAGATAAAATGTTGAGTATGATGTGTATTAAATTGTAATAATATATTGAATTCTAATCAAGTTTCCTGTTGTACTAGAATAAAGAAAATATTACATAAATTAAAAGTATAGTAGAAAATGAGTTAACAGCTACCATGAGTCCCATAACAACATTCCTTCCTAATGTTTGGCTATTATTTAATGGACATAAAACTA
Organism: Gigantidas platifrons; assembly: GCA_002080005.1. NCBI lineage: Eukaryota > Metazoa > Mollusca > Bivalvia > Mytilida > Modiolidae > Gigantidas > Gigantidas platifrons. Next base: position 505,691 of record MJUT01049376.1, on the reverse strand, counting down.
GTGACAGGCCACCAATTTTATAATGGAGTGAGCTTTAACTGAACAATTATAATTTTTCAAAACATATAATTGAGTCAATAAGTAAATTGAATACTGGATGTAGATGACAGATCAAAGCAAAATTTAAGATTTTCAAGATTCTTTATTTTTAATAATCCATGTATCATGGTTATATCTTTACTTGATATTTCAATGTTAATGTATAAATAATCTGTTACTATAAATAGAGCTCTCATTTTAGTTGATGAGTGGGTGCAATATGATGTATGAATCATAAAATCATGGGGTTTGACTTTTTTTTTCATTCCGTGGTTTTTGCCCTTGGTTTATGTCATGGTTTCTGATCATTAACTGAAGTTGTGCATACTAATTTGACATTAAATTTTGAATCCATAAAATAAAAATTAAATTCATGTTTTCTTATTTCATATATCATTCATAGTATGCCTCTTGATTGATGATTTATACATTTTCCTTTTGATATTTACACAACACAATCTATTATCTAGTAGAAACATAATACAAACAATGTTATCATTGATTTCTATGTGTCATATTGATACGTTATACTGACGTAATCTTGACAGATCCTTGATAAATATACTATCATTGATGTGTTTTGCTCGAAATGGACATCTTATTGGGTCTGACATCTCAGGCTTTGCCTACAATGTGACATTGCTCTGAGAAATCCATTATCACAAATAAAAGATACTGTATATTTATTATGCATTGAATGATGTTTTTAATGGTTTCCAATGTTGCTGATGTCTCTGGATTCTCCATTCCTGATTGTCCCTTAGGTTTTCTCTAGTTTATTTGTCCTGTGTCTTTAGTACTTAATGTTGACAATGTTTCTGGATTCTCCATTCCTGATTGCCCTTTCGGTTGTCTCTAAACTTTATTTCCAAACATTATCTTGAGTTTATATGTTTGATTGAAATGAAATTTTGAAAGTACCTCCATAGGTATGATATACAGATTATATATGGTTTTGTAGTTTTTTAATATTTTAGTGTCTGAATTATTCATGTTGCTTTTTTATCCCCCGCGATAGCGGTGAGGGGATATAGTAATAGTGGCCGTCTGTCCGTCCGTCACACTTTCTTGTTTATGCGATAACTTGAGTAAACATGGATATATATGAATAATTTTTTGCATGTGGCTGGTAATTATCATTATCTTGGATGGGTTATAACATGGAAATATTTGAAGCAAGGGCTTTGGGGGAAAATCATAGTTTTTGTTTGAAAAATCACCAATTTTGAGAATTGTGTCTTGTTTACGCGATAACTTTAGTAAACATGGATAGATTTGAATAATATTTTGCAAGTGGCTTGTAAGTATCACTATCTTGGATGGGTTCTTACATGGAAATGTTTGAAGCAAGGGTTTTGGGGAAAAATCTTAGTTTTTGGTTGAAAAATCACCAATTTTGAGAATTGTGTCTTGTTTACACGATAATTTTAGTAAACATGGATAAATTTCAATAATTTTTTGCATGTGGCTTGTAAGTCTGTTATACATTAAGACTGCAAGGCTGCTTTCTATAAATATATAAAACTAAATATTATGCAAGTGCGGGGGAATACGTCACACATTCATGCGCTAGGCAGTCCTTTTATTTGAATGGCATTAGATTGGCTGTCAAACTGTATCTGGGACACCCCACCTCCTCCCAGCACCCAATACAATATTAATACTGGTACAGCACACCACACAACCTGTTATGAGATCCCCCACACCTGTCAAGATTGATCTTCAATGAGAGAGATCTCAAGACAGTTTTCCCTGTTACAGTATATAAACATTAATATAATAGTTGATAAATACCCACTCATATTTTATGAACCACATGTCTACAATTTGATTTAATTTTTGGCGAGTTTTAACTTATTGTAATTTAATTACCGTACATCAGCTTAAAAGTCTCCATGGGAACACATTAAACTATAAAAAGATTTTTATACGGTTTTGCAAAACCGTATTTACTTGTGGCCTTTCGGCCATTTTTGTTTGTTTACATGACAACCGTCATCAAATCAAATCAAATAAGTTTTATTTAAAGTCGAAATCTATAAACACATAACATAAGCTCTAGTGAGCTTTTGAATCGACTATTACATAAAAAGCACATATAGGTATAAAATAACTTTACAAGCACATATTACATGACATCACAAAGCAAAAACATGCATGCATAGACATCTGTAAAACATATGCTCATGTATACATATAGACATACATAAAAGCAAACTCATGCAAATATAAACACAGTTTCATATAAAATTAATCAGAACTGAATCTAAAAGCATAAAAACATAAGCTCATGTATACATAGACATACATAAAAGCAAACTCATGCATACATTAATACAGTTTCATATAAAATTAATTAGAACTGAATCTAAAAGCATAAAAACATAAGCTCATGTAAATGTAGACATATATAAAAGCAAAGTCATGCATACATAAATACAGTTTCATATAAAATTAATCAGAACTGAATCTAAAAGCATAATATATAGCAGATCAGGATAGGGCAATATTGACTATATAGCACTAAGTACATAAAGCATAACAAGGCAAACTGTTTACATGCAAGCACTACAATGGCATGAGCCACCATTCCAAGTATTCAATAATTTTGAAAATTGATTTAAATTTTGTTCTAATCTAATATGGTTTGGTAGCTCATTCCATAGTTTGGTTGAATAATAACGGAATGATTTTAGACCATACCTTGTTGTTTTTACAGATGGTACATCAACTGTGTTTTCGTATCTAAAGGAATAATTATGTTTTTTAATATTGACTAAATCATGTAAATAAATAGGGCTTTCTTTATGTACAATTTTAAACGTTTCAATTGCTATACTTCTTAATCTTCTAACTTTAAGTGATGGCATTTTTGATTTTTCCAGTAATTCTTCATAATTTAAAACATAGTCATTATAAATAAACCTGAGTGCCCTTTCTTGAATTTTTTCCATTTTCTTCGTATTTTTCTCACTGCAAAAATGCCATGTTACAGGACAATAATTGAAATTTGATCATATAAATGAATAGTAAATAGTTAGTCGACCCAGCTTATTTAAATATCTACCAATTCTTTTCAAAACATTTAGTTGACGAGCAATTTTTTTTTTACAAATTTCTGATATATGCTTATCAAAATTCAATTCATAGTCTATTGTAACACCAAGAAGTTTAACATGTTCTTCACACTTTATCTTGCTACCCTTTAAATCAAAACAAATCTGTTCTTTATCTTGTCTGGATTAGCTTGCATTAAATTGTTTGCAAACCAATCCAGCATTTTTTGACTGTCACTCTCTAATTTTGAAATAACATTTTTTAGATCATAATCAGCATAAGATAAAGTGTTATCGTCTGCATAATTATATATAGTACTAAAATCAACAGAGTAAAAGATTTCATTAATAAAAATATTAAAGAGAATGGGACCCAAAATTGAACCCTGTGGCACGCCTTTATACACTGTTTCAAAAGAGCTACAAATATTTTTTACCTTTACACATTGTTTTCTACCAGACAAATAGCTGTTTAATAAATTTATAGCCTTTTCCGACAGACCATATGCTTCAAGTTTCAATAAAATGAGGTTGTGTGGGAGACAGTCAAATGCCTTGGATAAATCCATTAAGATAGCCGCTATATATTTGTTTTCATCCAAAGCTTTTTTCCAGTCTTCAATAATTTTTAGTAAGGCAGTTTGACATCCGAAACCTTTCCTAAAAGCTGATAAAAATGGATGAAAATGAAAATTGAACAAATCTGTTAATTGGTCAAAAATAGCTCTTTCAATAAATTTTGATATAGTTGGCAAAACACTTACTGGACGATAATTTCCTTTCTCTAAAATATTATTCTTCTTGAAAAGTGGTCTAACCTGTGCTGTCTTGAGCTTATCTGGAAAAATCGATACATCAATACACTTATTAATAAAAAATGTAATTGATTCTACAATACAAGGCTTAGATAGCTTCAGTATTTTTGGTGATATCCCATCGTAACCAGTAGCTTTCTTAATATTCAATTTGTTTATTTGCTTACTAACAAAATCAGAGTTTACCAGTTTAAAATTTAGATCATCAGTAATCAGCTTATTTTCTTTGATCATACATACACTAGGATGCTCTTTATTTACAATAACATTTGTATTGCCAATATTTTTTGCTACGTTGATGAAAAAGTCATTGAAAACTTCAGATACCTTGGCTGGATCATTTATAATCTCACCATTTCCACTTAATGTGATATGATTATTGCTACTACTGCTTTTCTTTGACAAAAATGGCTTTATAGTTGGCCAAAAATCAGATGATTTTGGTCCTCCAACACATCTCTCAAAAAAATAGTTTTGGACAGATTTCTTTTTAACTTTATTTACATGATTTCTTTGCTTTCTATAATTTTCCCAGTTTACTTTTGATCTATTTTTCAAAAATTTATTGTGGAACATTCTCTTTTTGTAAATTTCTTTTCTTAAGGTTTTATTCATAAAAGGTGCTGGAGTTTGAACTGGTTTTCTTTTCTTCAATGGGAGATGTTTATTTACAACTTCAAGAAAAGATTTTTCAAAAATTTCATATGCAGAGTTTATATCTGATTCATTTCCTATATTTACATAATCAATTTTTTCTAGATCTTCAACATACTTTTCATGATCAAAGTTTTTATAGCTTCTATAAGTAATATAGTCTCTATTTATTTTTGGTATCCTGCCTTTGATTTGGGTTGATACTATATTGTGCACATCACTGAGTCTGCAGTTAAAGTTTGTAGTATTCTGGCAGTGACTCGGTTTGTTGGTAAGTATAACATCAATTAAGGTAGGTGTCGCATTTTTAGTGAAGCAAGTCTCTTTTTTTACTAAGTTACTATAATCAAATATGTCACATACTGATTGTAGTGGTGATGATTTTTCTCCGTCATGCATATTGTAATTAAGGTCACCAAGCACAAGAACATTTTCATAATTTAAGGATACTTTGTCAAAAGTGTTTGTGAAATCCTCTATGAATTTATCATCTTTCATAGATGGGGTCTATATACTCCACATATAAACCACTTTTTGTCATCGAAATTTATTTCGGTAAATATAGATTCTATTTCTTTGCATTCAAGTGATCTTATCACCTGTCGAGACAGAGATGACTCGTCAAAATATAGATCTGGTGCTTGTTAGATAACACTACACTTTGAATGTTACTACTTTTGCAGATTTTAAGATAACTTATCGTATCTCATATGGTAAATGTTTAACTATGACAAATTGTCAGGAGGATTAAAATGCCGATATTTTCTTGCTTGTATTATTACGCTAGTTTTCATTCATAAAAATATTCCGACAAGTAACGTAAATTAACCACTTGACGCTTGTCCTACATTCAATTTTACGATAAATCTAGTTGTGTATGTTCCGTTTTCATTTTTTTTTTAGATTGTATAATAATGCTTGATTTTTGTAACGCTTTGAGTATCAATTATTGTGTAAATAAAGTATTTATGTCATTTCCTTGTAATGGGATTCCCCTTATAAGCTCATTAATTATTTCCCGCCATATACGACAGTAAACGAAATAGTTTACAGTGATCGTGCGAAAATTTATGGAATCGGTTCTAATTAGTTTAATTTTGAGAACAGAATCAGCATAACAGAAATAATGAAAAACGTGGCATTGACGTAGGACGCTCTTTAAGCCTTTACAAAGATTTGAACAGTTACTGGCGTAGTAATTTATTCTATTATTTTCGCGTGGGTTTGTTGACAAACAACATTAATCAAAGGTAGAACACCATATGAAAAGTGCATGATGAAATATAAGTAAGATCTAGCATAATTAAGGGGAGATAATTGGACTTATTGGGGGTTGGGGGTTATGGTTTCTTCATAAAAAAAATATTCGGATTCCCAATGTTGCTGAAAAAAATATTCGGATTTTGGTGGAGGAAAAAAAATAATCTGATTCAGAGCGTTTGTCATATAACCTAATGTTAAATTCTGGAAAAAAATTCGTGTTTTGCGCTACAAAAAACAAAAAATATTCTAACTCTCGTCTTATCCGGAAAAAAAATTCTGAACGAAAAAAACCCCAGAAGTATTCTTTTGTGGCGTGGCCACAGTACTAGTATTGCATTGGGCTTCATTTCAACATCAGGAGTCAAATTTATATAAGTGAGACATAAGTTTCCTTGTAAAAAAGAAGACCAATTACACATTAAAGCACCTTTTCAAGTTCTAGTCACATATGACATTGACCAATTAAATTGTAGCTACCTTGATTTGGAAAGCATTAAATAATAAAGTCAGAAGAAGTCATAAAAACAGAAAATAGAATGGAGCTGCATGCAGTGACATATAGGAGCAGTTTTAATTTGATTGGTCAATAGTAAACACATAAGCACTCGGACATGTTGGATATAGCCATAATAAAAGATGTCAAATACTGTGATGTCATACTTACCAGAGTTATGGCTGATACCAAGTTAATGACATTTAGTGGTTCATCTTGTCAGTAAGATCTCTGTCACCTGGCTCTTAACCCATTCCACATTTGAGTGAACATTTTATTGAGAAGTTTGAGATATTTGCTATGATGGTTGATTTAGTATAGTACATGCCAGTCATAATATAACATATAACCTTGACCTCATTGACATAGTTAAGTTGACACCCTGAATACACGACTGGTTACCAATTATTGGTCAAATGATTCATCACGAAGTATGTCGGACATGTTATGTTCCTCATATATACCTAACACTGCAAAATAAAAAGCCCAAGCATGTCTGAGATGCACAAAGAGCTACACTATCACTTCTCTGCAGCATTAAAGTTGGTGATGTATGTTAGTATGGAATGTCTGCTTATTTGGAAATCATCCATTCTTGGAATCACAGCTAATATTAAGTTTCAAGGCAAAACCGTATATCAACGCTTTCGCGATTTGATTTTGTTTTGGATTTATTTTCAGAACTATTGATACCTATTTTCTTTCAGAGAAGACATGAAGTTTTTGTGGAATCAATATTGATTATACAATTGTTATGTATTGTTTCATGGAAGTTTATTTTCACAGAACTGTGATGTATGTGAGGGAATTATTTTTAACAAATTATAATTTGTTATATAAAGTTGCTTATTTGTTATTATTTATTTTTTATCCAATGTGTATGCAAATAAAGGAATTTAGGAAAATGTTTTTTTTTGTGTAATACATGTAGCTAGATTTGAAAACGTGTGTACAGCAAATTTACCTTTATAAAAACAAACTAAGATATCTCCTTAGCCAAATCTTAAACATATCTATCAAAAACCATCATCAGAACAATTTACACTTATTGTGACCTTCCAAGGGAACATTGAAATAGGGTCACATAACTTCGCATAAGACAGGTGGTCGCCAAGTACAGGTTTACATTAATATGAAATACACTGTGAAGGAAAATTAAAATCATGGGCAGATTATACAAATTATTGCTTATGGTAATAAGCAGGTTTTTCTCTATTATCAACTTAAATAAATAAAGGATATTTTCAACAGTCAATTCTGTTATGATGAGAAAAGTTATCAACAAAATGAACAAAATGTTTAAGAAACATTCAAACTCAAACTATCAAAAGAAATACAAATATACAAAAAGGACAAATGTTATATCAAAGAACAAAATGGAATGTAACCCATCATTGAGTGCACCAGACTAATTAACCTTAACATAACTAAGCAAAAACCTTAAAAAAAACTATTTCGGTACATAAAATGAACAACTGACAAATCCGGCATAGCATGTACTGAATGACAGTAAGTTAGTTACAGACACTACTGCTAAATCTAACATCCTGAATGAACATTTCCAGTCAAAATTATGGAGTATAGTTACTAAACACCCTATAAACTACAGTCTAACCTGTATAAAAAGGCCACTAAAAGGAACTTGAAAATGTACCTTTTATGAGCAGTTACTCTTTATATACAGGTTAAAATTATATGCAGTATTTCCACAAACAACAAAAACATTCAAACTAATTTGATCATCATGGACTTGGCAAACCTCTGATAAAGTCCCACACCACAGACTTCTTTACACATTACATTACTATGGTGTTTCAGGTAAAACCTTTAAGTGGATATCTGCCTTCCTATCAAATAGAACACAAACAGTTTCTGTGGTTAAAATGATCTCAGATACAAACAATCCCAGTAATCTCTGGGATCTGGCGTCCTAGTCTTGTTTCTGGCTTATAAATATGACCTACCACTACATAACTTACATGTACGGTAAGCTCAGACCGTCGGACGTTGGTATAATCTACAAACCCATCAGATTCCAGAGTGATTGTGACTTGTTCAATGTGGGACACTCGTACTTCAGATTCAAGAACAAAAATTAAGACGAAGTGCTAGGTATGACTGCGATAGGTATCCTAACACCAGCAGTCTAAAAAAACAGACATCACCTTGTTACAATACCATGTGAAACGATTCATATTCCAGTAATCTCGGTATCTCAACGAGATTAATATTCCAGCTGATTCAGCAGATACTCCTTCCTGTATACTATACTATTTCTCAATGAACCTTAATACCAGCCGTTGTAGCTCAGTCGGCTACAGTCAATACCTCCAGTGGTCGTTGTGGTCGTGATCGTATGGTAGTTAGATTTACAACTACATGTGCAATCAGTGCATATCGCCACTAAAGCTGTGAGTTCGAACCCCGTTCATGGCGAGGTGTACTCGATACAACATTATGTAATTAAAGTTTTTCAGTGACTTAAGTTGTTATTTTTGTATTTTTCGACTGGGTTGATGGTTATAATTATACAATCCCCAAATGTCTGGTTTTATTTGTCTTTTACGCTGGCTAAATGTGAAAAAAGCGTCGGTTGGTAGAGCCGGCCCCAACCCCTTAACCACCTTGTACATTAAAATGAGACGGAGGCTTTGTCGTCTTTCTTCAGTGTAATACAAACAAAACATGCATGATATAACAAATGTAAAGATGCACCATAAGACACAGTAGAAAGAACATCTGTACAATCTAAAGTACAATTTGTTAAATTACAAGAGGAATGTGAGCTTTCTTGGATTAAAAAATTACAAATAGCATATTCTCTTGGACCTTAATGACAACATCATTGGACAAGGGAAAATCTCGCGAACTTCATCTAAATATCTCGCTGCATATATACGTAATAAATTGTTAAAACATCGAAACACGCTTATTCTGCCCAACCTGTTAACGATGGTCAAAAACAACAAATGACACGATCTGTTTTTTGAGTTCCATACATACATGTATTTCACACTTTCGCTCATGATTAATATACAAGAATGTGATCAAGCATAGAGTCCCATGTTTGAAGTATCTTTTGAATTATTGAATCATTTTGTCATTATTTCCCCTAAAATATACAAACAAACATTTGTTTTGGGTATGTTTATTTTCTAAAATATTCTGATTCCCAATGTTGCTGAAAAAAATATATTCTGATTTTGGTGGAGGAAAAAAAATCATCTGATTTAGAGTTTTTGTCATATAACCTAATGTTAAATTCTGGAAAAAAAAATTGCGCTTTGCACGACAAAAACAAAATATTCTAACTATCGTGTTGTCCGAAAATTGTTTTTGAACGAAAAAAAAAACCATAACCCCCCCTGCAAGTTATATGGTCGGTCCCTAACACTATTTTAATCCGATCGTAACCACGGGACGAGAATATTTATTTTATACTGTTTGATTTACATAATTCCACTGCTTTATTTTGACCTTACTGAACAAGTTGCTCCAGTCATATTGAGACTTGCATTGCTTATAATACTTATATGTCATTGCTATATGGGATAATTTTGCAATGTTAGCTAATACCATGGAAAAAATTATTGTAACAGGAGCTGGAATGACAGGTGCACTCTGTGCTTCCTTCTTGAGGGTCGATTTTCCAAGCGCCGAAATTTTGCTGTTGGATAAATCTAAAGGAACAGGTAATGCCATGTGTATTAAGAATGTAGTGATTACCAACAGAAATTACTGTCAATCTTTCGTCGATTTTTCTCCGATTTAATTTTGGGTGATACTATAATAAGTGAAACCGATCCCGAACCGTTAAATTAACTTCGTAAGTAGAATGAATGTGGGAGATCAGAATACCTATTCTTTCCAGGATCTTTCTAAAATCGCTGATTACAATATCTTTCTATCCTTAATACTTATTGACTACATTTACTTTGACCATTCTCTTATTCAGACATTCTGACATTTATAATATTAGCAGGTGAAAACAGCAAATTCCATCTAGCAGAAGCGACTATAGGAAATTCTCCTATTTCCCTAGAACAATCAGGGACTGGAACTCTCTACCACCAGATATTGTGTCAGCCAAAACGCTTGATGCCTTCAAGGCTCAAGTATCCAGACTTCCACATTAAATGTACATAGACTAGTATTTTAACTGTATTTTAACTGTATATTTTGTTGACAACTCAGTCAGCTTTTAAAAGTTTCTGTACTACATGCGTACTCCACATGGCAGAACAAATCAACTTGTTGATGGTGGCCATTATGAGGCAGAAGCAGAAGCAGAAGCAGAAGCAGGTATCTTTGGGATTTAACCTCTTGTTAGTTCGTGTCAATAAAGATGGATGTAGCATGTTGAACAATACCCTTCCAAAGCACCTGAATTCACTTCCAGACTCCCAGTTGTTGTTTGGGTCTAGTGTTTGTTCATATCTTTTTCAATTTTTTTTTTTTTAGCTCACCAATGTGATCTTTTGCCATCACTTGGCGTCATTAACTTTTCCCATTTGAATCTTCTCCTCTGAAACCCCTGGGTCAAATGAACTGAAACTTGGTAGGAAGCATCTATGGAAGGTCCTCTATAAAAAGTGCACATTTTGACCCGATTCATGAACAAACATGGCTGCCACAGGCAATTCTTGTTTCTCATTCGACAATTTAAAAAAAAATCTTCTCCTCTGAAACCGCTTGGGCAAATGAACCGAAACTTGGTAGGAAGCATCAATGGAAGTTCCTCTATAAATATTTCTCATTTCATCGTCCCGATCCATTCACAAACATGGCCGCCACAAGCAATTCTTGTTTCTGATTGGTTAATTTCTAAAAAAAATCTTCTCCTCTGAAACCGCATGGACAAATGAACCAAACCTTGGTAGGAAGCATCTATGGAACGTCGTCTGTTAAGATTGATCACATTGCCCTGATCCGTTAACGAACATGGCCGCCATAGGCAATTCTTGTTTCTGATTGGTTGATTTCTAAACAATCTTCTCCTCTGATACTGCTCTGCCAAATGAACTGAAACTTAGTATGCAGCATCTGTTGAAGGTCATCTATAAAGATTGCTCATTTCGTCCCGCTCCGATTACAGACATGGCCACCACAGGCCATTCTTGTTTCTGATTGGTCGATTTCTAACAAATCTTTTCCTCTGAAACCACTTGGCCAAATGAACCGAAACTTGGTAGACAGCATCTATGAAAGGTCCTCTATAAAATGTGCTAATTTACTTCCAAGCAGTTAACAAACATGGCCACCGTAGGTAATTCTTGTTTCTGATTGATCGATTTCTAAATAATCTTCTCATCTGAAACTGAGTAGCTAAATGAACCGAAATTTGGTAAGAAGCACCTATGGAAGGTTCTGTATAAAGTTTCTTTAAAGCAGAAAGAAAGGTGAGAGACACAGGTTCAGCCCATTGAGCCTCTAGTTTGTTACCACATCTTAATTGATTTACAATATTTGTATCACATTTTGGTATCTTCTGCCTTTCTTTATTGTAAGGTCACAAGGTGTGATTTCACTAATTCAGAACTTTGTTGTGGACACTACACCTTTAATTAATACCAACCAACAAAGGAAATTAAAATTGTGCACATTTTCTGTAAAGGTTTATACATGTGAAAAGGCCATCATTAACAAATTGTTAGTTTGACCAAACCAGATCCATGAGTGTTGGACATGGGTGGGTAGGTATGCAAATTGTTAGCTCACCTTGCCAAAGGCAATGTGAGGTTTTGCCATCACTTAGCATCCGTCGTCCGTTAACTTTTCACATTTTAATCTTCTCCTCTGAAACCTCTCAGCCAAATGAACTGAAACTTGGTAGGAAGCATCTGTGGAAGGTCCTCTCTAAAGAATGCTCATTTTGTCCCTATTTATTAACAAACATGGCCACCACAGGCAATTCTTGTTTCTGATTGACCAATTTTTAAAAATCTTCTCCGAAACCGCATATCCAAATGAATCGAAACTTGGTAGGAAGCATCTATGGAAGGGCCTCTATGAAGATTGCTCATTTCATCCCAAACCAATGACAAACATGGCCACCACAGGCAATTCTTGTTTCTGATTGGCCGATTATTAAAAATCTTCTTCTCCGAAACCGCTTGGCCAAATGAACCGAAACTTAGTAGGAAGCATCTATGGAAGGTCCTCTATTAAGATTGCTAATTTCATCCCGATCCGTTAACAAACATGGCCGTCACAGGCAATTCTTGCTGCTAATTGGCCGATTTGTTAAAATCTTCTCCGAAACCGCTTATCCAAATGAATCGAAACTTGGTAGGAAGCATCTATGGAAGGGCCTCCATAAAGATTGCTCATTTCATCCCGATTTGTTAACAAAACATTGTTTCTGATTGGTTCATTTCTAAAAGAAATCTTCTCCATTGTAGTAAACTGTTAAAAGGGAGATAACTCTTGTATTAAACTGTTAAAAGAAAAATAACACTTGCCATTATCTCCCTTAGAATTTAACTAATGCTGATATAGTGTAACATGTTTATACTATACATTACATGTAGGTATTCACATTTTAATATTCTTTTTAGCTCACCTTGCCAAAGGCAATGTGGGCTTTTGGCATCACTTGGCGTCCATTGTTTGTTTGTTGTCTGTTAACTGTTCACATTTTAATCTTCTCTTCTGAAACCCATCAGCCAAATGAACTGAAACTTAGTAGGAAGCATCTATGGAAGGTCCTCTCTAAAGAGTGCACATTTTGTTATGATCCATTTCCAAACATGGCCCTCCACAGGCAATTCTTGTTTCTGAATGGCCAATTTTTAAAAATCTCCTCTGAAACCACATTGCCAAATTAATCGAAACATGACAGGAAGTATCTATGGAATGTCCTCTATGAAGATTGCTCATTTCGTCCCAGTCGGTTGACAAACATGGCTACCACACGTGACAGGCAATTCTTGTTTCTGATTGGTCGAAAAAAAATCTTCTCCTCTGAAACTGCTTAGCCAAATGAACCGAAACTTGGTAGGAAGCATCTAAATGTATGGAAGGTTGTATATTAAGTTTCCTCAAAGCAGAATGAAAGGTGAGCGACACAGGCTCAGTTTTTTCTTTTAAAATGTATTAAAATTTGGAATAGATCCATGGGTGGGAAGGTATGGAAATAGGTTTTTCTTTGAAAATGGATTAAAATTTGGAATAAAATACATTATCACTATGGAATTTGGAAATAACAAAAAATGAAAAAAATATATATTTGGTAAGTGACATTAATTTGGGGACAAACAAACTATTTCTTAATAAAATAGGCTAATGAAATTATTTTACAGGTGGTAGAATGTCAACCAGTCGTAGTAACAAAGTAGATTCATCAACTGTTGATCTGGGAGCACAATACATATCTATAAATAAGGATTACAAAGTAAAACACAAAACGTAAGTTTGTCACAAGTAAATTTTACTTTTAATAGCTGATCTAGGAAAATGTATAGATATAGGGTCTAATACAGGGAGAGGTGCAACATCGTAACATCTGAGACACCGGAGGATACAATTTAAATCTTGCCCTCGGATGTCTCAGATTTTAGAATCTTGCACCTTTCACAGTGTTTGACTCTTTTTCTAACCCCTTTCTACTGTGTCAGTGTTTGTTTACTTTTTGTACACATTTTGCTTTTAAATACAAAATTACCCCCCTTTGACCAAATTCTAAGAAAAGTAGTTCTGGAAAATGTGAAATGTAGGTAAAATAACTTTTTATAGGTATTCATCACTGTTGTAGTAGCATTTAAGGATGTGGACTATATATTTGATTAAGAAATACATTTAAAATACTGCCAAGACATGGATGTTACATCAATATATTGACAGTTTACTTCAGCAGTGGAAAAATATTTAGCGAGAAGATGCTTGTGTAGTTTGACTTGCCCAGTAGCCTGTTTCTCCTGAATTAACATACTACTTTATCGAAGGGGTACAAATAATGGTTTCAAAGTAAAAAAAAAAATACAAGGCCACAAAAGGTTGATATTAGGCTCTGTATGTGGAGGTCATTAATAATAATATTTACTCTCTTAACAATGTGAGTGAGTGAGTGATTGTTGTTTAACGCCAATGATGCTGTTCTCAAAAATGTGACAGAAAACACCAAAGTGGTACCTGGTACAAAAAATGTAATGTAAATTATGTAAATCTTTTTGTTTTGTTTTAGAAAGCTTGTGGTGGTCAAAAGATTTTCATACATATTTACTGTAACTGAGTGAGCAAACATACAGTCTAACATCACGATAACATACAGTCTAACATCACAATAACATACAGTCTAACATCACGATAACATACAGTCTAACATCACGATAACATACAGTCTAACATCACGATAAACAAGTATCATAATCAAACCATGGAACTTTTGAAACAAAATTGATATCATTATGAATCACTAGATGACATGAACATGTTGTGAAACAACTATAGTTTTAATGTAAATATAAATCATACATAAATGTCAGCTCAATGAAACTTGTAGATGGTATGCCAGGTAAATAAATGTCAGCTCAATGAAACTTGTAGATGGTATGCCAGGTAAATAAATGTCAGCTCAATGAAACTTGTAGATGGTATGCCAGGTAAATAA
>MJUT01049376.1:462629-480382 GCA_002080005.1 Gigantidas platifrons | reverse complement strand
TGTGTCCATTGCGTCTACCTTCTACAGGTCAAAAAATGAAAATGGTCAAACATCATCATACAAAGTTTATATATTCTTCAGTGACGTCACTATTAAACATCTATTCATATACAGGCTGACAAGTGGTGCATGGGATTCATATTGCCTAGTTTCTGAATACATCAAGACGTGGTACTTTAGGAGACACCATTTTCGCAAATAAACAGTTTGGTTCCCATTTTAAATGTTCCGTGTCGACTTTGTCGTCTTTATTCCACTGTTTCAGTGTTGTCCCGCAATAAAAACATGTCACTTTGTCACCAATATCCGTGTAGAAAAATCCATTTTGAATGAGTTCTTCAGGTTTTTGAACGAGTTGCGATGGCCAGTTTGTAAAGGACTGTTCTCTACATATGTAATACATCATGTTAGGATGAGTAGGTTTAAATTGAAACATATTTGCAAAGTAGGGTTCTTCATCCATTTCCATCACTTCACAATTCAGTCTAGGTATGAAAATTATAAAACCGCTGATAAAATAAGTAATCCAATATCCTAGCTCACGATCGATTTAATGTCGTCCCGGGAATAGGTCTGTCCTCTAAGACAACTAAAGTTCTACTGCCTTTTCCTCGGTGTGTGGAATACAAGTCAGCCGGGGGGAAATTTCTCAGCTATGATCATGACTGTTTACACGATGTCGGAATGTACGGGTTGGTATTCGGGTG
Organism: Gigantidas platifrons; assembly: GCA_002080005.1. Lineage (NCBI taxonomy): Eukaryota > Metazoa > Mollusca > Bivalvia > Mytilida > Modiolidae > Gigantidas > Gigantidas platifrons. Next base: position 479,675 of record MJUT01049376.1, on the reverse strand, counting down.
ATACGAAGACAATACACCGCACCGAAGATACATACACATTTACACTACTTAAGAATATATGGGTTGGTGCCAGGGTGATATGAGGACAGTGCACCACCCTGAATGTCTGGGTGATATGAGGACAGTGCACCACCCTGAATGTTAGGGTGATATGAGGACAGTGCACCACCCAGAAATTACTATAGCAGATACATACACATGAGGACATACGGATTGGTGCCAGGGTGATATGAGGACAGTGCACCACCCTGAAGTTACTGCACCAGGTTGATGGGCACCACCCTGCACCAGGAACCACCTGTCCTCATACCAAGGTTTAATCACTACTTACGCTTATTTAGTGACATATCATTTCATCTTGTCAACAATGTTTTAAGCATCTATTAATATAGAAAATAATATAGGGATATTATTTATTTACTAGCGATTTTTATTCTTGTCGTGAATTTAACATAAGGTTTATCACTGAGTTAAGGGGATGTGGCATGAAACAGTAATTGTTCATGGTAAGCAAAGACACCAACCCGTCTCTGATCTAATGGTGGTATTAAGGAACTGCTTATCCTTCCGGAGCACCTGAGTTCACCGCCGGTTTTGAGTGGGTTCGTGTTACTCGATCTTTAGGTTTATATGTATGCTTTGTAGATCGTTGTTTGTCCTTTTGTTCTTTTTTTCTTTTGGTCATTGTGTTGTTTGTTCTTCTTCGATATACGGATTTTGGTTGCCCCTTTGGTATCTTCATACCCTTCTCGGTATGCTCTTAAACTTGATGAAAGACAATGACACCATCAATTGGACAACTGGAAAAACAAATACAGTTTAAAATAAAACGGAAAGATAATGTCAGAACAAAGTGATCACCATACGCGAATATGTTTGGATGTGCACCCAAAGTTGGTCTATCAAAAACTCCTATTCCGAATGAAATTATTCATGTTCTACAACAGGAAGAAGACAAGTGAGCACATTTGAATGACAAACAGTAAATAAGCGTAAAATCCTGTGAATATTTTAGTTATTACTTGTAATTACTGACAAATTGGGAATTACACGTATTTCCTAAATCCACCAGTAATTACGAGTATTAACTGAAATGTTTAGTAATTACACGTAATTCCTAATTACGTATATTTATTGTAACACATACATATTTTATATTCAATGAAGACAAGAAAAACGTAAATCGAAGGACAGAGGTGTTAAAATCGCTTTGTTTTTCAGCACTTGTTTCCTTATTACTGTATATTATTAATTGTAGAGAAAAAAGACAACGACAAACTTTTTGTCCAGTAGACATGGAAATAGAATAAATATTTAATTAAAGGACAAATGACACGATTTTTAAATTTTTCACAAAACTTAGTGAAATACTTCCAAAATGCTGTAAAAATAATTTCTTTTTCACTTTCATGTGATTAACGATACGTACAAAGGGATAAACACCCCTTTTATCGCCCTTTCTGCTGACCTAGAAATTATGCAGATTCTGAGTGCGATAACGAGGTTGAATCACTCGTGACGTCACATGCGCCAGTCATCCATTTCTAAATCAGCTGATTGATATCGATACGAAATTTCCATAATAAAAAGCCGTGATTAGCAAATCAAAACAAACATCCACGTGGGTGAAATAACAAGAAGTTTCAAATGGTTACCTGAATGGAATTAATTGAGAAGTATTTGTAAGTTCAATTGTCATTTATTTATTTGTTTTTTCTCTGTAAAAGACAAAAATTCAAAAGTGTAACCAAATATTTATGATTGTGCCCGTAATTAGAAAATTAAAGCAGTGATCAATAAACATGTCACTTGTTAACCCGAATAATCCAGTCGTTATATTACGCTCCCGCTGGTCGCTACATTAGAAGGCGGAGAGAATCGGAGACGGAAAGGGCTTGAATTATTCGAGATAGTCACTTGTTTGATTACTGCCCAAGGCTAAAATATGAGATAATTGTTTGAAAAACATCACACCTGTCACCTTTATAATTATAGCTAAGTTGACTCCATTTGAGACATTTTAAATAAATCATAACAAATAAATTAATCTTTTCCACTATAAGGGAATTGTAAAAGAAATGAGAGCAGTATTAAAAAATTATTAAAATAAAATAAATCACTTGATAAATATTTCTTGGCCTACTAGATGTAGAAGTAGAATCATAAAAAGGGGGACATATGAGGCACTACGTATGACAGTCATCTTTCATCTATAAAACTTTCGTAAATTTCGGGGAGGGGGGGAGGGTGTGCGATATCATCGTCAGAACAACCTGTTGACTTACATTATTTCAGTTTTTCGTTCAATCGCGTGTTTTCTTTTCGATTATTGTCAACAAATAAACAAAACCTCACCAGTCGGTATTTATCAGTCTGTCATGAGCTTGGGAACTTTCATCGATATCGGAGTCTTCTGATGTTGAATGTTCTCTTTCCTGTTGACTTTCATCATTATCAGGGATTTAGCCAGGATTTTGAGACCGTTAGTCACTTTTGCGGAACATTTTTTTTTCTAATTAAGAATAAACAAGAATGTAATGAGCTTAGTTTTAAAATCAGTTACTTTGCCTTATTTATTGGTTAGTAATGGAGATTGAAAAGCTATGGAAACCTCCTAGGATGTGAACATACTCTGCAAATTAGCAACCAACTGATAAAATATAACATTGGCACTATTTTGATCTAATCTAATACCACACAAATTGTAATCCCCCCTTTTTTTTTTAAATATAACTGTGCTTTGGTTTAATACCACGCAAATTGTAATAACCCCCTCCCCACCCTTTTTGAAATGTGCTTTGGTCTAGTACCACAACAGTTGTAATAACTCGTATTTGCGTAGTCTTCAGCAGAAAAAATATGTATCTGACAATTTGTCCAACTTCTCTGTGTAGGTAATGAATATACAAATGTATAGAACATACGTCAAAAACTGAAGCAAGTTGTAAAATAAATAATTATTTCTCAGACCTCATAATCAAAATGCAACAGTTGGAATAAAAATAAAAATACTGTAGCTATTTTTTTAATTGCAGACAGTGTCTGTCTGTTCTATAAATAGAACGTAATTGTTACTTGGATGCTGATCATAAAAAAAACACCTGTGCGTCCTCGTGCAGTGCATGTTTGCCTTGGCATATATGAGAACTAAGATGTCATTTCACAGAAATGAGAATAAATACATCAAAAGTTTGTTTGGTTAAAAGTAGCTTCGGTGGATTGCGAACTCCTGTTGATCGCGCCATTTTTATTTTTTAAGTTTCTGACTTTTCGAGAAAACCACTTTCAAAATACTAAGTAATGGATAATATTTCAGTAAACATGATGTCGACATTTTCATAAATGAAACGTGGCAAAAATAGTTCGTTGTGGCGGATATTGTGACGATTATTGTACAATGAATGACAATTACAATCAATATATATTTTGACGGCGACTTTCTCAAAATGACGATTACAAAAATATGTCCATGGCTTTATCTTCAAGGTAAATAAAAAAACATATTATGTAAAAGGTATAAAAATAAAGAAGAGAACCGCTTGCCAACGCTGTCGTCTCCAAATTCGGGGGTCATGGCGCATCAACCATTGCATGCGCGCAAGTCGTCGGCGAGGAGTAAGTGGATTTCCAACATGCGGACGATATGCTCTGATACCAAATTCTCTGAGTCTATTGCGCACAGTTTGAACACTTATACGGTGGTTATGTGTTCCTGGCGTCGTTATGACAGTTTCTACAGCTGTTCGTGTCCGATTGCGGAGATGCGTAAGTCTCATAAGGCGGTCTTGCCTGGCAGTTGTGACACGCGGACGCCGCTCCGTGGTCGATCGTTAGTGTTTCCAAACTGTACAAGACGGCCCTGTAGACGATGAACAGTAGTTTGATGAACACCTAGAGCAGTTGCTACTTCCTGTTGAGTTGCACCTTGGAGAAGTATAGTGACAGCACGGTTGCGCTCATCATTACTTAAACGTGGCATTCTGCAACAACACTTTTCGTACGAAATGACAACTGGGTTTGTTAAATGGGTACTTTGACTACCTGTAACTTTCAATTTTATTGATTTCAGATGCGCGGTCTTCGCGGTAGCATGAAAAACGTGCAATTTAAAAACAGAGTCAACGTCGCGTAATGCATTCACCGTGTGATTTAAATGTACTGAATAATTACTGATTTTAACTATAGGTAAATATATTAGAATGTAGATACATGTGTGTTTATATTTTATCCTAAAAAGTGATATATAAAAATTATGCGTTTCTTTTTTTGTTCAGTATACATACTGTGGCATTTTGAGTACATGCCAACTATAAAAAAAAATCATTATCGTTGATTGAATTCTTTGTCGGGATCATTATCATTACCAGGTAAATCAAACCAGGTGTCCGTGAGATCAAAGATTATGCAATCAAAACACAAATTCTATAATCCGTTGATTGGCTTGTAAAATATAATAAAATTGTCATTGTAGTGACTAGGCCTAATTATCTTTAATCAGCAAATGAAAAAGATGAATGGATTGTTACAAACATTTTTCTACGATTTTTTTTTTTTTTTTTTTTTTTTTTAATTCAAGTGACGAATTGGGTACGGGGGTATATTATATAATGGTTCGAACTGATACGGCTGGATGTCTAAATCACCAACATGATCGGAGATATTACTGTCATCACTGTCCATGATATTTATCGGCTGTTTACTGTCTCACCTTCGATCGCTCAACTGATTGTTTATCATGGAAGCCATCCTTTGGCGCATGTGACGTCACGTAATCACGTGACCACTCAGCTCATTAAAATGTAGAGGTCACAGATCGCGGAGATATCAAAAGGTAATAATCAATAAAATGGGCGTCCTAAGGCGTTATTTTCAATTAAAAAAATGTTTATAGTTTATTTAATGACCAAATCAAACAAAATCGAGAATTTTATTTTTTGTGTCATTAGTCCTTTAACGTCTTGAACAAATAGAAAATACACGAGAATCGTGTAAAATCACAATGATTGAAATATAGCAATATGCTTTGTTGTAAATTACAAATGGGACATAACCAGTACCGGTTTACCTACATACTTGGTAGTCTGAAGATTAGTGCCTCAGAATCTGGCATCCTGGTAAGGTGTATAATATCTTTGACAATTGAAACTGCCTTAGAAAACCTTTGATCTTCATCTGGCCGTGGGTGTGTGGGATTGGGGCCTCACAAGTGGAATAGCCTAGGTCCTCTCTTCATGTAAATATGACGCTAGACCAAACTTATTTTGATCTTCGGGAATTATTATTAAAATATTTATTGAGGTTAACCGAATCACCTCTTTAGTAAATAGATTGCTATGTTTAGATTTGATATGCAAACATGTTTTGATGATTCATTATATTGTGAAAACCCGTGTTTTGTTTTGTTAGTGTGGTTACAGAGTTGAAGGTCAATTCAAGTCAGAACGGATTATGTTGAACTGAAGTCTGCTACGCTGAAGTAGAGGCACCCAGGGTCTATTATGTGTTTGTGTTTTATTTAATAAATATTTTATATTCGTTTGTTTTGGGCGAATTAGAATATACTAATCATAGCTGTTGATATAAATATTTCCTTCTGATTGGCTAATTACTAAATCTAAAGGAGTGATTTCAGTAATAGTTGCTCTTGATAGGACAGTCACCATAATTGACCCCAAAATTTCATCAACATCCTTTAAAACAGTGGAACATATGTTTATCCTAGTGATTCGTCCAAGCATCTTAACATTATGTGATAAAGTTTGTCACTGTTTTCTCTGGGAACTCCGGTTTCTCCCACCAATAAAACTGACAGTCACGATATAACTGTAAAATTGCTATAAGTGGCGTTAAACACCAATACCGCCCTCGAAGCATCTCAATACATTTGTAATATAATATAATTTCACAATATCAATATTTACAAGAATAATATTAGAAATAACTTTTCAGAGCCAGCATATTCTACTACAAAGATATATTATTAAGAAATACGTGTATTAACTAATTGAACCAATAGATGATACCCCCAAAGACTTTTGAATTATTGAGTTTTCTAATCTGTTGACTGTAAGCGTTCTTTATGAAGGTTGCTACAGAAACGAGTCGTGCACACTAAATTAGATATCTACGTTTTTATTGTCACATTAATCCAATGTTTATATATGTATCTCGTCTTTAAAATAATGAGAACCAACCATAATTAAAGATATTATATAGTCAAAAAAACATATATTTTAACGCATTATACTTACTATCACCTGTCAGTACACTATCTACTGCGGCCACTGTTAGCATCCGCAGTTTTATCAGCATCTTTCTCGTTAAACCAGCAACATCCGATCAGCCTGATCGGGAGACATGCACATTAAAATGTCATTATTTACAGTAAAGTGGGCTGGGAGTTATTGATAAACAACAGCTGATAATGGTAAACATAAGCACAATGACATGGATGAGGACTCTTACGTGAATATATAAATACAACATCAAGCACATAGAATTAGATTTCTAAATTTTCATACTTAAAATGTTACGTTTTGAAGTGTAAATGGTACTGCTTAAAAAGATAAAACAGCAATTAGTACCAATTTGTATGAACCAAAGTTAGTAAAATCATAAATGTTTAAAAACTAGGATGTTTACTAGAACGATTATCACTATGATGTGTGGTAATAAAAAACTGAGAGGGCCCGTTTGGTTCAATGAGTTAGGTAGTTGAATTACCTAACAACTCATACAAATATGTCACCAATACGCCGTGGGTTCGAACCGGGCTTTGTAAATTACAAAAAAAAGTGCACTCGACTCGCAGCCGCAAGTGATAAAGTTGCTTGTCCATGGTCGGTGGTTCTCTCCGGATACTCCAGCTTCTTCCACCACTAAAACTGGTCGCCATTATATTGCTGAAATATTGCTGAAAGTTGTGTTAAGCACCAAAATCAAATCAAGTAAAATCAAATATATAACAAACTGGGATAATTTATCTTAAGTAGGGCAAAATGGTCCTCTTTCATGCAAAGTTAAACGAAAATAACATATATTATTCCACTATATAAATTTAACTCTGGTAATAAGATCATTTGATTGGTCTAGAGCAGCCCACGTGACATGTGACAAATCATCGTGTCACCCTCTCGGAAACATCGTGTCACCCTCCCAAATTGCATCGTGTCACCCTCTCGATTTTTTTTTTCGAAATTCTCAAGATTTAACGTGAGTTATTTCGCTCTGGTCATATAACGGTATTTCATGTTAGTAAAGATAACTCCAGAGATGTTCCGAAATAATAATTTTGTAAACAAAGATGGCCAAAAGATTTCATTTGGCAGAGGACAATGAAATTGAAGAACTTTTGTAAAACAAGGACTCAATTAATACCAAAAAGAGTACTGCAGCCGCAGTTAAGTGTTTTCGTCCGTTTCTTGTGGAGAAGTAAGTTGATAATTTCAGTTGCTTTACTATATAATACCAAAATCACAAAACCAAGAGGGAAGTTTGAAAGAAACTATTCAGAATTCACCAAAACGTTGGCCTGGTGGAATAAAACATTCATTTCACTTGCATAAGGGAAATAAATGTATATTATTTCACATAATTTGCTCAAAATGTTAAGGTGGTAAACACTTTTTTTTCTTTTTCCTATAAATGTATCCTTCATTATTTTTTACAAACTTCAAATATCTACAAATTATGAGTAAATTGTATTCCAATACGTTGTCTTCTTCGCATAATGAAATAAACAAAAAGTACCACACCATCGGAACGATTCCGTAGTCAAATATCAAAATCGTAGAAATAAGAAAGATATATACCCCTAACACACAGCTACATGACCGCTCACTTTCCTGACATGGTACATACACTTCAATAAACTGTTGCCAGGGTAACAAGTTTTATGGACCCAAACCTCCCCTCTCAATGAAATGATGTGATCATACAAGTGGCTCCCACATATGAGTCAAATACCAACAATCACATAAAACAGCTTTATTATAAAGAACGTTATAATCTTGAACATTATACATAATATATTTAATCTTCGTGACACAGACGTTGTCATATGTATAATATTAGTTATTAAAGAAAACCGATGGCCTCAACCATTATCTTAATATTAGACAGTATACAATACCATAGTAAGGCATAATAGTCAAACAATAGTTAACTGTTAACCTAATGATATTGTCAGTACCATCTTACGTCATTTGTACTCAACTGACAGAATACAAACTGGTGATATGTTCCGAAAATCTGTTTGAAAGATATGAAGAGACGATTCAGTAAAAATCTTTGATTTAATAGTTTGGTACTCCGAAAGATGACGTTGTGAAAAGTATGAATGTATACTGCAAGCTGGAGCGTAGCGTTCGCGTTGTGAAACATAAACCCCTACGCGGGAACTGTTGGAATATTAGAAAAAATATAATGCAAAATTGAAGTTGTCTCTTTTATCCAACTCGGGAATGTGCAAAAGGTATATTTGTACAACAATGTATAATATAAGAACTAAGATACCTACCTGAGCGAATAATACCACACTATTTATCATACACAAACTAGGATTGTGGACCTCTGGTATTGTCAAAATTACATAGATGGGAGTATGATGTTTATTGACACTCTCAACAATATTTCAGTCATATGGTGTCGCTCAGTTTTATTGGTGATCGCAAGGTAGTTGGATGGACAACTACCCATGCAATCAAGGCCCATCACCACAGAAGTTGTGAGTTCGAATCCTACTCATGCAACATATCCTCGATGAAATATTATATCATAATAGTCGATGGTTTTCTCCGGCCTCTCCGGTTTCCTCCACCAATAAAATTGGCAACCACGATATAACTGAAATATTGTTGAAAGTGGTGTTAAGCACCATAGTCCTAACCCATATCATTGCCAATAACATATACACATGTTTTTGTGAACTTCTACAATTTGGGAGAGGACGGCAAGGGCTTATCTTTATGGAAGTGGGATTTCTATTTACATATGCACTCATTGTCATTCAATGTCTAGGTTGTGAATTTGATTCTCATACATGGTGAGATGTGCCCGATACATTTTATACTATGAAACAATCTTAACTAGAACTGTGAGTGACCTCACTGAGTAATACCCCCGCTTGCAGTTTAGTAGGAGTTGCGCTTACAAGGTACATGCCCCCCCTTTCGTGAAAGTATGAGTTGAATTATCTGCCCTTTTAAATTTGGGACAGCAATCATATTCCTTCAGGCACGTCTGCAGGTAGTGTACTACAAGTGTGTAAAGTTTCATAAAAATCCAATAAGCCATTTAGGAGTTGCGCTTACAAAGTACATGGACGGACGCACAGTATAAGTTAAATTATCTCCCCTTTTGAATTTTGGACAGCAACAATATTCCTTAATGCACATCTCCAGGTAGTGTGCTACAAGATTGTACAGTTTCATAAAAATCCAATAAGCCGTTGAGGATGAGTTGCGCTTACAAGGTACATGGACGAACGAACGGACGGACAGTGTGATTCCTATATACCCCAAGCTTTGTTTGCGGGGGTATAATTAAGCTTCAGTGAATAACAAATAATAAACTGTTCTTAAACTACATATGGTGTCCTTACTGCCTACCAAGTTTCATGAAATTTTGTTCAGTAGTTTCAGAGGAGTTGCGCTGACAAGCTGCTTCAGAAGTATATTTCGGGAAATCTTTAAGTTTAAAGGGGCATAACTCTCACAAAATTCAAGAGATCAGAATTTCCTGGTAATATGCACAACTACATATGGTGTCCGTACTACTTTCCAAGTTTCATGAAATTCTGTTCTGTAGTTTCAGAGGAGTTGCACTGACAAACTGCTTCAGTAATATATTTCGGGAAATCTTTAAGTTCAAAGTGCCATAACTCCCACAAAATTCAGGAGATCAAAATTTCCAGGAAATATTCACAACTACATATGGTGTCCTTACTACCTTCCAAGTTTCATGAAATTCTGTTAGTAGTTTAAGAGGAGTTGCGCTGACAAGCTGCTTCAGAAGTATATTTCGTGAAATGTTTAAATTCAAAGGGGCATAACTCCAACAACTTTTAGGGGATCAAAATTTCCTGGTAATATGCACAACTACATATGTTATCCTTACTACCTGCCAAGTTTCATGAACTTCTGATTAATCATGTAGGGGAAGTTGCGATGACAAAGTGCATACTGTCCATAAGTCCAAAGAGGCATAACAGGTGCAAAACTCAATGGACAATCAAATTCTTTATACTGCAAAGTGCACACATCATGATCTTAACTTCCACAAAATTTGGTGGAAATCGGACAAAAGATGTGGAAGTTGGTTCGGACAGACGGACAGACAGGCCGATTCCTATATACCCCCTCAAATTTGTTTGCGGGGAAATAATAACAGTAGTTATTGAATTGCTCCCCCTTTTCTGATATGTCGCGTATCAGAAAAGAGAGAACAATTTTGAATTCTGATCTAATTTTAATTAGATTGATAATGAACTTAAATAGTGAGTTGCAGTGGTCGGTGGTTTCCTGCTGTACCACAGTTGCCATCGCCCATAAAACTTACCGTCGTGATATAAATGAAATATTACTATAATTCGATTTAAACATCCGAAACCCTAACCAGTTAAAAGTGGAAAACGGAAATTAATATATACCTCATCACCAGAAAGTTTCAAAATTATAACGAAACACTTACAAAGAGAGGCGACATCGATACCCTTAACACACATACACATAAATAGGATTGCCAACCCGCCTTCCAATAATGAAAACGTTTCTACTTAACTCAGAAGACGAAGACAATGTAAAAAAAAGTCTGAATATCAGCTACAAGCTCGAGCGCAGCGTATTATAAACTCCAATCTTTTTGAGTGGTCTCCTTTGTCATAGAGCAGTGCATAGAGTCTGTTAGAAAGGTTACCATTGCTGTCAATTTCAATATAAATGTCAAGAAATGGGACATATGAATCCTGGTTCTGTTTCTGCTGTAAATACTACACTATACATTTCATTGCTTTGCACATGCGAGTACTACCGACAGTTTCGTTCGTGGGCATACTGTAAATGGCTTTTTTTTTGTTTGCTTTCCATTTGATATGATTTTGTATTTTTTCTTTCTTCTAGTTTTGTTTTTGGAAATTTGTTTGTCTGTTTGTTGTATTAATTGCTTTTTTTGTTTTGTTTTGTGTGTGTTTTTTTTTTCGAGTTGCTAAAACCACATGCTGCCAGCTAGCAAATCACTATTCTAGCAGTCAAAAAATAGTACTCTACAAGATATGTATCAAACTGTTCAGCTCAGATTTCTAACAGATATCATAATAATTACTCTTACCTTCGTCAAGTACTGTCAGTGATGTAAACGATATATGATTTAGATTTCAAAAGTCCGAGTATCATATCAATATAACGAATTTAATTAAGAATCGACCTTGTAACCTTTAGCTGGTTTGGTCATTTCGTTTCTCTGAGCCATACAATTTTTGTTACACGAAACAAAGATCAGATTATTTTAATTTTTGACATGCAAAATCAATAATTTTGACTTTGATGTCAGCGATGACCGACATTCGTACTTTTGTTATGATACTTGTTACTATACTACTCCGTGTTCCCAGCTAGAAGCAGTATTATACATACTGAACACATTAATAGAATGATTGACAATATTTCCTTCAGATATTAATATCACTGATAAGAAATCGGACACGTATGCTCTAAATGTCATATTGCATCAAATTAATAACATGTATACGTTAAAATATGAACCAAGTTTAATTCAACTTTTTATGGTAATCTTCCAAATTTCAAATGTATATGCTATCTTATTTTCTATACATTTATTATCAACGCCGCATCACAAATTCTTTCTTAAACAAAGTAAGATATACAGTCAAGCCTGCATTAAAGGGCACCTCTTTTTAACAAATCACTGTCTATAAAGAACCTTCTCGTTTCTATAGTGCGCATAATTGTAACTTGTATATAAAGGACAACTGTTCAGAAAGACCACATTTTCAGGTTCCCTTGAGTGGACTTGATATACAAGTTTGACTGTACAAGTATTGGATACTATCACCTTATCACTGGCTAACATCACGTTGGAAAGATCGCGTGTCCGATCGCTGTTCAGGTCAAACAAAGGTAATATAAAGTTGGTATTCTCTACTTCTCCGCTAGGCATACAGACTTTTGGTGTAAAAAACAAGTCATGAGAACATCTGAATAGGGCGGTATCCAAAGACTGGTATTTCAGTAAGTAAGCAACTTCACACTTTGCTAAAAGATGTAAATATATCCGGGTTTAAAAAAAAGAGTAATAGGATGGGTGTCACATGTTGAGCAGGAACTGCGTACCCTTCCGGAGCACCTGTGTTCACCCATTGTTTTTTAGTAACGTTCGTATTGCTCGCTCCTTAGTTTTCTGTATAATATTTTGCAGATGATTGTTTGTCCTTTTGTCCTTTTGTTTTGACCTATGTTAATCATATACTATTGATCTCAAAATCTTTTCATAACAATATGGTACTCTCCAGATTAATATCAAACAAATGTTATTTATTTTGTTTAAGGATTAAACACTACAATTTCAAGTTTCTTACATGTCTTACTCAAATATTATCAAGACAGGTAGTAACAACCTCGCTAGTAATGTAAGTCTTGGCTTAATATTGTTCATTTCTATTTTGATTTTGACAAGACAGACACGAACACCTTCGACAGTTGTATATGTCTTGAATTTTGAATTAATTGGATATTTTTCATAGTTTAACAAGACAGGTATTAACAACCTCGCTAATAACGTATATCTTGAATTATTAAAAAAATATTTCAAAATAAGAAACTTTCAGATTTGTAAAACTGATGACAAAATTAACAACCCATAATCAATATAATTGCAATACATCGTAGACACAATTCCGGCTAAAATATTAAAACGTGTGGTCAAATCTGAACTGTTCATCAAAATAGCAAAGAATTTTTACAATTTTGATTTCCACAAAATATTAGCTGTAAATTATTCCACAAAATGGATTTCCTTATGGGAAAAAATGTATTTAAACATTGCATTTCCTAATAACAGTAAGGAAAATATCTTACTTCAAACATTTCAGATTTTTTTTTACAAAACGTCTGCCTATGAGAATAAGTGAGAATGAAGTGATGTCAGATTCAGCACTGCTTTGTTTTTTATAGCTGCACTTACATTCCTGTGCAGTGGACCAAATATCTGGTGCAGGCTGGCGGATTGAAGATGAAATTAATAATCAATAGAAACAGCTTATCAAAAAATATTGAACAAATCAGAAAATATCAGCTCCAAAATAATGGTGTAGGCTTCCGCTGTGAAGGTAAAAGCAATAATCAATCAAAACTTGAACCAATACGAAAATCGATGCAACTTATTATTCGGCAAATGGTAAAAATATAATTTAATTTTAACTTATATCTTCCATGATCATAAAACAATAAAACAATAACATATGTCTATTTTACAAAAATTGTACAAATTTGCAAAACACATTTCTCAATAGCCAATGTAACCTCGGAGGTCAAATGTCAAAAATGGCCGACCACGAGACAGTACAAGTGTTAGTCAACACAGAGACCGCGAAATTAACACGTATAACTAAATACCTATGACTTCAGAATGTGATTCTAGGAACAAATATGACCTAACGAAATAAGACACATTAGTAAGTTACCATGCCATTCATTAATGAATGACAAATTTTAAGAAACATTGGTCGATCTCTGTAACGCTACAAGTAGGGAACATGTCAAAATACAAAATAACAATTATATTGTCAAAACTAAGTTATAATAATTTTCACCGGTCAACTTTCCTACTTGATTCATTCTGAATTCGAGAGAAATACTACTGTTTGGTCATTATTCAGAAACGAACATCAGCACTGTGTTTTCTGACAAATAATATACAAATGTAGAAAATCTACCTCCTTCCCAAATTGTACGCAACTGACAGTTATCACAGTAATTGTATCTCGTTAATTTTTATAAAACAACATGTTGGAAAATTCCCTTGATTGTATGCCTTAAATTGAGAACTTTGCTGTATGACAAAATTGATAAAAAAAAATAACAAAACATCAGAACAAAAACAAAAACAAAACAAATAAACCAAATAAACAAATAAACCAGCAAACAAAAACAGACTAAAAACAAAAATACAACAATGATTGCATAAGTTCTAGTAAATATCAGATAAGATAGCATCAATGTTCATGTCACCATTACATAGAGTTTGAGCTAGTTCCCGACATTTACCTTTTCCAGGATGTTCATTTCTCCATTTCAACAGTATGCTCCTGTTTATATGTACAATTTTATGACAATCCTCTTTCAGCCCAAGCCAGACAGAAGCCTCGATTCCCAGATGAACACTAAGCAACAAGCTACTTTTTATCACTTGAGTGGCAATTCGGTCTATATCTCTGTCCGTTGGTGGTTGCTCCATAATTTCAAACGGAATTTCTACAATAGAAAACAATTAACATTTCACTAAGAGAGGTTTGGTCCCATAAAGCTAGTTTAATTCAACAACTTTTTTTTATTGAAGTGCCTATTCTCACCCATGAAATTTAGTGACCAAGTATCTGTGTGTTAGGGGTATCGATTTAGTGTTTATCTACGACTTCTCTGCTATATTATGAAGAGGTCAAGCCGTTTTTCCATGAGATGACAATGATATCCACTTTGTACTAGACCAATACCCTTTATTGTTTTCATAGTACCAGCTCAATGTAACAACAATATGTGTGTAGATGCATAGTTCTGCTTGAGCACATTATCCTGATTTCGAGCTACCAAACCTTTGAACTTATTCCATTTCACTGTTCACTTATCGGAGAAGCGGATAATACAAAGCTCAAAGTCATTGGTTTTGGTTCGACCATGACTCGAACAAAGATCAACCGCACTCAAGGTGAACTCGCTAACTATTACACTACAGATGCGGTTTTAATAATTTGAGATAAGAGGTAGTTGATCGCTTTCTACATCGAGGTGGAATTGTTCATTATCACTGTTTAAACCTATTTTGCTATTACAAACACTCATAAGATTTTACCATAAATTCGGTCAGCAACAGGAGATTTTGCTTACCTACCATGTGACATATTTATTTATTATGCAAATGATTGATTTATTCCTTACGTCTACTGATGCAAAATCTACAACATTCCATATAAATACTTTATGGGCGTTTAATTGCATGAGACCAGTATAACCCCACCACTTGTTTGTATCGAAATGTCTGCACCAAGCCAAGAAAGTGAACGGTCATATATTTTGCCTGTTCCTATTATTTTTTTTTTTTGGACTTTGAAACTTTTTTTCTGCGAAAACAAGATATATAAGACCTAACGCCGGCAAAAGTGCAAGACAGGAAAATCTCCGACACTCGAGGGAAATATCTCAATCGTTCGTTGACGAGGCTCGCCGAATCTGCGAACGATTGAAATCTTACCCGAGGGTGTCGGAGATTTCCCTGTCTTGCACCTTTTGCCGGTGTTTGATTTTAGTTCTCACTTTGATCAGCTGTTACCTAATTGAGTTGTTTACATTCCCGACCGACCGTTTTTTCCGCAAATTTTATTTCCATTGCTGAAGTAAATATTCAATTTATTCATATTCATATCCGTGTTTTTCCAGTATTTTAAATGTATTTCATAATAAAATACAATGTATTTAGTAAATATATGATTAATGTAACTCAACACTACAACAGCGATCAATACCTGTGGCTGTGAAAAAATATTTGTATTTGGTAAAAGGGAGGTAACGTTAGTTACTAACAAGGGAGAACACTCTATTATTTACTCAACGTAAACACATATTGACTGGAAGAGAGTCATACACCGTGAAACATGAAAGGTGCACGATAGTTAAATTGTTCGCTAGCAGAATAGTATACATACATTAATTTAAAAATACTTATGCATGTAATAGAATCGTGGTTTTATTGGTGAAGCATGGAGAACTGGGGGCAGTTGACATAAACTGTACAGCTTGCATTTGCCGGTAAAACGCACGTGATTTTTTTCTCTTCCACTAGTGCAAGATAAGAAAATATAGCATAGCTAAGAATAGGAACGAGCTGTCTTAAAAGTGAGAAAGTAGAACCGTATCAAACCAGTCAGTCAGATATATTCCCAATCAAATATTGCTATATAATTCAGCAATGTTCCTATTTAACCAACATCTCTCTTATGTATCGATCTTGAATTTCCCAAACTCAAACGATACATTCGTATTTTTTATTAAATCTATATAATCAAGCAATTAAATATATTCACTCTGTATTACATAATAACTGACTACACATAAAATATAATGCATATATAGTAAATATCAAGACAAAAAAACAGGAAAAGTTTATTTTAAATAAAGGGGGAGGGGGTAATCTTAGCGACTTTACCAAATGAAACACCAATGTGATTTGTTGATTCCTTAAATTACGGTATTAAATCATCCATCAGATCCGGTAATACTGATGTCAAACTTGACAACAATGAGATAAGATGAGTTAATGAGAACATATTTATTATCAATCATTTCTAAATATCATGAAATAAAACGATGATAAATATATGATAAATGCCCAGTAGATATCAATACAGCCATTGGCCGTGGAATGGTTAGCGTGCTGAACTCAACTGTGGGAGTTCGTGGGTTCGAGTCATGGTCACATCAAAACAAAGACTATACAATTAGTATGTGCTACTTCTCCACTATGCACGCATCTTTAAGGGATAAAAACAAATAATGGTGAGCTCGGTATCAGGATAAGTTTGGATTGTGTTATGGTGTTTAGAGACGCTTTCAACAATGTGTCAGCTATATCGTGGCGGTCAGTTTTAATTGGTTAAGGAAACTGGAGTACCCAAGGAAAACCACCTACCTGTCGAAAGTTACTGACAACATTTACTATATGATTTTGTCTCGAATACACCTCGCCATGAACTGGGTTCGAACTGATTGCACATATAGAGTTATTGATACAACTACAACTACAATATGATCACAACCATGA
>MJUT01049376.1:423491-437678 GCA_002080005.1 Gigantidas platifrons | reverse complement strand
ATATTTCGATTGGCATGATAACAGTTAATGAAGTCAATAATTGCTGCTGTGCAGCTTGACACAAACGACCACTCCTAACCATAGTTCAGTCAGTATTCCTTGTTGCAAGTTTGTAGCCCTGTAACGTGCCATCAACGATCATTCCTAACAACTCAGTATTCCTTGTTTGCAGTTTGTAACCCTGTAACTTTCCACTACCGACTACCGCCTTGCCAGATGTCGCTCAGTATCCCTTGTTGCGAATCTTTTAGCTAACCAGCCGTTAGTCATTAATTCCTCTCTCAAGTTTGTTGGCCTTCAACTTTCCGCTACCGACCACCTCCTTGCCAGCTATTACTATGTATTTCTTGTTTCAAGTTTGTTGCTCTTTAACTTTTCATCCACAATCACTCCTAACCAGCTATTGCCCTGTATTTCTTGTCTCAAAATTGTTGCTCTTCAACTTCAACATTCACTACTAACCAACTGTTACTCTATATTCATTGTATAAAGCTTGTTGCGCTTCATCTTGCCATCAACGATCACTGCTAAACAACTGTTACGCACTATCCCTTGTATCAAGCTTGTTGCCTTTCAACTAGTCGCTAAGTATCACTACTAACCAGATATTACTCAATATTCCTTGTTTAAGATTGTTGCACTTCAAATTGCCAGCAGCGATCACTCCTGAGCAACTGTTACTTGGTATTCCGTTTGTCAACTTTGCTGCACCTCAACTTGCCATCAACTATCACTCCTAACCAGCTATTACTCATTATTTCTTGTTTCAAGCTTATTGCACTTCAACTTGCCAGCAACTATGATTACTAACGAGCTGTTACTCAGTATTCTTTGTTTCGGGTTTGTTGTCCTGTTATTATGCACTCCAATAGCTGTTTCAATGAATATACGTAGATACTACTGATTAAAAGGATAAAATTTGCAGGTGGTTGTTATGGTAATTCTATGTCTAATTAGGTAAGTTTCACTGCATATTACGACCGATGTAATTGGTACTTACATTATTATCTATGTAATTTGGATCTCTTCCTTTTGCTATTAACAACTCAACCACCTGAGTATTTCCACCATGTGCTGCATAGTGAAGTGGGGTCCATCCCTGTAAATTAAAAATGCATACATATTTGCAAGTATATGCCAATATACTCGTTTACCTATAATAAAGGATATAGTAAAGCATATGATAATTTATTACTTCTTTGTTGTTTCTGTTTTATTTATTTTTACTTATTTCTTGAATACAAAAATAGGATTGTTATATAGTATAAACATATTGTCCATAATTGTATTTGTTAAAAATATCACATTGATCTGAAAATATATGTATATTATATACTAACAAGTACTAATAGTTATATATTCTACTAACATTAAAGAGGCGGAGATCAGGTATCAGCACTGTTTGCATTTTTATAAAAAAAAACAATGTAAAGATTTCAATAAAACTTTGTTAAATTGAAAAAACAAAACATTATGCACATTTATTAATTTTATATATAATATCATTCTAATAAAAGCACCACCATTTTGAATTTATTCTGACGCCATGACATTTTGCAGATGCAGAGTGTAAAACCTATTTTGGTAGATATAAGATATAATGGATTACGATATGAAGAGATACAATGTATGCAAACTTTAAAGATACCATAGGAGGTTATCAGAAGTTATAAATTGAATCGTCAGTTAGTAATTGCACTCATTGAGCCATTCATCAGCTATATCACTATTAAGTCTTCTTTGTACTAGAACGATACGCTTATTTGGATCGTAAATGGAAAGCAAATGATAATTTATTCGTAAATCAAAGAATAGGCAAATATAAAATACGAAAACATAAACAATGACCGGTCCACAAAACACTACATCAACAATGACCGGTCCACAAAACACTACATCAACAATGACCGGTCCACAAAACACTATATAAAAACTACAGATTGAGCAACACGAACTCCATTAAAGCCTGGGACTGAACTGATATTCATATTTCAAGTTTGTTGCACATCAACTTGCTATCAAAGATGACTACTAGCCAGCTGTAACTTAACATTTTTTGCTTAGATGTTGTTGCCCTTTGACTTGTCATGAACTATCACTCCTAACCAGCTGTTACTCATCATTTCTTGCTTCAAGTGTGTTGCCCTTCAACTTGCTATCAAAGGTCACTACTACCCAGCTGTTACTCAACACTTTTTGGTTAGAGGTTGCTACCCTTTGACTTGCCATTAACTATCACTCCTAACCAGCTGTTACTCAGTATTTCTCGTTTCAAGTTTTTTGCACTTCAACTTGCCATCAACGATCACTACTAACCAGCTGTAATTCAGTGTTCCTTGTTTCAAACATGTTGATCTTCAACTTGCCTTTAACGATCACTCCTAGCCAGCTGTTACTCGGTGTTTTTGTGTCAAGTTTGTTGCATTTCAGTTTGTCATCAACGATCACTACTAACCAGCTGTTACACAATATTCCTTGTTTGAAGTTTGTTGTCCTGTTATTATACACTCCAAAAGCTGTCTCAACTTGTCATCAACGATCACTCTGACCTACTCATACTTAGTATTCCTTGTTTCAAGTTTGTTGTATTTCAACTTGCGATCAACGATCAGAAACCCCGCAATTGGTTGTTATGGCAATTTAATTACTAATTAGGTAAGTTTCACTGTATATTACGACCAAAAGTAATTGATACTTACATTGTCATCTCTGTAATTTGGATCTGCTCCTTTTGTGATTAATAATTCAACCACCTGAGTATTTCCATTTATTGTTGCAATGTGAAGAGAGGTTTTTTCCTGTAGATTAAAAATACATACATATTTACAAATGTTCTTGTATAAAGTTGTGTCTATATGTATATGTTATCTGGATCTGAATTGAATGATACCAAAATTATCAGCCTACCGTGCGAGAATATGAAATTTGTTTTCGAGTAAGCGAAGCGAACGAGTCACATACTTCATATTCTGTCGAGCAGGCTGATATTTTCAGTATCAATCATATTCACATTCAGATGGCACATTTATCATCCTGAAATCAAACACAAACACGGATTCGTCTATAGACTTCGATATTTGCACATTTTTTTGTATTTTCGCGGGAAAAATCACACGATTCAAAATATTAAAAATACGCTTCCCCAAAACATAACTCATAAGTAGTTTGCAAATATACCATTCATTTTTACAGGTTTATATAAATGTTAAGATTGTTTAATTTTCCCCTTTCATGGTGATATTTTTTTTTTCTTTACAAACACAGTCGGCAATAGGATTCATCCATTTTCATTAAATATTTTGTTTACTAATGATTATAACGTAAAAAAACAGTAGTCCCAGCAGAGGTTATCAAGAATTGTGTCAAGTATATTTTTATAGGATGATATTTGATGATATTTCTGACACGAAATTCCTCTTTTTATTTATGCTTAAGAAAATGAAATGTTACCTAGCTGATGATGCTGATGAACTTGATTTACGTGTGTCATCTTCACAGGAATCATCGTTTAAATGTATGGATAATTTGGTGATAACTCCTGCTAACTGCTGATAAGTCCTGCTCAGCTCACGCGAACTTTGATACGAGTTTTGCTTATGGAGTCATTAGGTAGATATAGCGGGAGGGAAGGATGATAAATTCAATTACCTATATCTTATTAGGTATGATAACCTGTGAGATAATTTATGCCTTCGTTCTTGTTTCTGCTTTATTTATTTCTATATATCTCGTCAGTAAACAAATATGATTTTTACGTATCAAAATATTGTGTAAAATTGGACTATGTATGTATATTGTATACTAATAAGTACTAATAATTATATATACTTATTAACATTAACGAGGCTAAGATGAGGTACTGCTTGTATTTTTAAAACAATTTACAGATTTCAATAAAACTTTGTTAAATTAAAAAAAAAATATTATGTACATAATTAATTTTATATCTAATTATATAATTCTTATGAGAGCACCACCATTTTGTATTCTGAGGCCATGACATTTTGCAGATGTACAGTGTAAAATGTATTTTGGTGGATATAAAATATAATGGATTACGATTTGAAAAGAGACAATGTATGAATAGTTTGAAGATTCCATAGGAGGTAATCAGAAGTTATCAATTCAATTATTATATGATTAAACTTTGCCTAGTGTCTAATTGGCTGAAATCAACTTGAAAAGTAATGCGTACGTGCGATGTCAACCTCAAATGAGCTAAAATTAGCTCATCGGTAGTGTGGACTGGTAATGGTAGACGTTGCCCCCGCAGACAGGGATATCTGGGGAACGAAGTCGGCGCTGTTTGGTGTTAATTCAAATTTAATTTAATGTCATACAATAAAACAGTTAATGACTTTCAATTTCGGTGAATACAAGGATTGATCAAGCTATGGAACACGATATTCACCTCGGATGCCTCGGTGAATATCGTTTTCCATGGGTTGATCAATCCTTGTATTCACCTCATCGAAATTCATCAATTGCATATCGTCAGTTAGTGATTGTTCTGAGTGAACTAACTTTCATTATATCATGACAAGGATAAGTTGCATTTTGGTGTGATTATGTTTATTTCTTCTTTGTACTGGATCAATACGCTTATTTGGATCGTAAGTTAAAAACGTATACAAATTTATTCGTAAATCAAAGAACGAACAAACAACAGACAACAGACAAACAATGGGCAAAAACAAAATGTGAAAACATAAACAATGACGCGCCATAAAAACACTACAGATTGAGCAACAGGGACTCCAATAAAACCTGGGACTGAACTCAGGTTCATTCATAACGTGTAGTTGTTTCACAATCAAAACTATTATGTTGTTATGTTGATTCTTATTTGGCATTACTGACAAAGTCAAGATAGCTAAAATGTAAAACCAGTGAAAACAACTAATTGTACAGTAAATGATGTATAAACAGATAACCCTCACGTACTCACTGGTCTTATTATGTATGAGTTAGTATGATAGATGTTTGTTTTTGTTTTTGTTTTTTTTATTATATTTGTGTTTATATTTGTTATTGACGATAATAACGCGAAAGCATTTTTAACACATCCAATGTGTCTTAAAACATCAAACGAAAATAAAAGTTCAGCATTTTATTTGGTATTTATCTCAATAAAAGTGCGATCCATAATTTACAATCCTTAAGCCAAAATCAAAGTCAAATTAATTTTTTATCTCTTCTATCACTAATTAGATATTTTACTGAATTTTACTACATGGATAACACGATGGAGTGTCTTATAATAAACAGGAACTTCTTAGTCTTTGTGCTCACATTGTTAATCCCCTGTATTTTTTGTGAGCCCGTATTGCTATTTTTCCCTAGGTCATCTCTGTTTTGCGATTCTTGTTTTCATTGCCTTCGGTATGTGTCTTATTCCGAATGTTGCTAGTGCCTCTGGATTATCCATTCCTGATCGATCCTTCGGTTTACTTTAACGCTTAGTCCTGCTACTACATGATATACATATAATAGCATGTAACTATGTAAACCAGCTACACCAACTAATTATTTAAAGTTGTGATATATTGTAGCTTGAAACCAACCACAGCTATTTTATGCCAGCAAATGTTTTAGTACAGTCAAAATCGTGTAACTATGGAAACCAAGTCAATTAGTGTAGCTGATTGTTTATACGAATGTAAATGTGAATGTGTTTTTAATTGTTATTTAATATGAATAGAATAGATGTACATATTCTTTATTGTTTGTTAAAATAAATCAAATTTGTGAATCTTTCCTTTAGTGTTTACTTGGTGATGTTGGTGATATATATTGTATCAAAGGGCGTTGGTAAAGATCGGGCCAGGTTTTGTTGCTTTATTCAAGTAGAGGAACAATATTTCGACCTGCTTCTGTCATTATCGATTGTTGTTGTTTTATTTTTGTTTTTGTTTTGTATATTTTTTTTCCATTTAGTTTTTTATTATTTAAAAATCAATTTATTGGTTTGTCAGAACAATGGTATTTGCTGCTGTGATTGTTTTTTTTATTATCAACTCAAGTTGCTGATTTACAAAATCAGAAATGTATCATACTTAATTAACATACAAATATACTTACAGCGTAATTTCTGACGTTTACGTTTGCACCATTCAATAATAAAAGTTTGACGGCGTCCATATTCAGGTTCCGGGTGGCGATGTGTAGAGCACTCCAACCTCTGAGCTAAAGATATAAAGCAAAGCACATCAGTGGAATGTCCAATATGTAATAGAGTGAAATCGCTCTAAGCTGAACACACCCCTAGCCCCCGAACACAACTTTTGCTTTCACAATGGACATGTGTTTGATTCATACATACAGGATAAATTAGCAAAAACATTCCTACATTAGGACTTTAGAGGCTATGCAGGATGCCTATTTATTCAGGGTTTTACAGTACTATAGCGGGCTAGGCGGGAAATTAGCAAAATGGGAGGGAACCAGAAAACCTATTAAATTGATAAAAACCTATGATTCTAAAATTGTTATATACATTTACCCGGTATAACCTTTAAATTGTACCTAACAAGGTTTCAGATAATAGGTATGACATTAGAATATGATTTTATATGTCACAATACAATGGAAAGCAATACTTTATGCCTCACGTATTAAGATTTAATTATTCGTCATTTACTCTTCACAAAGTAAAAGTCGGATCCAACCTGACAAAATTCGAGGAATGTGATATGATTTAAATATATCATATATTTTCTGTGCTTATTCTCAATGTCACAAAATGGATAAATTCAAAGCAATTAATATGTCCGGATCCTGAGCTCTTACATAGTATGTGGATAAAATGCATCAATATTTCAACAATAAAAATTACTATATCTCCAGATACATTGAGTAAACTATTTCCAGCAGTAATTACTGTTTTATATTTGTATATATGCAAATAGCTTTATGTGAGCAATGTTTTGTCCTGTATTTCCAAATTTAAATCTTGTTACTAATTTATTGGGTATTGTATATCCTCTATTAGTGGATAATTGCATGTGTTACTTTTGGTATGTGT
The DNA here is from genome assembly GCA_002080005.1 of Gigantidas platifrons. Classification (NCBI taxonomy): domain Eukaryota; kingdom Metazoa; phylum Mollusca; class Bivalvia; order Mytilida; family Modiolidae; genus Gigantidas; species Gigantidas platifrons. Next base: position 430,654 of record MJUT01049376.1, on the reverse strand, counting down.
TTAATAACTGAACATTATGAAGACGTCATTAATTAGAATATGTCCTTGATTATTAAACATTTGGCTATAACATGTATATTAATGTACTAACTGTTAACACAATAATAATAATTCCTAATGTGTAATTGTCAACTAAATGCTTAGTGGTTAGACACCATTATAAATTGGGTTTGATATTTCTTTCAATATAATTTAAAACATACACTGTATTTCCCAAAACGCATTTACCAAGACTTTTGAATATCTGGTTTTCAAAAAAATAGTACACTCAAAAATTTTGAAAGGTGACCTTGAAAACAAGGAACATAATTTTTAACAAAATAATCTCCCTATATCTATCAATGTTATTAGTATATGTTTTAGCTTTTGTTTTTTACAGACAATTAATTTGAAAAATACGTTTTCTTACTTTAAACCAAAAAAAATGCGAAACGTATATTACAATGAAAGAGAAGGCGTGAAGTGATGTCAATTACAGCTTTCTGCCTTTTTATGTTTACAAACGATTGGTGCAGCGTCTGGCAGTTCCGTGCAGTTTGGTGCACTTTGGTGCAGACATGCCCACTATAGAAAAATCGGTATCCAATCAATGATTACAAATCACAACAAAAATAAAAAAATAAAATACTTTGAATGGTAATTTCCGTTCGGAATTAGCATACAATAAATAATTATATAAGCCTTATATAAAAATAAAAACTTTCAATAACAATTTTATGGACATATAGTAAGACCTTCGATTGCCGCAAGTTGATTAAACTAGAGGATCAGTGGGCTGAGCCTGTGTCGCTCATCATTCATTCTGAGGAAACTTAGCATAGGCCATTCCATATGTGCTTCCTACCAAGTCTCGGTTCATTTCGACAAGCGGTTGCAGAGGAGAAGATTTTAAGAAATTGACCAGCCAGAAACAATAATTGCCCGTGGAGGTCATGTTGTTAACGGATCAAGACGAAATGAGCAATCTTTATAGAAGACCTTCCATATATGCTTCCTATCAATTTTCGGTTCATTTAGCCAAGCGCTTCAGATGAAAATATTATTTTAGGAATCAACCAATCAGACACAAGAATTGTCTGTGGCGACCATGTTGTTAATCGATCAGAACGAAATGAACAATCCTAATAGAGGATTTGCCATAGATGCTTCCTACTTATTTATGGTTCATTTAGCCGAGCAGTTTCAGAGGAGAAGCTTTTCTATATATCGACCAATCAGAAACAACAATTGCGTGTGACGGCCATGTTTGTCAACGCATAGGGACAAACTAAGCATATTTATAGAGGACCTACCATAGATGCTACCTACCATGTTTCGGTTCATTTGGCAAAGCGGTTAAAGAGGAGATTTTTAGAAATTGACCAATCAGAAACAAAAATTCCCTGTGGTGGCCATATTTGTTAACAAATCGAGACGAAATGAGCAATCTATATAGCGGACCGTCCATAGATGCTTCTTACAAAACTTCAGTTCATTTGGCTATGGGGTTTTAGGGGAGAAGATTAAAATGTGAAAAGTTAGTGGACGACCGAAGACGGACAACAGACGACGGAAGACATACGACAGACGACAGATGACGGGTGACGGACACAAAGATCAAAAGGCAAAGTGAGCTAAAAATTTACCCATTAGAAACAAGAATTTCCTATGGAGGCCATTTTTGTTAACGGATTGTGACAAAATAACCAATCTATATATAGGACCGTCTATATATGCTGCCTACAAAGTCACGTTTCATTTAAGAAAGCGGTTTTAGAAGAGTATTTTTTTAGAAATCAACCAATCAGAAACAAGAATTGCCTGTGGTGGCCATGTTTGTAAACGGATCGGCATTAAATGAGCAATCTCTATAGAAAGCGGTTTTAGAAGAGTATTTTTTTAGAAATCAACCAATCAGAAACAAGAATTGCCTGTTGTGGCCATGTTTGTAAACGGATCGGGATTAAATGAGCAATCTCTATATTAAACCTTCCATAAATGCTTCCTACCGAGTTTCCGTTCATTTTGACAAGTCATCTTGAACATCTCAAAATATAAAATAATGCATTGCGATTAATCGCAACACAACACTCTTATATAACAATAAAATGAAAAATTAATACCACGCCTTCTGAACACTTCCTAATTCCAATAGGAAATATCGGTTAAACAGAGGCAATTTCAATACCTCTTACATGACCTCTCACGTTGATCACTTGAGTAAACAATGGAGGGATTAACACCTTTATAGTACCAAGCCTTCTCTTTTAGTGAATTGATTCCAACAATAAATGTTTTCCAAGTGTGTGTAAAATGCCGACAATCACATTTTACTGTGTTAGCATTAAAGACCACAGATTCCTAATGATGAGTTTGATCAATCATACATCTATTCTGCGTGATGCAAAAGTCATAGGTATAAAATGGTATTGACCACGATAGCACACAATGCTGTCAACATTGAACCAAGTTTAATTGTAAATTCCAATTTCCACCCTCTGTAAATAACGCAAACAGAAGTATTGACTGTTTTAGTGACATATAGTGTGTCACTGTGACTTTCCTTCCTTTATCTGTAAGTTGGTGTTAGTTTTTCTTGTCAGACAAGATAGTGGTTCTTCTTATAAATTAATGTTTTCTAAAATTGTCTTCCATAAATAAAAAAAAAAAGGATTGTACCAATTAATGTACTATTATCAGGTTGGCATTTCAATAAATCGTATCCCATTAATAGTAATGAAGACCGTAACCAATTGTCAAGACTAAATTAGAATATAAATTTCAAACCATTCAAGAGACGCGATTGTCGCGAAAACTTTGAAGATATCTATTGGGTAATCAGAAGTGGTGAACCGATTAGAGACAGACAACACAATGGCCAAAAGAAATAGAACAGAAAACTAATGATCGAGCAACACGACTCCACTATCAACCGGTGGTCAAACTATGATAATAATCTACACTACTAGTCAAGTCTTCTGTTTTAGATCATTGTCGATTTTAACTAAGTTGATGGATTTTTAAGAAAATATAAAATGTGGATGATAAGAAGAGTTTGAGGAAACCAAAGGGGTGATCAGAATCCGTATATTGAAGGTGGAAAGACAACACAATGTCCAAAAGAAAAAGGACAAACAACGATCTACAAAACATACATATAAAACTAAAGATCGAGTAGCACGAACCCCACTAAAAACCGGGGGTGAAATCGGGTGCTCCGGAAGGGTAGGCAGTTCCTGCTCCACTAGTGACACCCGTCGTGTTAATCTAGTTGCCAACCCAATGGAACATATCCGTGGTCATTTGTAACACAGATATTCCATAACGGTCAACTAAGTTATGGTCGCGACCGTAAAACTTTCGAAGTAATGACTTCGACTTAACTATGAGGAACCCTTGGTTCAGTAGCTTCATTGTTAGCAGCAACCCTCTATCAAGGAAATCTGATAGGTACCACAAGCTCCAGAATATCGTATCAACTGAGATAAACTTATTCTATATCGGTTCACGGTTAATGTAGTCTCTGTCAAAACAGTCTTGGTGCTATACACAGAATGTAAAAAAAACACAGAATTCCACACATTCTGAACAATTCACATGTCACAGAAAGAGGCAAAATCGATATCCATATGACACAAATACACGATCCTACACTTTCCTGTTGTGATGATAAACGTTTTCTCTAATCAATAGAAGATCGTAGGCTCGATCCCTAGTCCCGTAAATCAAAGATTGTAAATATTGTACGTCAAGCTTCTCCGCTAGTCACTCTAAATTAACGAAGGGAGGTAAAGATGAGTTGGCTAGCATAAACTGAACGTGTGGACTATTGTTTTAGAGCTATTAGCATACAAATCAACGTGTTAATCTGGTACAAAGTAGACATCATTATCATCTCATATATACGTAACGTTATCTAGCCATGACATAGTTGAAAATTTACCCATTTCGCGTTAACCAGTTATCACGTTCTCACTCATTGTCACTTCCGTCTCATCAGTATTGGTAATATTCAGTTATATGTCTATAATATCTGCATAATGATAGTGCCAATTAACTATGGTTAGACGGAACCGGAAGAAGTAGTTATGCTTGGTAGAATGGGGAAGAAAACGACACTTTTGCTGACTAGCTGATGTTGGGTGAACGAGCACCTTTACAATATGACGTGAACAGTAATATTACGTGCTCCTCGACAGTTTGTTTAATTAATGGGTCGGAGTAGAAACTTTAGTGAAACTTTGAAATCTTACAAATAAAAAGAGACAAAACTGATTTAATGGTTGTCCTTATATTCAGATATACCTGACTAAAATATTAGATTCTACGTTCTGAATGAATTGTATTATAAATAAACGTTAAAAAATACTGAGTGATCAGACAAGAATGGACAGTCTAGAGACATGACAATGTATATTGGTCACTAGCTTATACTGTCTGTGGTTATATAAACAACTTACATATCCATTTTTCCAGGTAGAATTTACATCTGCTTTCAGTCTTATGCATTTTTCAGCAAGATCTAAATTATTTTCTTCAATAGCTTTCCACAATCGCTGAAACAATATTTGTATTTGTATTATATTATAGTTGTATGGATTGTTATGACGAACGTGTATCTATGTATAATACAACATTATGTGATACAGTGTGTGCGTGACTTGCGACAGTTCGGTAGTTTTCTCCGGGTACTCCAGTTTCTTATACAAATAAAATGGACCACGACGATATGAATGAAATATTGTTGACAGTGTCGTTAAACATTATAATATGAACCCTTTGTATTAATGTCAATATCACAATTAGTAATCATCTTCCAGTAATGGAGGACAGGATCTCCGAAAATGTTAAAAACTTTAATATCGATCCACAGACATTTAGAAATTAACACATGATGTTTTTCCATGTTTTATATATATATATATATATGTCAAATTTTTGTTCCTCCCTCGACGGGATTTGAACTCACACCATTGATACACTGCAGCACTATTCGCTTAGCCAAATTGTTGAAATTAATTGTCAGAGTTCGTATATATCATATATTAATATACATCTAGGAAAACAATTGTTGGTTTGAAAACTGGATTTTTAAGAATTTTTTTCTGTAGGTTTTATTGAAGACAAACGGGCTATATAGGATAATGAAGAATTCATTATACAGTCACGGAAAATAAAGTATATTATACAAACATCTAAGCAAGTGACAACCATACAATATATCTGTCCCACTGGATCTCAAATTTACTTGTGATATTAGGTTAATACTAAATATTAAATATACGTCTGAAAATTAAACCAAACAGTGTTAGATTTAGACTTTTAAGCTGTCAGTTTTTTGTTCTTCCGTCGACGGGATTTGAAATCACACCATTGATACACTGCAGCACCAATCACTTAGCCTTATGTCCAGCGCCCTAGACCACTTGACCACATCCGCTCCATTAAAATGGAGCTTCAATAATCGAAGTGCTACCTTGTCTCGTAAGGATAATCTAGAGATAGACATAAGACATGTGTCTAAGCGTGTGTAGATGGTACACTTAATATTATAATTTGACAGCAATCTAACTCAGTCATTTTTAATATATTGTATAGGATAATGCAGAATTCATTATACAGTCATGGGAAATAAAGTATATTATACAAACGTCTAAGCAAGTGACAACCATACAATACATCTGTCCCACTGGATCTCAAAGTTACTTGTGATACTAGGTTAATACTAAATTAAATATTATATACGTCTGAAAATTAATCAAACAGTGCTATAATATATATATATATATATATGTATATATATATATATATATAAAACGTCTAAAATGTAGCAAAACAACATCAAAAAAGATGTTAGAATATAACAAAAAATAACCATAAGTCTACAAAAAGACTATAATTATAATCAAATTGACGGATATTTCGTTTGACCAACAAGCTTCTTTAGCGTCTGTAACCTGATTTGAAAAAAGGTCACGTGACCATCAGCTATCGTGACTTTAAAATCATAATCTTGAACTTTATACTTAATATTATTTGAGTATATATGTACACTAATTTATAAAACAATATGAAAATAATGAGAGAATGCAATGATGAAATTTAACAACTAGATAAGGACCAGGCACTGGTAAAAATTTAAATAACAACAAAAGACTTAGGCCGTTTTGTTTATGCCCTCCGGATGTAATGTTTGTGACTCGTGGATCCAAAAACTCTCTCTTTTTTGTCTTTGATTCTCTTTCCAGCTTGGATTGTGGTCAATGATATAAATTTTGGATCTACCAAAGTCATCCAATGAGTGCCCCGGCGACACAAAGTCTTGACTCACGGGCAAGAGTGTCTTTTTCGTAAGGTCACTTCTGTGTCCATTCATTCTTTTGTTGAATGATTGGACACTTAGGAGAAACATAAGCACACTGTCGGCAATTGACTAATTGTGATAAATGTCTTACTCAATTTTAAACTGACACGAATACAAACAAGTTCTGAAAATGAAAATTTAAGATGTTTCATCGCTACCTATTGTCTCCGTTTTACAATTTCTAATAGAAGAACTTACGTTGTCCAATTTAAGTTTTTGTACTAGTTCATTGTCTGTTTCCATCACAACATATAATTCTATAGAAAAAAGAAATAGAAATTGGTCAGACAAGTTAAAGACATTAATGTTATGCAAATTAGTAAGTTGTTGAGATCTAGTATGTGGAATAAATGACGAATGTAATGTGTACTTTTACTATTCCAGAGCTTGGCGTTCCTATCATTTCAGTCATCAAGGACTTGACAAGCTTAACCGATACTCTGCGTAACATGACTACCGATATGTTCCCTTTGCCGTTATCACAAACTCGTTCTTTCTACATCCATGACTTAGCACCGCATTCTTGACAAGAGTAAAAAAACAATGGATGCCACTAGTGGAGGAGGGACTTTTATCACAGATTAAGTATATCTACTAAACGTATGAAGTAATTTTACAACCACATGACTGATCACTGATCTTTAACAAGATTAAAAAGACGGGTGTCACCAGTGGAGCAACAACTGCCTACCCTAAAGGAGCACATGAGTTCGTCCCGGTTTTCAGTGGGGTTCGTGTTGCTCTTAAGCTTCAATTGTAGTGTTTTGTAGATTATTCTTTGCCATTTATGTATCTTTCTCTCGGCCGTTGTATTGTGATC
>MJUT01049376.1:383351-399574 GCA_002080005.1 Gigantidas platifrons | reverse complement strand
TTGTAAAATATTCGTTGTAAGAAATATTATAAGCGCTATATTAACATGTAAATGCTTACCCATGATTTACAACATAAATATCATATCTTGGTCTAGTATTATCAATTCACGAAAAAGAAAGTCACAACAGTGATGGTCAACAACTCCACCAATATTAACCAAACGAACAATCACCTGTCACCTCAAATCTTACAACATAAAAATACTACGACATATGACATTAGAAATCCAAGTGCCTGGATTGGGACAGGCCAAAAAAATAGGCGGGATTAAACTGGTGAATGGGATCCCAACCCTCACAAGTTTTGCTTGCACGATAATGTATACAAGAGTTACTGTTTGCTCCTGGTTTTAATTAATTACTGCTTTTCATTTTATTTACAAATAAATCTGCAATGATTTTGGGAAAGGGCATATATATATATGTACATGTTAACAATTTAATTATTTATCAATTTCATTACAACCGCATCGGTGGTGTAATGGTGAGCGTGCTTGCCACGAGTGCGGTAGATCGTGGGTTCATCGGTGGTGTAATGGTGAGCGTGCTTGCCACGAGTGCGGTAGATCGTGGGTTCATCGGTGTTGTAATGGTGAGCGTGCTTGCCACGAGTGCGGTAGATCGTGGGTTCATCGGTGTTGTAATGGTGAGCGTGCTTGCCACGAGTGCGGTAGATCGTGGGTTCGAGCCCCGTGTGGGTCAAACCAAAGACTATAAAATTGGTATGCTTTGTTTCTCCGCTAAGCACGCAGCATTAAGGAGAAAGAGCAAAGACTGTTTGGCTCGGAATCGGAATAATGTGTCCGAGTGGAGCGACATGTCTATCCGCGGACTGTCGTTTCAGTGAGCTAGCACTATAAAAATCCAACTCGGCATGTTGGTCTAGTACAATGCGGACCTCATCGTCATATCATTGAAAATTAACTTGTTCTCGCCATGATATAGCTGAAAAATTGCTAAATAAAGTTGAAAGTCCGGTAATCAATACATGGTGCAGAATAAAAGATCAATTTTGTTTTTTATCTAATGAACGGTTTTTTGGTGGGGGAATCCAGAATTCCCAGATAAAACTACCGACCAGCCTATAAGCAGAAACCAAGTGCATCCTACCATTAAAACAAATATTTAATTGCAAGAAATTAATTGGCATGTTTCACACTTGCCCTATAAGCAGAGTACATGTATTTCACTATGTTACACTTATTTTGATATTTAAAACTTTCAATGTAAAAAAAAATATGTCCATGTCCTGAGTAGTCGATTATCAGTATACATACAGTGAATAGTGACCACACAACACAACCACATACCATTTAAACAACGCTAGGTAATTATTAACTAAAATATCATATTTTTAGCTAAATTGCACACATATTCACGCGTCAACATGCATTATGCATATCTACATGCACAATTTGTTCGTCGTGACCACGTGATGACAGCTATTACAACCATGCAGACATTTTGTAGTATTTACGACTGAATTAGTCACGGTCAGCAGTGTGATAACTGAGAATTCTTTCGTCCCTCCACATAATTTTTAGACCATTTTTGTATGTTACAATTTGAACACAATTGTATATGTGTAAGGGTATTTTAAACAACATTGCGGTTTGTATATTTAAACTGCTTTATGACTGCATGAACACGTGAAAATAGCTATACAATGAATATATTATATTAATTAATGAAAAGTTTAAACAATAATGGTCAACAATTCAACCAACGTCAATAAAACAAAAACAAAAACAAAACGTCTCTACTTAACTCATTGAACACAAATAATACCAAGACATTAGATGCTGGAAATTCAGTCTTAGCTTGGGACAGACACCAAAATGTGGCAGTGGGATTAAACCGGTTAATGGGCTATCCAATCCTTCTCTCTTGCCTACTAGATCTCCAACCAAAAAGTTTGGTTTTATGGTATTTAGTGCTACTTTCAACAATATTTCAACTATAAATATCGTAGCGGTCAGTCTTCTGGGTGGAGGAAACCGGAATGCCCAGAGAAAACCACCGACCTGTTGCATGTCACTGATAAACTTTATCACATAATGGACATCGTTTATTCTGCACTAAGCATTAATAAGCTTGAGGTTTATTAATGTATTATCAACGTCATTGTACCTAAATGTAACATTTTTTTGTCTATTTTGTTAATGTTTGTTTTACTCTAGAAAACCACCAAGTTCATTGACATGATTGGGAAGCATACATAGCATTACCAAGTAAAACAGTAGTTATTAAACACAGACACTTGTTTCTATTACTTTCTATGCTATCCATATCAACCCAGAGACACACCTATCACCACTAAGGCGAGGTATACTCGATATCATTATGGCATATTACTAAGTAAGTGATAAAGTTTGTCAGTAAATTGTGGCAGGTCGGTGGTTTTCTCCGGGTACTCCGATTTCCTCCACGAATAAAACTGACCGTCATGCAAGATGCAGCTGAAATATTGTTGAAAGTGGCGCTAAGCACCATAACCTAACCCTAACCCTAACCCTAACCAAAAGACAAAACTATTCATAAAGATCAGTGTTTTCCACGATTTGTTCATTTGCATTGGACGATTTAGATGAAAAATAAATGTCGTCGAAGTGTAATTGTTTTTAACAATTGTTCATATATATTTCTAATGCATAATCAAGATTGATTTTCTATTTTAATGATTTTGTTTTGCTTCCTAGATTAAAGTTTTATTAAGTCTATGAACTATTTGTTTTTATTAAGTTAAGTTAATATTACAAATATATTTGAAATGAAATGATTTTCTTCAAGAGACCCACATCAAAGTCTTTAAGAAATACATACATTTAACTGATGGTGGTTCTCATGGCTCAAATCCTCACTCTCAGCACGTCCCTGGGTGGTAGATAGTATGAGCTCTCTCGAAAGGGTTGTAAGGTTATAATATAGAAAGCCTAATCTTGAACCATAGTGTGTAACATGTTTGGACCCTGAACAATAAAGACATCTTTTGTAGATTTCAGAAAAGATTAGGCTCATTGTAACTGTTATATAAAATTATATTTTTTCGTCCCTAACCAACTCCTTATACTTTTTCCGTGGCAGACAAAAGTTGTTGGCCCGGTTAGCCCATCACTTCCTCGTTGGCCTGGTTAGCCCATCACTTCCCCCCTTTTCTATATATCGTTTTTACATATTACTGAACTTGTTCTCGTCCTGAAGACAATAGCTTAAATACTGTTCGCTGGAAGTTAAACAATAATCTATCAATGTCAATCATGTCTTATTTCAATAAATATTGCCATTTTAATTCATTTAACAGAAACAATGGCGTCTGAAACTGATTGGCAACTTTTAAAATCGTTACCAGAGAGAATGTTGTATATGCTGGATCACCATCTTATGTGTGACGTCACACTACTCTTAGGGCCTGACCAGGAAGTGCTTAAAGCCCACAAATTCATGCTATGTAGTGCCAGTCCAGTGTTTTATAGTATGTTTGAAGGTCAAATAGCAGAAAGAGATGACGTAGTTATTCCAGATGTAGACAGTAATATATTCCTCGATATTTTAAGGTAATATTAAACTATAGTCCCATATAAATGTGTCCACGGAGGCCCCTACTTACTTTAGAACAAATACCAATAAAACTCACACATTGCTATTATAGGTATATCATGTATCATACATTGTCAAGAAAAAGAAAAATGTTCATCAAAGCTTTTGCTTAGGACTCGATACCGCTCCGGATAAAATACTAATATCATACCAACCCATGTTAAAAATCACCACAACACATTATAGATTCCATGAATTAATTCTTAAATTTATAGAGACAATGAAAATCGTTCTAATTTAAACCCACTAGAATACGGTCAGAACACAAGGGGCTCGGTTAGAATATTTATTATACATATCCATGTCCAGAAACTGACCAATGAAAAGTTAAATTTTGAACCTCGTCTTTAGTTCATTATTTGTTTAAAAAATGTGTCATGTTGTTTTTGTTTTTGTTTTGTTTTTACAGATATATATACAGTGATAAAATAATCTTAACAGTGGGCAACGTAAAAGGTATATTATATGCTGCCGAAAAATACCTGATTCAAAATGTAAAGGAACTTTGTGAAGATTTTCTTAAAACTGTTATTGACATTGAAAACGCCATCAGCCTCTTGGATACCTCTCACATGTTTAATATGTCTGGTCTGAAATCGTTATCAACCAAGTTCATTAGTGAAAATACCACGAAATGTCTTAAAATTGAAAAATCAGAAATGGTATCGGCGGATTGTTTAAAATCAATATTGGAAATTGATAAAACTGATGCGTCAGAGCACAAACTGTTTAAATTTGCGATTCGTTGGGCGGAAAATGTTTGCCGAACAAACAACATGTGTGTTTACGATGGTAATATACGACAAGTACTTGGAGATCTGATATTTTTATTACACTTCCCTGCTATGAATGCCGAATATTTTTCTAAAAATGTTTCAACGAGAAATATTTTAACAAAAGAAGAAATCATTGCAGTTTTCCAAACGTATCACAATTCGAAGACCTACATTTTCCCCTTACAAAAACGACTTCCGGTGCTTATTAGATTGATGAGATGTGTCCCGGATGTTGAAGAAGTTAGAGGTTGGATGGAAGAAAACGTCACTTTCGACAAGGACGTGATCTTAAAAGGAATAGTCATGTTCGGTTCGAAACGATCTGATGATACATACTCTGTTCATTTGACAATTAAAAGAGGACCTACCATTTTAGCCGTTTCAAAGGGATTTGAAATCCAAACTCTTAGAAAATCTCCTTTGAATAATATATGGTTAAAAAATTGCGTCAAACTTAACCGAAACAATGCATACACTATCAGAATCAGGGTGAAAGGCCCAGCAGCTTATAGGGGAAAACATTACAAACCAACCTGTTCACAAGATGGTATTACAGTGACGTTCACTGCTGCACAAGAACCAAACAACTGTACGTCGCCTACTGTTGGACAAATACCAGGACTTATTGTCAAAGTTGTCAGTAGCTGATGAGTATATGATATCAGAGGATGGTCATTAGCATTACCATATACTCATAAAAATTGGCCAATTAATACTTATACAAAGGATCTGTAAAAATAATAATATATTATAATCTTGAAAAATGTTTACCAAATAAATTAATAGATTTATAGAAACAGACAACTAAAAACAAGGTCAAATTGTGATAATTATGAATACTAGGTTGTTTTTTTTTTTTTTTGCGGGGGGGCTGGGGTTCGTGGAGGGGAGCCATGGATTATGTGGTTTAACGCCACTTTCAACAATGCATCGTGACGGTCAGTTTTATTTGTGGAGGAAAGCGAAGTATCCAGAGAAAACCACGGACCTGTCCCAAGTCACTGACAAACGTCATCACATAATTTTCTATCGAGTAAACCTCACCATGATCGGGATTCGAACTCACAACTTTAGTGGTGATATGCACAGGTAGTTGTTAATCCAACTACCATACGATCACGACCACGACGACCCTGTAATAATGATATGATCTTGTGATAATATGATATTATAATCTTGACAAATATTTTTTTTAATATATTGTGATCATTATGAATACTAGTTTTGTTGTTTATACAAGCTTAAACTTCTCCTTTGGTATTTCCCTTCATATCCGACGGCCGATATCCAACAGTCAAGGTGGTGATATTGAAATTTACTGCTGCCAATCGTCTTGCTAATAAGGTGTAACACATTACTTTTGATACTGTTATCACTGGCAAGATGTGGTACAACATGGAAGTCTCCCTACTTTTAGTTCTTCCATTCCATGATAAACATTGATGCAGATAAGTAATCCCGACCCATGTGAACCTCTGTAATGATTATAAGATCGAAGATATCTAATTTAGTGCGCACGACACGTTTCTGGAATAACCTTTATCAGGTACGCTCAAAATCAAAAGATTGGTAAGTCAAACAATTTACAGTTTTGGAAGCAATAAAACCAAAGGTCGTATACAGGATCACCAAAATCGGCTTAGGTCACCTCTGCCTGAGGATTGAGAACCTTAGTTAAACTCGTCCATTCAATATTAACCGTGTGTGTTGTACGCCTGTTATCTATTTATACAAAACTTATGTTTCGTGGTTACCATGGTATTACTTATTGATTGAGGTTTATCCCAACTTTTGACGTTGTGAGTTCGAATCCCACTCAGGCGAGATGTACTCGACACAACATTATGTGATAAAGTTTGTCAATAACTTGTGACAGGTCGGTGACTTTCTCCGGTTTCCTCCACCAATAAAACTGACAGGCAAGATATAACTGAAATATTGTTGATAGTGGCGTTACACTCCATAACCCTTCATAGCCCACTTTTAACCCCGCCACCGTGGGTTCCTGTCCCAAACCAAGACATGGATGTCCAACGTCCTTTGTCATGGTATGTGTCATGTCCAATGATTTGAGATGAGACGTGACTGTACATTGTTGTTTAAGTTATGTCATTGGCCAGTTACATTGGATGATGTATGTGGTGAACAGAGAGAAGGCAACCAATCTCCTGTAAGTAGCTGGAAAGTACTACATAACGAACTAGCATTGTCGAGTACACCCCACAATGGGCAGGAATTGCCATACCCATTAATTCTTGCCATTTAATATAGGTAAATAAGTTTCACCTGGCAAAGGATAAAGTGAAGAATTACATTCCTTTGTTTTTGTTGTTGGTTTTTTTGTTTGTTTGTTTGTTTTTCTCATTTCTATGAAATCATAATATGATCTGTTTGAGCTTCAACTGTGCTTTGCTTGCGTATATGCAACAATATTTTTGTTAAATTGCTTGAAATCTAGGTATCAAGAAAGCAAGTTCGGTATCATGTTCACCGGTTAAATATCGCCACACATTATAACTCTCTGTTTGTCTCGCGAGAATTCTGTCAGCTACTTTGTGATTTGAGAGTCTGTGGTGGAGTATACAGGTTGATGTTCTGGTTGCCCTAGGTAAACGGCTTGGATATTGTCACCAACGAACACTCGGGACAGCTTTTAATCATTTGCATCTGCTATTTGTTTAAGCTGTTGCCTTTTCGTGACGAGCGTGACACTCCATACACAAGATGTTCTTCATTTGTCGAGGATTGTTGTTATTATGTCATGTCTAGAACATCACAATATAATTTTAGCTTTTTGTGTTGTCCTATTATGTGTCTGCATGTTGTGGTGTCCGTTACCGGTATTTCGCATAAACACGCTTTCTTGTCTCCAGTTGTAGGAGGGCTCATGTCTTATTTATTTTATTTGTGATTGTTTGTGTATAGTGGTGTCCAACACATATTGCGTTGTGCTTTTGTTTGGTTTGTCTTCTTTTTGTGTACATATGTTGCCAGTTTCTCTGGATTATTCATGTTCGATTGTCCCTTCGGTATTCTCTAACGTTTATGTATGTTTCAATTTCATATGGAAATGTAAATTCTCCTTCAGTTGCCCGTGGGTTAAATTTAACTCTCGAGAGTGCAGAAATATCGTAATCCACATGGGCAACTGAAGGAGAATTTGTTTCTCCCATTATTTAACACGAAGTTTATTTCAAAATTTGAAATTAATGCGGGAAAGACACGAGACATTTTAATCATCTAAGAGGATTACATATTTTTTCCACCACTGGTTCAGCGGGGTTAAAACGCCGTAATAATGGGAGAAGTAATTTTATACCATGGCAATACTTGTGCGGTCATATGATGTTATGGATCTGTCGTAGTAGTTATTGTTTTTTGTAATCTGTTTTGATTAGATTTTGTTAATGGATTCCTTAGGAAAACTTATTTTTGTAAAATGCATAGTGTAATTATGTAGCCATTACCGTTTTTGACATAAAAGGGACCAAATTTTAAACTTGTTCTTTTTTTTCTTTTTTTTTTCGTTCAATTTTAATGTGCGAGTTATTATTGATCATTGCATTCAATCCTTCTATTAGAGATTGTGATTTTAACTGTTTGGACAGTTTTAATTGACTTTCTAATTATAAGAACAATTGGTTGCAATGTTTTTACCAAGTTTAAGTGTAAAAATCTTTAAAACAAAACCAAGAGAAACACTAGGTAAAGCCATGCATAATTTTTCATAACAAAAGCTTATTCATAATAAACAAAGTAGGTTGAAAATTTATGACTATATTTAATTTTATAATTCCTTATAATGCATAAAGTGGCATGTTGCCAATGGTGTTTAATGATAACAATGGGTTATACACAATACCTACATATTGGCGTGTTGACAATCAAGTTTAATAATTTTAACGGGTTATACCCAATAATACCTACATATACCCTTGAAAAACTAAGGGGATTTTAAAATTTAATTTGATTTGTAATTAACGTGTACATATTTAATTCGTTGATCTGCATATATAAACTTAGTAGTTGAAGATCAGTGGTGCAATATAAACTGGAACAAGGTTTGTGCATTTTATATTTTAATTTTCACAAACATCAAAAATAAAGTACACGTAGTGGAATTAGATTCTGAATAAAACAAAATAAAAATCGGTAAGTAATGTTTGAGTGATTGGGGGATTGTTGTTTAACGTCAAATGAACAATTTTTCAATTGTACCATGGCGAGAACAAGTTAAATTCGATGAAATGATGATTTGTTGATGCGCCCTTTGCACTACACCAACATACTAAGTTTGATTTGCATAGTGCTAGTTCATTGATACAACTATAACAGTCCGTAGATAAACATGTAGACTCCACTCGGACATATTTTTTCTGATTCCGAGCCAACCATCTTTGTTTTTTCACTTTTTCGTTCCATATAATTAACCGCGCACTTTCTCCACATTATTTCAAAAGATAGCTAGTCTTCTATAGAATGAAAATTTCAGTAGACAAGACGCTCGTCTGAAATTTTATAAATGCTCCTTCATTGATGGTTTGTTGGTTTATGGTGTTTAACGCCACTTTCAACAATATTTCAGTGGCGGGCAGTTTTATTGGTGGAGTGGAGGAAAACGGAAGACCCGGAGAAAACCACCGACCTGTCACAAGACACTGACAAACTTTATCTCATGATGTTGTATCGAGTACACCTCGCCATGAATGGGATTCGACCTCTCAACTTTAGTGGTGAATGGCACTGATTGCACAAGTATCTTAAATCTAACTACCTTACAATCATGACCACGACTGCCCCCCTCCGTTCATTAAAGCTAGCCACTTCAGTAAGTCGGGCCCCCTCGCGTCTCCAGAAACAAAATGTCTTATTCATCATTCCTAAGTCTTTAATATTTCAAATTGAACAATCAAAAACCACACTGTTCTAGTTGTGGCCTATAATCACCAATAATAAAATCAACAAATCAACAATAACCAATGGATCAATCATACAATCGATTTCAATCTTCGGTTTAATTCGTGGTTTGTTCGAATATCGATTTATTGCATTTTTGTGAAATTTGAATACCGTCATATTTATAAATTGACTTCATTTTATTTTTACTGTATTTCAGAATTAAACCTTTTACCAGTTTGAACTTACAGATCTGAACCGTGATGCCGCCACCTAAAAAAAGTGCTGCCGCGCCGTCTAAAGCCAAAGCAGCAGGCGGAGGGAAACCGAAGAAAGCCGAAGCAGCAGGCGGAGGGAAACCGAAGAAAGCCGAAGCAGCGCCACCTGCACCAGTAGTAGGTATGACACTCTATTAGGTTATGTACACATAGTAAAACATAGCTATATTATAAGACGTTCGTTCTGTGAAATCGTGATTGTTTTAATTATGTGCTACTTATTTGATGCTGAATGTAAAGTATATAAGGTTTGAAATATTTTTCTGATATATTATATTAAGACTGTTTTTTAATATATTAGATCACGTCCACGTATAACTGTTACAAATTGACCTTAATCCATCGAACAAACCTCGTTTATAATGCTGATTTATTTTTTAAGGTTAATACGATTTGAATAGAAATAAAATAACTTAATTATTTTCAGTCCGATGTTCCCTTATACATATTTTTTTAATATGTATATTGTGTTTAATATGACCACGATTTTTATTATGTTGTATATAATTAAAAGAAAGTATATACAGTCAAAGTGCATCGGTGATGTAATGGTAAGCGTGCTAGCCTCAAGTGTTGTAGATCGTGGGTTCATCGGTGATGTAATGGTAAGAGTGCTAGCCTCAAGTGTTGTAGATCGTGGGTTCATCGGTGATGTAATGGTAAGCGTGCTAGCCTCAAGTGTTGTAGATCGTGGGTTCATCGGTGATGTAATGGTAAGCGTGCTAGCCTCAAGTGTTGTAGATCGTGGGTTCATCGGTGATGTAATGGTAAGCGTGCTAGCCTCAAGTGTTGTAGATCGTGGGTTCATCGGTGATGTAATGGTAAGCGTGCTAGCCTCAAGTGTTGTAGATCGTGTGTTCATCGGTGATGTAATGGTAAGCGTGCTAGCCTCAAGTGTTGTAGATCGTGGGTTCATCGGTGATGTAATGGTAAGAGTGCTAGCCTCAAGTGTTGTAGAGCGTGGGTTCATCGGTGATGTAATGGTAAGCGTGCTAGCCTCAAGTGTTGTAGATCGTGGGTTCATCGGTGATGTAATGGTAAGCGTGCTAGCCTCAAGTGTTGTAGATCGTGTTCATCGGTGATGTAATGGTAAGAGTGCTAGCCTCAAGTGTTGTAGAACGTGTGTTCATCGGTGATGTAATGGTAAGAGTGCTAGCCTCAAGTGTTGTAGATCGTGGGTTCATCGGTGATGTAATGGTAATCGTGCTAGCCTCAAGTGTTGTAGTTCGTGTGTTCGAGTCCAGGTCAGGTCAACCCAAAGACTATAAAATTTGTATTTATTGTTTCTCCGTTAAGCACACAACACTGAGTAAAAGCAAAGACTGGTTGGCTCGGAATCATAACATGCAGCTAGAGACTCCTCCTCTACAAAATGTAATTCCCCCTTCCCCCTTCAAGCATAAAATCCTTCATCTGCTCCTGTTTGTTTTGTAGTATCTTGTTTTCTTCTTCTTCTTTTTTTTATCGGGCCCAGGTGGCTCAATGAGTTAGGGCGTTGGATCTAACAACCCATACAAGCCTATCACCAATACGGCGTGGGTTCGTGCCGGGCCTTGTAAATTACAAAAAGGGTGCACTCGACTCGTAGCCGCAAGTGATAAAATTTACCAGTTGCTTGCCCATGGTCGGTGATTCTCTCCGGGTATTCCGGCTTCCTCCACCTCTAAAACTGGTCGTCATGATATAGTTGAAATATTGTTGAAAGTGGCGCTAAAACTCCAAAAATCAAATCAAATCAAATCTTCTTTTTAAACATTTTAGTAATTTATTGTGATTTGTTTTTACAGTCACAGCAGCCAATGAAACGATGACACTCAAACAGGTTACTTCTGTGTTGACCCCGAATCCGGATTTAGCATGGTGCAAGTCGGGAAAGTAAGTTTTAATGAGGAAATAGCGGGTCTTGAAACAGGCCATAGTTTCTCTGCTGTGGTTTATAAATATCCCGACAGTGGTGTCAACTTGTGGGGGGGGGGTGAATCAAATGCACAACGTTTTTAAAAAGGAAGTGGGGAATGACAATACATGCTGCTTCCTCGTGAAAATAGTCAAACCCCGTAGCCAGAAATGATGTGTAATTTGCTCATTTACATTAAGATGGCGACGCCGGGACGTCTGCAATTTTCATTTATTATACCTCATGAATATTAATAAGGATATACTCGCTTTCTATTGGTTACGCTTTGTCATGTGATTTTATTTTATTTTCCACGGTATGACCACTAAATCTGCCAAAGAAGTCATTATTTATCACGTGATCTTACACTGACCTGTAAATATTGACCATTGAAAAAATTAAAATGGCGACCGAATAATCCCGTTTCGATTGAAATATGGAATAGACTATACAAATGTATATGATGTAGGTGTTATTAGAAATATGGAATAGACTATACAAATGTATATGATGTAGTTGTTATTAGAAATATGGAATAGACTATACAAATGTATATGATGTAGTTGTTATTAGAAATAAGGCTCTCCCTCGATCCTCAGGAATAAACAATATTAGCTGATATTGGCTATCCAGTTTAGTCTGAGCCTCCGTTCTGTTTTCTAGCTGTCAAAGACTTAAATTAACTTATTTAGCTTTCCAATCTTTTATTGACACACGTTGCCATGGTTTTATACTGTCCGTGTTCATATTGTATCGTCAATGTTGTGTGTATGTGATCTTTTTGTGTTCGATCAAACAATTATGTGTATATATTTTTGCTTAGCCGTTGGAGATTAAGATATGAAGAGGTGGATTCCTCTAAGTGGTTTAAGCCCACCACATTGTCGTGCCTGTCTCAAGTCATTGCCTAGATATTCATCGGCTTATGTCGTTGTAATTTCTGTGTTAAGAAGTTTGAGGATGTCAGGGAGTGGCTTGTGTTTTCGGTCATTACTATTTAACTTGTAAATTTCTATTGAACTAGAATCATGTTGATACATAGAACATATACAGTGAAACATGTTTAAACCGAACCTTGAATAAACCAGAAATTTGTGTAAACCGATCCTTGAATAAACCAGAAACCTGCTTAAACAGAACCTTGAATAAAGCAGTAATCTGTATAAACCGAACCTTGAATAAACCAGAAATCTGTATAAACCGAACATTGAATAAACCAGAAATCTGTATAAACCGAACTCTAAATAAAGTCTCCATGTATGAATCCTTGCTAATATAATCTGTATGAAGCGACTGTCTATTTCGAACGCATAAGTTGGTTCCAATGGGACTGGGTTCAGACAATCTTACGCCCTTGAAATCGAACCGCAAAATACCTTTAAAAATGTTGAAAGATGAAGCCCAAAATATAGGACATTTAACCATATTTTCCAACTGATTATATGTGCCGACGGACGACGACGGACATACTATTGTACGATAAATATCACTAAAGACTTGGGTACTCTGTTCTCGTTTCACCAATAAAAAATCAAACAATATCAACATTATATTGTTTTAATTTTTATTTCAGTATAATTATTATAATATATATATATATATATAAATATATACATGTATGTGAAAATAACAATAAATATTAAATAATCGGTTTCAGTATTTGCCTAAACGAGCCTTCATCATCATACAAAATGTAATTACAATAATTTAAAACGAACCACCAAAGGCACGTAAAATGATTAAAAATTACCACCGACGGTCAGACAATGTTTCAATGTTCTTGACACAGGTAATCTTGAGGATTTTGTAGGAAATCCCATATCTTACGTTCTACTTGATGGAGTACTTCCATGTCCTTACTGCCAAACAAATTAACTCCTGTGTGGTAGTATAATGGCAAGCTTCCCCTCTGGATGTAAGAAACTAGAAGATAACACATAGAAACAATTCTTGTTGCTAACTGGTCGTGTGTCCACTCGTAGTCATAGGGATGATTTTCACACTCCCAAAAAAGAATATTTTTCAAATGATAAGAAGTGAGTTCTTGTTTCATTCCTTTCGGGCACCATTCCTTTAACTTTTTCATTATTCTTTGTGTTTTTTTCCTGCAGGTTCCATTGATATCGATGTCCTTTAGTAATTCTTTCTCACAAGAAACGAATGATAATTTCCAATAAAACGGATCTGTTGCTACTTCGTGTATTCCAGTAGCTTTTATTTGGTAGATCTTCTCTCTTGACGGCCAACGGGCGTTTGATCTTGGCCAACCGAATTCTGGTCTGAATGGCAGGTGCGCTTCAACCAGCGGAGCTAAATCTACTCTAACACAATCTCCCCCAATGTTTGGATGGGAAATCGAGAGAGTTGCAGCAGGCGATTCCGACAACCTTTTGGCATCGACAAACTGTCGAATTTGTGGTCGATTGACAGCTTCACTGACCAGTTGCTTAAATCGCCTTTTAACTTTTATAGGTATTAGGTCGTTACCTACTGTTAAGCATGACTGTCCTTCATTTAATCGTTGTTGATCCCACTGTGCAATTATTTCTCTCCTGGACTAAATGAAAATCCGAGGCTACGAACCCTTATTTCGCCTTAAGAGTCTATGCAAAAATGTCTGAAATACATGAAACTGGTGGTGTGTAACACAAAATATAACAATAAATGACATTTGGCGACATATTTTCTGCAATTAATTTAGATTCCTCAATAATAGATGTAATTATATTGACTAACCTTATATTTTAGCTTCTAAACTCGGGGTTCTCACATTAAATATAATATGATCATTTTTGCATGATCGCGCATGCGCGATGTGGGAAATCCGCCGACATTGAAGAGTTCCGATCTGTAGTCACGCGGTGAAAGGGAGATAATTATAAAAACCGTCATGGCGTCACTGTCATTTTGTAAACGATCGAGAGGCCGTATTTCAAATACAAAAATAAGCAACATCTGAATTAATTTGATCATAATATTCATCGTAACTTTGTTAATGATCATGTGTTTGGTGTAACTTAACCAATAAAACATGTACAAAACGCCTAACTGCTCGAAATATTAGAAATATCAAACGACGCCAGATGTCAATAAAAATATGGCGGGTAATACCCTGGTCTGCAGTTGACAGACACAAATGCGTCCTCAAAACCGACGAAGGCTGAAATATATTTAAATCGAAAGAATAAACATAAAGGAAGGTCTGTTAATTAAACAAACCCGTCATTTGCTTGCTCCATTTATAAATTTGGGTTTGAAGTCGTGGTTCATTTTCGGTCATTTTTAGCATTTTGAGACCTTTGTAGGTACGGTAATGCATTTTCTATTCCGAACTTGCTGAACAAATGTGGACTATGGGTTACCTAATTATCGTATTTAAACATCGTCAACAAAGTTGAGTTATATTCTGGTCTCATTAAAAAAATTCGTGGATGTAGTTCAAATTTTATTCAGGCTCAGTGGGAGCTCCAACCGATCCATGCTAATGAAGTACGTGTTGTACACCTGACTGATGTCAAACCAGGTTTAAATTCTACCTCTGCATGTTTTTGGAACACAAGACCTCAACAAGTGATTTTGATTTTATGTGTGTGGTAGTTTTTGTTCGGTTTTTTTATGGAAAAAGTGGTGGTGGTATGCGAATAATAAATATTCATACTTTTTTAAATGTAGTAAGTTTTCTTGTCTTATTACATGGACATGTGGATAAAAATAATTGTTATTGTGATTTTGATTTTGACAAGTACAAAATTTCAGAAAAAAATATTCAATCTCAGAAAATATACTAAAAAGAAAAATGATAGAAAGGGCCTGTAACAAGTATAAAAAATTAATTCACAAATTAAAAAAACCATAGGAAATCATACACCAAGAAAAACAAACTCAAACTGGAGTCCAGACATTCAAATGTGAGTAGATTAGGATGACCACAGACCCAAGCCATGACCCCATTTGATGATGATGTGGTTGACCAATGATCCAATCCATGATCACATTTTAATTTCCTCTTTTAAGATGAAGAACAACAACAAAATCAATTCTCTTTCTTTGATTCTAAGTTTGTCATGTGATGTTATCTCATTATATTCCATATAGGTTATAATTTTAAAATATCACAAAATAATTTAATAAAAAACAAACAAAATGATTTACTTTAGTTAAATAAAGTAAGAAACTTAAATAGGTAAGTTTTGACAGGTGAACAGTAACAGTTTTTACTACAAGAGAATTCAAATAAAAAAATCTAGAGCTCTTGAATTATATATCAATATTAAATTTACTTAAATAAGGGAATGCATAACCAGAGTGACATGAAGTTACAAATAACCACAAAGACAGAATGATTACCATTCATACACACATATTTTAAAACACACAAAGAATAGATACCATTCATGCACAAATATTTTAAAACAAAAACAGAATGACTTGTAAAAAGCATTCACACATAAATTTTAAAACAAAGACAGAATTACAAGCATTCACACATAGATTTTAAAACAAAGCAGAATGACTGGCATTCACACATAGATTTGAAATCAAAGGCAGAATGGAAACAAAATAACATTTCCATTCAAAAAATAATTCTGCAATAAATTCACTTATTTCCTTTGCCTTTTTTTATAAGGTGAACTATGGTCATTTTCCTCTGTATGTTTATTATAAACACCATATAATTTTGAAATATAGGCATCATATTTTATCTGTAAAACCTCCAATAGTATATGAAATATATAAGCTCTTGCTTATATTGAGGAAAATAAAGGTTTAAAAAAAAA
>MJUT01049376.1:371057-382449 GCA_002080005.1 Gigantidas platifrons | reverse complement strand
TTTTTTTTTTATCATTTTATATATTCATGTTGCTATAGCATGTATGTGCTTTTTGAAAATAAAGAATTCATTCAAAGGTCTACATTATCCTGTG
Organism: Gigantidas platifrons; assembly: GCA_002080005.1. NCBI lineage: Eukaryota > Metazoa > Mollusca > Bivalvia > Mytilida > Modiolidae > Gigantidas > Gigantidas platifrons. Next base: position 382,355 of record MJUT01049376.1, on the reverse strand, counting down.
AAACAGAATCATCAAAATTATACCTATGTAAACATGTATTTATGTACTGAAAAGATTGAAATATAACTTCCTCTCCTGTATCTGACATACAAAATGAGTTAAAGCTCTTATAACATGTGAGAAAACAAAATATCTTTACTGAAACATCAATATCTGTATGAAAATTTAACTCAAATTTTAAATGTTTCAAAAAACATTTTCTTTTTAAACTGAAATATATCTTGTAGTCTTTGAAGATGTTTCATACAAAACATTCTTTTTCCTTTTTCAAATTATCTAGGGCATTATAGTGCATAGACATGACATAATACATCTGTGAATACTTGTTCATTTTGTTCTGCATATTTAACTGAAATGGAAATGTCAAATTTCTTTCCAAATAAAAATGGATCAATATCAGTGGTGTGATCTCCTCTTTTATCACAAATATCAAAATGGTGTAAAAAACAAATATTTTTCTGAGAGGGCAGCTGACATTTTCACACAGTTTCTTAAAGAATGAAGCATGATTATAATTTTCCTCCAGTACCCTAGAAAAAAATGCTTAAATTTTCTTTCACATTTCCTACAAATACAAAGAAAAATCAGACATATTTGCAAGTCTTTTGAACAAACTCATAAAATTCAATATCATCCATTTTTTCTGAATGAGATGGACATAAGTTTAGATATGTCTTCTTGACCACAATAACTTTAAAAGGCTCAGAATTTGTGTCGGGGTGGACTTTGTAGCAGTTCGACATCTGCATACTCCTCTGTGACCACATGGGCTTGTCTTTAAGACACCATATATATAACTTTATTAAAAAAAAATATGCACCTCTATCAACTTTAAGATATATATAACTTTATTTAAAAGAATAAGCACCCCCACATACTATACTGATAGCATGTAGGGTGCATAATTTTTTTTAGTAAAGTTATATCTAGTATGTAGAGGTGCATATTTTTTTTTTGTAAAGTTATATAGTATGTAATTGTGGATTTTTTTTTTCAGTTAAGTTATACCGCATGTCATAAATGATATATTATTGGGTGTATATTTTTTTAGATACAAAATATAAAAATATATGTCTTAAAAAAGATATAGGGGTGCATATTTTTTTAATAAAGTTATATTTCATGTCTTAAAGACAAGTACCTGTACCTGTACTGTAATCTGTACATGACCTATCCAATGAAAAAAATATTATGTGAATCAATTGTGATTTTTATACTGCTCATTGACATTGTGGGCGTCTTGATTGACAATTATTTGTTTGTTTGTTTGATCATGAGGTTGCTCAAGAAATTACACAAAAAGCTTGGCTATGGAACTGGAAGTGAAGAAATCTTTCTTCATTACAATAATAAACAAGACGGAAATAAGACATAAACAAAATTATAAACACAAAACAGTGTACACATGGCCGTGCCATGGCCATTTACTTGATCACATCACAGTCGCTTGAATCTTGCCATTCTTGAGTTGTTTATGGAAATTATGGTGTAATTGTTCTTATAAATAACTGAACAATTGTTAAATATGAATGTATCCAGAATCCAGATCCACTGTAAAACAAATAAAAAAACATTTAAAGTGAGTTAAAGATCTTATAAAACCGTTTTCTCTAGTCGCGTCTCGATGTAAACAACATAGATTTTAACCTTTCTACACACAGCTTCTCTAGCATATTTGCAATGAATGATGGGTAATTATGCATTTTTTTTTAATCTCTTATCCTTTTCATATCTATTTTTGATCATTTTATATTTAAACAACCAATAGGATGCTTAATAGTCAGTTATAATTAGACCAGGGCATTTACCCGCCATAATTTTATTTCCAAAAACATCAAAGCAATTTCCGATTTTCAGAACCGTTTATAAGATATGCATTTCACAGTTAATGATCAGTACGATTCAGTCATATAGTAACCATACTTAAGATACCAACAAATTAAAAAAATATGCATAGTTTATTACTTTTTCTACTTTATTTCATAAAAAACCACACACATGTAACGTAAACAAATAAATGACGTGAAGCGCCTAGAGCGCCGTCTATACCAATATTGGAGTATTCTCCCTTGAATCTGTGGACAATACGTAACATGAGTGGAGGTACGGAAATGGTGGTTGGCGCTCCCACTTTGAATTTTGACAGAAGAAAACCTTTGCGGAAATAAACAATAACTATTAATTTTCGAATCATTGACGGACACATTGAATTTCCGTACTGTATGCTATTATTTGACAATCTAATAAACGATCCATCAAGCTTGAAACTGCAGTCACGTGATCAAAATGTAATTTAAATACTGTATGATGAATATTTATGAGGAACGTAGGTACCATCAATTTCTGGATATGTTTTAAAAGCAGCACTTACTGAACACACGTTTGTTTGGTAGGCCTAATCTTTCGATCGTATCTGTCAACCCAACCCCCCTCCCCTACCTTTTCTTTTTTCTCCTTGTGACAATCATGCCCATCTTTGCGTCATCTGTTGTATTTAGTGTTTGTAAGCTTATTCTTGTCATGAATATAGTTGGAATATTGTTCTTCTGAGCTTCATAACTTGTCCCCAATCCATTTCAGGTTTTAATCAATAAAATAAGGTTAAACTGTTCACTATATACGCTGTGCAGCAATCATGGGGTTAGGAAGGTATGGCGTTTAACGCCACTTTCAACAATATTACAGTTATATCGTGGCGGTCAATTTTATTGGTGGAGAAAACCGGAGCACACGGAGAAAACCAGCGATCTGTTGAAAGTCACTGACAAACTTTATCACATAATGTTGTATCGAGTACATGTACCCCTCGCCATGTGCGGGATTCGAACTCGCAACGTTAGGGATGATAGGCACCGATCGCATATGTAGTTGTATATCCAACTACCATGCGATAGCGACTACGACGGCCCCAACAGAAATTAATATTTCAATGAACTAAAGTAATCATATTAGGTGAAAAGCCTTATTTCGAATAATTTTGAAATATTTGCATCGACTTTATAATTTTGAGGAATCATTTTTCAAACGTTTTCTAGTACCATTTTGACAATGATAACACTGACATGCATAGGCCTGCATCATAGGAGTTTGGCTTTGTAAAGTATTGATTGATTGGTGTTTTACACCACTTTGAAAAGCATAATGACATATCTCTGCATTGTACTTTCAGATGGCCATGTCTTCTAGACCCAAATACAACTGCAGGTACATTCCTTAAATACAGGAATGTAAATTATTTAGAAGCAGTTTCCTCTACAGAAATGACGGAAGAGAGATTCCGACTGGCATTATTAGGGAGTTTAAGGTAATATAAACAATTTAGTCTCTGATACTTGTGTTTTGAACAGAATATCAACAAAAATAAAATCAAACAAACAAACAAACAAAAAGAAAAAAAGAAAAACAAATCTCATTGTATCAATGATGCTTCATCTTGAACGACATACTAGTATACAACTTTCGGAAAAAGTAGACGTTTTTAACGTCATTATATACCGTTAATACTTTAACTTGAGGTTGGAAGGTGGCGGTCATAGTTTGAAATATATCCTTTTTTGGAACAATATCCAGGGTGTTACACTTAATTTTAGAAGTTCGAATATCAGTATTGGTAAAATTACATAACTACTTCATGGAGAGAGAGAAAACTAAACAACATTCATTATTAAATGTGGTTTAAACACTGCAATTTACGATAAATAGGAATTCTCCCACCCCCCACCCCCCACCCCCCAAAAGACGATAAGACCTATAGTTAAGCAGATTTAACATATTTTCAGTAGATGTCTTGTACATTTCTGACTTTGATTTAAAACTTGTTAAAATATCACTTTTAATAAGGCAAATAACTCGTATAGAAAAAAAGGTATTAAAATGTATGATTGTAGAATCGAATCAGGAATGCAAAAATATTTGATATGTTTGTAATTGGAGTTATCTCCCATTCAGTATTGTTATCGTTTGTTTTTCCCACGGTGATTTTATATTTCTCTGAAAAGGGTTTCCAACTCTCATGTGGCCGTTTTTTCTACTTATTGGATACAATAAGGCCTATTTTATATTAATTAAAATGATTATTTGTGATGAGAATTTTTTTTTTTTTAGATTTGGGAAGCCTTTAGTCATTGACATGGGTGAAGCTGATATGTTCCAGTTTGTAGCAACACAAGTTAACAATTTACAGGCTGGGTTGATGGACAAAATACTAGACAAAAGTATCCTTCTAGAAGAAAAGTAAGTATACATCTGATTATCATATTTTAAAAATCAAAATTAATGAAATGAAGCAATGTGTATTATGTTTTGTCAGTTTTTATTTCTTTTTGTTTCTTTTATTGTTTAGTTTGTTGTGTTTGTTCTTGTTCAAGTATAATGTTATGGTTAGTGTGTTCGCCTCGAGTGCGGTAGATCGTGGGTTCGAGCCCCGGTCGGATCATACCAAGGACTTTAAAATTTGCATTCGTTGCTTCTCCGATAATCACTCAGCATTAAGGGGAAAGAGCAAAGATTGTTTTCTCGGAAACAGGATAATGTTTCCGAGTGGGGTGACATGTCTATACGCGGACTGTTGTTTCAGTGAGCTAGCACTATAAAAGTGTGTTGGTCTAGTACAAAGCGGACCTCATCATCATCTCGTTGAAAATTAACCTTTTCCCACCATGATATAGCTGAAAAATGGCTGAGTTGGCGATAAACAAATTAACACTCACTCATTCGATTAACAACATCAAGGGAGTTAGTGTGGTAGTATCTTTCGATTTGACATTGCAGTATGCCATTCACCATAAAAGAAATCATCACATTGTTAAAGTTCAACTTTCAATCTGTTCTACATAAGAAAATGTAAGGAATGTATAAAACTACCTCCATAGACTCAACTCAAGTCTCCTGGAAATCTATTTAAAATAAGATCTCCAGACTCGCTCCCTATTTTCTATAGGTGTTTTTAGTCGCCGCATGCAAAACACCGATAGAAAATAAGGAACAAGTGCGGAAATCTAATTTCAATTAGATTGGTGTTCTAGAAAAGTATTGAGAAAATCTATACTCAAAATAAAACACACCGTCATAAAATATAATATTATTTGTGTACAGAAATGCTGTGAAAAGTTTAAATGCTATGAAATTTAAGAGAAGAGATCAAATGTTAAATACAAGAATAATCCGTTTTACATATATGGGAATAAAGTTAGAGTTATGGTGTTTAACGCCACTTTCAGCAATATTTCAGTTATATCGTGGCGGTCAGTTTATTGGTGGAGGAAACCGGAGAAAACCACCGACCTGCTTCAAGTCACTGACAAACTTTATCATATAATATTGTATCGAGTACACCTAGCATGAGCGGGATTCGAACTCACAACGTTAGTGGTGATAGGCACTGATTACATAGGTAGATATAAATCCAACTACCATATGATCACATCCACGACGGTCCCCTGTTAGGGAATACCATACAGCAGCAACATACACTGTGATTATATTGTTGAGAAGTTTTTGGTTTATTTAAACAAATAGTGGAAAGCCTGGAAAATGGCAAATGTTCGAAGTTGTTTCGATCAGTTTAACATAACGCCAGGAAATAACGATGAAAGCCGATAATGTCCGAAAATAAGATCACGTTCCCCTATAAAGGAAAATAGTGGATGCCCAACTTTATGATCCCCAAAAAGTAATTGTCTTCACGTATTTTATGTATGTATATTTGTATTATAACACCCCTAGCCTCACAGAATAACAGTCGACTAAAAAAAAGAAGAAGAATTCGCGTCCGTATGTCATCAAATAATTGGTGCGTTGTCTTCTGTTTTTCCTCTAAATTGGCTCTAATAATTTGTTTCATTCATTTCAGCTTTAAGACGTTAGTGAAATCTACAGATGAGGATGATTATAGACCAGATAAATTTACTGGGGGTATGGCGGACCAGTTTGTGTTCATCCTGTTGACGTCACGAGATGTTCCTCCACCAAACGCTTCAGATAAATTCTACTATATTCTACTTGAATAAAACATTACTCAAATATGATTGTTCATATTAAGATACATCCATTAATGTCTATACCAGGGACATAGGATTGGAACAAAAGCGAAGGGGACATTAGAACTGGTATTGCGAAGTGGGGTGGGGGAGGGGGGTTGGCAACCTTCAGTTGAGTACTGAAAAGTGGGGATGACAAACTTTCAAATCTGACAAACAAACAAAAAAATATATGTTGGCTGCAAAGCATGCCTTATGCATCTTGATAACCTGAGATATTGTGCTGCTTCCATGTTAAAAATTCAGCTTTTTTCTAAATTTCTGCCAGTAAAAAGAGGGGAGTGTGTTGGGCAAAAACATAGTTTTGTTCTCTCACTTTTCAAAGTGTCTCTTACACCCTTGAATGTCGTTATATTAACAATACATTATAGTCTTACCTATGGATTTTTGATTATTTCCTTACAAGTGACTATCTGATTATGACTTTCAGTGATTACTTGATTCTCCTTTCACTTCCTATACATGGATTATCTGATGATCATGTCTTCTTCAGTGATTATCTTATTACCACTTAATTTTATATGAACGGATTATGTCATGATCATGTCTTCTTCAGTGATTACCTCATTACCACTTAATTTCATATGAACGGATTATGTCATGATCATGTCTTCTTCAGTGATTACCTGATTACCACTTAATTTCATATTCATGGATTATCTGATGATCATGTCTTCTTCGGTGATTACCTGATTACCACTTAATTTCATATTCATGGATTATCTAAATATGTCCGTCAAGAAACTATAGGATTCGATATTACTGCTCCAGCTATGGCTAGAGATATTTGTGATGAGTAAATAATAAATTATTGAATTTTAAAACAGACAATATTACCAGAAACTGATTACCACTGATTGACATGAAATCCTTGTTGTGTTCATTTTCTTAATAAAGTATTTATTTCAATTTTACATTTTATTTGCATTATATATACATATGTGTGTGGATTTTATGTTGAATTCATGACACCCTTCTGTATTGAGTGAGTGAGTCAATGTTGTTTAACCCCGATTCAACCATTTTTCAGCTATATCATTGCGAGAACACATTTATTTTCAAGGAGATGATGATGAGGTCCGCTTTGTTCTAGACCAACACGCTGATTGGATTTTTATAATGCTAGCTCACTGACACAACAATCCGCGGGTAGACATGTCGCTCCACTCGGACACATTATTCTAATTCCGAGCCAACCAGTCTTTGCTCTTACTCAATGATGCGTGCTTAGCAGAGAAGCATAAAATACCAATTTTAAAGTCTTTGGTTTGATCCGCCCGGGGCTCGAACATACGATCTATCGCACTCAAGGCAAGCACGCTAACCATTACACCACCGATGCGGTTACCTTCTGTATTACGAAGTTAAAGGGGAATTTACGGTAGGCACTACGACAATATTTGTAGACGGAGCTTATCATCAAAAATACCCGTTGATATATAAACAGCATAATTTTGAAACTGTATGTCACATGACCAACGTAACCGAAAGGTCATATACCTCAGAAATTTGAATTTTCGAAGTGATTTTTGTAGATTTTAGACTGATGAAGAATATTATTTTTAATAAGACTGAAAGTTTCGTAGGGAGAAACACTTGTTACCATGCCTGTCAAATATTTTGCTTCAAAAGTAACTGTGAAACTATACATATCATTGATTTGTCCTCCTCGAGATAACCGTGTTCAAAATAATGAACAATCTGAATGTTTGCCCCGCCCACAGCTATTTATACCCACGATCCCGGTTTTAAGTATTGTGTTAATACTATATTAAAAAAAAACAATAGCTTATACCCATTGCATATTGTTCCATTTGTTTGATATGTCGCGATTGGTGGCATTTTACTCTCATGTGAAAAAAACCCACTTTCATGACCACATTATTTAACTAACAGGAGAATTGTCGTTCATAAAACTGGCTTAACCCCGCCACTCTTTATTAAAGTGCATGCACTATGTCAAGTAAGTGAGCGATTATGTACAGGGGTATCGACTTTACCTCTGATTTTAGAACTGTTTCGACAGAGATGGGTTTTATTTTCATTTTAATGTCTACTGATATACATTCTGTAGATTATCTTAAAGGATAGTTTATGGTGGTTCCTCTGGTTATATTGACTTTTCTATTTCTTTTTTTAAATTCTTTTAAATCTTCATCTTCATATTGGCTAGTACCATATTCAGATTTCTGCCATCTTTTGTACCTTTTTGCTTTTTGGAATCAAAATAAGATTTAAACATTTCTAACACCATTAACCCTTTAGTATACTTATGATATGGGGATATTACTTTAATACTTGCGTATTTGGTTTTTAGCTAAAGGGACAACCGTATAGATGAATGTAATAGGCTGCGTGCTTGCCTAGAACATGTAGGTCGTGTGTTCGAGCCCCGGTCTGGTCTAAGCAAAGACTATGAAATCGGTATTTGCTGCTTCCCTGATAACCACACAGCATAAAGAAGTAAAAGCTAGAGCTGGTTGGCTCAGAATCAGGATAGTGTGTCCGAATGGAACCGGAAGCGACATGTATATATATATACGGACTATTGTTTCAATGAACTAGCAGTATAAAGATCCAGTTGAGTGTGTTGGTTTAGTACAAAGCTGATATCATCATCATCATCTGATCGAAATGTAACATGTTGTCGATATGATATAACTGAAAATTACTCATCTTGGAGTTAAACTCACTCACTCACTCCAAAAGGAGACTTGCAGACTTTCAACAGTGACTATATCTTTATTACCAGCATTTTATAGTTTACAAGCACAAGACTACAAAAAAAAAACAGATGTACATGTGTGCGTAATACACGACATCACCCATATTCACATTAGGTATACAACTGGATTATGATATGCAATAATCGCCGATCACTACTGTTTTAAACTCTGGTACATCAGAAACTACTGTGTGTTATGATGATATCAACATGTGTTTGTGAGATCAAGGCGTAATAGGCTTAGGACGATAAGTAAATAAGCTTTGTAAAATATATTACTTGAAATAAAGACACAAGAACTGCATTAAGACGTCACGTACATGGCCATTAAAAATATATTACTCCTAATAGAGCAGTATCACTTTATGAATGTTGGAACTAGCTCAAAAGATATTACTGAACAAAATCTTACATGCGAATCAAATTAAAATCCAAAAGAATTGAAAGTGATAGAATGCTTACAATAACATTCTGTCCATTTTTATTGTTATTAAGGGACATAACTCATGCAAATCTTTATTAGCCGAACTCGTGAAACCCATTTGCGAACTCGTGTGAGAATTTATTGAGATATAATATCTTATATCTAATCAAAAACTGAAATAAAATGAAAGCGGCATAAAGAGCTTTCATGACAATTCCACACAGTTTCAACGTTTCAGAACTCGTCCTCGAACTAACCTGAGATATTTGAGATGAATCTAATATGCAAATTAAATTTAATATTATGAAGGGGCATAACTCTTACAAAATAAATTCACATTCTAACATATCAGAAACTGCCATCCCCATGGTGATCATATTTAAATTCAGTAATATCTAAAGTAAAGTCTTGGAAACTTATTAAAATATAATTCCTGTAATTTGACGGTTCAAACGAACCAGATTTTTACAATTAAATATTAAAACACTTTAGAACTGTCCCTCATATTTCAGATTTCAAAAGCTGACATTTCTACAGCATCGTTTCTCACATTCTGAACTTAAATAGCTTCTGTAAAGAAAGCGACGTCATAATTGTCCACTATGCGCAAAAGATCAGAAAATTGACTACATTGACTTCTTATATTTTGATGGTAAGTTGTCAAAAAATCCTTGGAGCTACAGGTCAGGTGTTCAATCTCCACAGCGCATAAGATAATGGCCTTTACAATGATTATGCTAAATCAAATACAGTCAAACATGTATTAAGAGGTCATCTTTGGGACAGGTGTCTGCTGAATATGTGTTTTTAGAAAGAGAGCTAACAAGCTGCTCAAACAGGGATTTCTGATTGTGATGATGAAGTGGGTTCTCCAAAATTTATTGTAACCATCACACATCGGTTGAATGGTACGGAATATTTATCTCATAGATAACCGGAGATCGCTTCCCGTTGACATAGAATTATTTCAATCCTCTTACTCGAATAGGTCTAGTTACTAGATTTTGACTCTGAAACACCACGGCTGCCACGAGTGGAATAAAAACTGTTTACCCCATTTTGAGAACATGGGGTTATCCCCGATTGTTGACTGGGATTTGTGTTGCTCTCTCTCTCTCTCTCTATCTCTCTCTCTCTCTCTCTCTCTCTCTCTCTTGTTACTATGGTTTTGTCGTTTTATATTAGCCTCTGTCTTTTGACGGTGAGCCAAGTTAGCTGAAAAATATCTTTAAATAAAATATACAATTAAATTAAGCAGGTAGGCAAGAAAACATGTTCACGGGCGATGTCCAACAAGCCGGTCTAAAGGTCGAGTTGTGCATTTGATTTGATCGTCATGCGTAGCCAAAGATCGTCCCAGTCGTTCACGATTGATGTCTAAAGTGCCGCTCTTAAAGGAGAGTTGTGCATTTGATTCGTCATGCGTAACGAGAGAGAGTTCCAATCGAACGGATGGGTTGCATTACCGAAAATATGTGTCTTATCTTTATACCTCGGAGTCCATTGGATACTTCCAAAAACTCCTTCGTCACCAATATACAATGTTTCTATATACATGTATTATTCTTGTACATTTGCACAATCATGTTTACATTTTAGACATGAATAAATCTGACTTTTAATCTTTCCATTCTGCCAAATAATGATATACCGAATTATTATAGAATCCAGTCATCTTATTTTAACTTGTAGGTCCACTCTCAATTTGTAACTCAATTATATAAAAAAAAAGTATCTATGTTTATAAAAATTGTAGCGTTATTATGAATTTGTATATTCTATGTACATATATAAAGAATATTTGTCCTAACTTTTATGAAGCATGTTTGTATTAACTATTCTGTTTGTCATTTGTTTACTCCGTCATGTTAATTAACATTATTTTATTATATTTGACCTCATGTTACACGTTTATTTGTGTCTGAGTGTTTTCTCAATAAAGTGTTCAAGCTAATGAATTCTGAGTGGTCCACCTACCCCGAGGTGGGGGGCGGGGGGGGTCATGTTTCTTAGAAATTTAGTTTTCTTCTTTTGTTTTTTGTTTTTGTCTTTGTTTTTGTTTTTGTTTTTGTTTTTGTTTTTTTTGTTATTTATTTATTTTTTTTTTTTTT
>MJUT01049376.1:351473-371048 GCA_002080005.1 Gigantidas platifrons | reverse complement strand
ATTTTTTGTTTATAATAATTCCCATAATGCAACTAGTCGTACATTAGTACCTAAATATGATGTTAATCATACTTACTTTCTAACAAATACAACAGAAAAATAATATTCCTGATAATCTGCATATTATTTTGGTAAAAAAAAAAGTCGAGGACAGTTTTACAGTTCTACACCGCCACGATATACATAAATGTAGCTGAAATATTGTTGAAAATGGCGTTAAACACCAGAAACCAAACCTTAAAGTTCTACATTTACAATGTCAATATATAGGTGTATTTCATAATTATACTTTGTTCTTTTTCAATTAAAAATGTAAACACACATATGAAGTCACACACTTATATGGGGTTTTTACCTGTATTATTTCTATGATCAATCTTATTTACTTGAACAATGGGATAAATATTATTTTTTTTTTTCAGTTGTGAAATATTCAATTAATTTCTTAAGCACAAATTAGTAAGCACTGTTATATTAATACTGTACTATAGTAAACAAAGATAAAATTGGCAGGTATTAAAAATCTACGTCAACCAAACAAAGTATATTTAAATTCTAGAATAAAAGGGGATTTTATCTATTCTTACATATTTATAAGCCACGAATTTCCAATACGTTGGTGTTAAATGCCCTCTATCTATATAAAGTGATCGATAAAAACTTCGGAAATAGACAAGTTTTGTCGATTGAGAAAGGTCGTGTTTTAATTTTCAGTTCAAAAACCAGGACTTGTCGTCAATAATTCATAACAGAAAAATCAAAACAGAAAGCTATTCACATTCCAAGGTATACACCAAGTCAGGCTAAGACATCGTTCATCATATATACATGTAAGTTTATAACTTTATTTTTAATGTTGATTTATATTCATAATGTATTAATCTTTAGACTAAATCTAAAGATAATTTTTAGTTATTTATGTTTTATTTTTATTTTTGCAAACTTTGTCGTCCTTGAACGAAATTGGTAAATGGCGAGCGATAACATGCAGTTCTAATTAATTATATATGTGCTAAATTTTAATGTTCTATTTGTGTGTTTTCTGAACCCCCCACCCTTTTTCCCCCCCAAAATAAAAAAATCTGATAATTACCCTGCATAATTATTCAAAATCTTTCTTTATACTATTACACCCCAGAATTACAATGTTAGACTTCGTACGTACGTTTCCAATAGTTTTACGTGTTAAAACACAAAAAAATATTGCAGGAAAGACTGATGAGTTCCCCAAAATTATTAAAAGGAGAACAAAAAACAATAATAAAAAAAAGTTAAAAGTAAACGTTTGGATATGTTCGAGTCTTAAACGTGTATTATAGGATTAAATTACACCCTATTGTAAGATTTTTAAATGGGGGGGATACATAATCACGACATTTTTTATGAGGTTAAGGTAATGGTGGGTAACGCCACTTTCAACAATATGTCATTGATATCGTGGGGTTAGTTTTATTGGTGGAGGAAACCCGATTACCATACGAAAACAACAGACCAGTCGCAAGTCACTGGCAAACCTTATCACATAATGTTGTATCGAGTATACCTCGCCTGAGATGGATTGGAACTCACAACGTTAGTGGTGATAGACACTGATTGCATAGGTAGTTATAAATCCACGATATTCTTTTAACAATTTTTTTTAATTTGATAAATAATCATATAAAATTTAACACGCCACGATATAGCTGAAATACTGCTAAAATTGACGTTACGAACGAATCAATCAATACTTTTAATTTCAAATGTCCGTATTTTGTTTTTTCAGTAAAAAAAAAGTATATATTTTTTCGGTTTGTTAATCCTTCTATGTACATGATGTACCTGACCGCTGTTTTTCTACTAAATATCCATCATAGATTTTATTAACATTATACTATTTAAGAGAAGCAATAATTTAATGTAATTAACAGTAACACGAAACATGGACATGGAATATTGATTGATTAAATTAACTTAATGGTGCATATCTTTGTTGTAAATTTCTTGTAGTAATTCTGCATTGTTCTATAAGTAAAATTCTACAAAGATATTTTTTACCTGCACTTTTGTGCAATTTGAAATCCCAATGTAGTGTAACTGTATAAGTATGTTGATCTTGCATATATCGTGTTACTCACTGGTACAGTTTGGGTAAAGTTTGTCAGTGACTTGTCAGTGACTTGTCGGTGGTTTTCTTCTGGTCCTCCGGTTTCCTCCACCAATAAAACTGACCTCCACGATATAACTGAAATATTGTTGAAAGTGGTGTTAAACACCATCAAACAAACAAACAAACAAACAAACAAACAAACATAAAAAACATATATAAACACTACGGTGTGAATAAGCTGGCTTTTCATATGCATATGTATATTCATTTTTATTTCAGAATTTGAAATTTGTTACGCAAAAATACAACAATGCCACCAAAGAAACCTGTAGCAAAAACAACAACAACAAAGCCAGCGGCCAAGACAACAACAACCAAATCAACCACAACGAAAACAACAACAAAACCTGCAAACAAAGCAGGAAGTAAAACTCCGGCAGCTACGAACAAGACAACAGCAGCTAAAGAACCAGAGAAGAAAGAGGAACCTGCGGCCCCAGCAGCTCCCGTCGGTAAGGACATTTAAATGATTAGTTTGAGAAATGGCTTTGTGTGAAATTGCATACATGCGTGATGATCCTAAATGACGTCATACAGTTCATTGTAACACTTATCAAGGGTGTGTTCCACTTGAAATCCCATCATCATCTCATTGAAAATTGACTTTTTCTTGCCATGATATAGTTGAAAAATTGCTGAATTGGCGTTAAACAACAATCACTCTCTCACTCGATATGCAATCTGATAAAGGATCTTTTTATATCTTACATGAATAAAAAAAAAAAGAACGACATTCACACAATTTTACCTAGCAGATGGTCAAATCAAGAGGAAATGCATGCAATGCACTGTATATCTGAACAACGTATATTTATTGCAAAGTAAAGTTTCGAAAATAATGGATGGGTTTTAAACGCTATTATCCACAATTTTGAAATCATATCACTGTGACCAGAGAGAAAGAAGAAAAGCCGGATAAACCCGCCACCCTAAATCACTGACAAATTTAACAATACAATTTAGGTTGGTGCAGTGCCAGATTTGCCTATAGGCTTGACAGGCTGATGCCTAGGCGCTCAAAATCTAGGGGCCTCCTTCCAAAGTTTATAATATTTGACACTGCCATAGATAGGCCTTTCTTACATACATGCATGGTGTCATTACGCACTGTATGCATAGTCTCTAAGCAAATTGTCATTAAATTTCCTTGCACAGTTACACACCATTTCAGAATTACATAATTTTAAGCACTCGTCATCACACTTGGCTTGATTTAATTATATACTAAACTTTAGTATGAGAATCATATTACAACCTGTACAGACGATCTCCATGACCGATTTTAATATGAAATTACCAATTCAAAAGAAAATTGATTACATACATTTTTAAAGTATTTTATATCCGTAATGCAAACATGTTTTATATTTTCATCGTATGTATTACTTCTATTTACGGTCAAGGATATGTTTGATCTACAGAACTGAAACTTGTACCAACTCGGTATTTGATAAAACGATTAAAGCTGTTTTTAGAAATTTAAATAGTCTCCATTTTACGTAGATAATTACCTTTACGTTACCAAACGATTTGTGATTTGTAAATAGTGGCGAATGTGGTCCCCAGCAATTTTTTAGCAGAAAGTTATTCCACTGGAATACAGATATTTAAGCTTTTAGCGGCGACGTGTTGCATTTGATCTTGGACCAGCACCTTTTGAAAATGCACAAAAAATGATAATAACTAAACGCGTTTTTTTTATCATTATTTTTTTTTTTTGGACAAATTAAATTTGATGCAACTCAAATCCTGTAAAGAAAAAATCTCCTGGATTGACAAAGAGCAGCTAATCGGTAATATCCTTATGACGAATTTCACTTGTTTCGTTCGTCAAGTACATGAGGGGAGTCGCGCTTGTTTAAAAAATTAGGTAGTTCATTGTCAAGTGCACTCTTTATTGTTCATGTCAATAAAAAATACAATAAAGTACATGTAGCGACACTAAGATAAAGAACAACAGTGAAAAT
This sequence comes from Gigantidas platifrons, assembly GCA_002080005.1. Taxonomy (NCBI): domain Eukaryota; kingdom Metazoa; phylum Mollusca; class Bivalvia; order Mytilida; family Modiolidae; genus Gigantidas; species Gigantidas platifrons. The sequence continues at coordinate 366,932 of MJUT01049376.1, read as the reverse complement.
AATAGTAAAGTAATAATCCTATTTCTGGTATTATTTAGTTTAATTTCTTCTCTTTGCAGTAAATGAAAATTTGCCCATCAAGCAGTTAGGGGGAGTATTAGCCCCTGATCCTGGACTCAACTGGTGCAAGTCGGGAAAGTAAGTATTTTCCTTCTACAGACTATTAAAATTGCATTTGTAATTTGATTTGATTTATTGTGTTTAACACCACTTTCAGCAATATTTCAGCTATATCATTGTGACCAGAAACCGAAGTACCCAGAGAGAACCACCGACCATGTGTAAGCAACTGGTAAACTTTATCACTTGCGGCTGCGAGTCGAGGGCACCCTTTTTGTAATTTGCAAAGCCGAGCGCAAACCCACGCCGTATTGGTGATAGGCTTGTATGAGTTGTTAGATAATCCAGCTACCTAACTCATTGAGCCATCCGGGTCCTAAATTGCATTTGTAAACATCAGCTTTAATCTAAAATCTTTTTAGTACGAGTGGTATCGTATACTAATATACATTCTTGATTTCTCTAACGTGTAAGGAATAGACGATTTTGTACGTAATTTGTGCTTTTCTGTAGCAAAATTATCGCGCGTCGTCTAGAACAGACATTGCCCATTTGGCCTTAAACAACATTTTAGAGTCGTTGTAGCACCTTGTGTGTTGATATACTTGGTTCTTACTATAACTGATAGTGGTAGTTTGAACATGTCAAAGTTAGAACCACGAGACTCTTGTGTTAACCTTAGTTTTTGCATTTATTTTTAGACCCTCGACAACACAGTTAATTACAGCTTTGATGGGGTTTTTATGGGTGTATGGTGTTTAGCGCCACTTTTAGCAATATTTCAGTTATATCATTGCGGTCAGTTTTATTGGTGGAGGAAACCGGAGTACCCGGAGAAAACCACCGACCTGCCGCAAGTCACTGACAAAATTTATACGTAATGTTGTACACCTCGCCCTGAGCGGGATTCGAACCAACAACATAGTGGTGATAGACACCGATTGCATAGATAGTTGTAAATCCAACCACCATACGATCAACCCCTTATATTCCACTGAAACTAATTACAGTTGTGTATTGTATCGTTGTCATATATTAGGAAAGCTTTTCCTTTTTATTTTTTTTTTCTAAATAAGATATTATTTAAATGAACATCTATTTTTATTTTTTCAGATGGCCTTGTCTTCTAGACCCCACCACGACAGCAGGTACATTCCTAAGATACAGGGATACAAATTATCTTCAGGCAGTTTCCCCGAATGATATGGATTCGGAACGCATTCGCTTAGCATTATTAGGTGGTCTAAGGTATGTATGTAATTCAGACTTTTTACTAAACTATTAAACCAAAGAGTTTTTATTTAAGCGAATTTTCGACTGTCAGTTTATATATTCAGACATTAGTTTATTAACTGTTAGGTGTATGACTGGGAAATATCCTACTTATCGGGAAGCGAATTCGCGTCAGCAGCTTTAGACTCGTGGTTAGACACAAACGACATTAACCGCTCGGATGCTCAGGCCTCCTTAGTACTTAATTATTGCGCAAAATTAATATGAAGTGTTACTAAAAGAAATAGTCAACATTTTTTTTTTTTTTTTTTTTTTTAACATATTTATTCATGGTAAACTGTTATGTTATAATACATACAAATTTTGTTTAACATGACAGGATTCGGAAACAAGCTAAGCTTATACTAATCCGTCTCCTAATTTTGGCAAAACAATGTACTGTAAAGGTATTATTTGTCACTGATTGTAATTTTAGGGGCAGTCGTGGTCGTGATCGTATGGTAGTTGGATTTACAACTACCTATGCAATCAGTGTCTATTACCACTAAAGTTATGAGTTCAAAGACAGCTCAGGCGAGGTGTGCTCGATACTACATTATGAGATAGAGTTTGTCACGGTACCAAAAAAAATAGTTTCGATATTTTCGATATCAGTAAGAAACCTCGAAAAGCAATAACAAAGAAAAACTCTCCACAAATAACTACAATCAAACTTGTATTAAGAGGTCACCTCTGGGACAAAGAAAATGTTGCCTTATAAGACACGTGACCTCTTAAAAGAGGTTCAATTCATATAACATTTTCTAGGTCAAGACAAGAAAATGTTACCTTTAAATACATGACTGCTTAATAGAGGTGACTGCATGGGCAGTTTTGTCTGTATTTCAAATTGATATTGTTTTTGTAGGTACGGAAAACCAATGGTAATTGACTTAGGAGAAATTGACAGATTTGATATGGTCACGACACAAATAAATAAAGTACAGGACGGTTTAATGGATAAAATTCTAGACAAAAGTGTCCTAACTGAAGAAGTGTAAGTTACTATGTACTTAGGAACCGATATTTTAACGTTTAGAGGTATGTTTTTCTCCGGCCCAGAAAATTTGGTTTTCACACCAAACATAAATCTGAAGGACCGTCGTAGTCGTGATAGTATGGTAGTTGAATTTACCACTACATGTGCAATCAGTGTCCACTAAAGATGTGAGTTTGAGTCCCGCTCATGACGAGGTGCACTCGATACAATTTTATGTGATAAAGTTTGTTAGTGAATTGTGACTGTTCGCATGTTTTCTCCGTGTTTCCTCCACCAATAATACAGACTGTAATGATATAACTGAAATATTGTTAAAAGTGGCGTTAAACACCATAAACCTATAACTCATAACCCAAACAAAACTCGGATTTCTCTGAACAGGAAACATTGGGTATTTTTCTTTTAAATTTAGCCATTTCTTATTGAAAGTGCGGGGTCAGATTATATATTTTTTTGCATCTTTCAGATCAAGATATCTTATATAAAATTTAGACACAGAAAAGTTAAATGATCGTTCCAAAAAATCCCTTGTTTTTTTTAAACTCTAGATTGATTTATATGTATGGGCAAACTAAAAATGAATCTAGTTAATAATATAAATATGTTCTGGTTGATGAAACTAGTCTGCAAGTAAAAATATAGCTAAACTTTTGTTAGCTTGATTTATTAAATTTGAAAGAAATAAACGATACAAATGTCCTCTTGAGTTTGCAGTCGCATTTTACACTATTAAAAGATCCAACAAGTATTAAATTTGAATAATATTGGCAAATTTAAATGTTCAAACCAATATCTAATTTTTAATTGAGTTGAGTTTCTTCATGAAAAAAACAAAGAATTTCATTAGTACTTATCAGCTGTGTTTCCTATTTATTTTACAGATTTAAAACTTTAGTACGAGATTCAGATGGTGATGAATACAAACCGGACAAGTTCACAGGAGGAATGGCAGACAAATTCGTCTTTATCGTCATAATGGCTGCTGAAGTGCCGCCACCCGATGCAGGAACAAACATGTTTTTTATTCTTGTTCAGTAGCAATCTAAAATGTAGAAAGTTTTAAACATTTACTATATTTTTGTTTTAAGTTAATTTTGTTTAATTGTCCTTTTTATAATTGTTTTATATCATTTAGCAATACAATGTTTTATTTCTTTTACTAGTGTTTTGTATATTCACTGCAAAGGGGGCCCGGGTGGCTCAATGAGTTAGGTAGTTGAATTACCTAACAACTCGTACAAGCCTATCACCAATACGGTGTGGGTTCGTGCCCGGCTTTGTAAATTACAAAAAAAGTATGAACTCGACTCGCAGCCGCAAGTGATAAAGCTTTACCAGTTGCCCATGGTCAGTGTTCTCTCCGGGTACTCCAGCTTCTTCCACTACTAAAACTGGTCGCCACGATATAGCTGAAATATTGCTGAAAGTGGCATTAAAACACCAAAAATCAAAAATCAAAAATCAAGCAAAAAAGGGGGGTCATGATGTTTAACTCCACTAGCAACAATATTTCAGTTATATCGTATATAATTTTATTGGTGGAGGTCATTGGAGTACTCGGAGAGATAACCACCGACATGCAACAAGTCACTGACAAAGTTTATCACAAAATGTGGTATAGAGTATACCCCACATGTGTCGGATGCGAATTGACAACTGTAATGGTGCTAGGTACTGATTGCTACATTTTATAGTTGTAAATCTAACTACAATACAAGCACGTCCAGTCCACGACGACCACCTAACAATGGGGGGGGGGGTTAAACTGATACCGGTTAAGTGGGGAAAAAAATACACTAACTTTCATTAGTGAGGAAATTACGAAAATAATAACTTTCATTCTAATATGATGTCCTTCAAACGCTTTGAGTCCAAACCCGTGGTAAAAATAATATCTACCAACACCCATTGCAATTTATGACGTCATCGACCATTTATAACGATATTTTACCAATTTTTACATTTAGAATCGAAATAATTCATGGAAACCATATGTATATATTGTTTTTACCACGGGTAGGCCCTTTATGTCAGCTTTTTACCCCTAGTTAACGCTCGAGGTAAAACTTCGTGACATAAAGGGCCTACCCGTGGTAAAAACAATATATACATATGGCTTCCATGAATTATTTCTTAACCAAATTTCATCTATATTGTGGTTACCAGACTTGACTGAGGGAGAAATGCGTTGTACAATTATGACGAACTAACAGGTAAAATTCCCGGTTCCTTGTATGTGTCGGGGAAACTTCACTTGATGAGGGTATCGGGGAGGGAGACCCCCATTAGTCTTATGGTCACAAGTTAACGACATATACCACTCGGCCTCCCAGTCCCTCTAGAATTTTGCAAATTAAGGTAGTTATTATAAGTGAATATTATACTTCTTCTGTCGTTAATTCGCGGCTTATTACGCTCCGATGCTTTCCACAGTCGAGTGGAGAACATTGGAGCGTAACCAACCGTGGGATATGGATAGTGGAGAGTCTGTTAGAATAGTAATTATATGGTTTATATTGACTTGTATGTAGTATGATTGCTTTATTGATTGCTTTTTTGTGTTTAACGCCACTTTCAGCAATATTTCAGCTATATCATGGCGACCATTTTTAGTGGTGGAGGAAGCCGGAGAGAACCACCGACCCTGGGCAAGCAACTGGTAAACTTTATCACTTGCGGCTGCGAGTCGAGTGCACCCTTTTTGTAATTTACAAAGCCGGGCGCGAACCCACGCCGTATTGGTGATCGGCTTGCATGAGCTGTTAGATCCAGCGTCCTAACTCATTGGGCCATCCGGGCCCCTTATGTAGTATGAACCCTTATAAATGTAGGTTATTGTATAAATATGTGAATATAATATTTTAGCAAGGTGTTCCATAAATTCTTTTATTCTAGGCGATACTGAGTTTGTTCGTAAAATATTAATTGTTAGAATATTGTACAGGCGAGTTTAGAAACTAGATTTAAAGTGATTGGAAAATTCTATCTTTTAATACTAAGCTTCCATCGCGTGCCTGCATTTATAGCTTTAGCCATTTCATCTACAAGTAATCATTGTGACAAATGGTTAACAAGGAACGACAACTCTACTTCCGTTGTACTAGAGAAACTTAATCGTATCTAACTACTCGTAATGAACGGTAATAGCTTCCCCTAATGTCTAACAGTTTCTTTAGAGCAACACTTCACTTTACTGCACGCGATATCAAATATTGATTATGTTCTATATGTATTCAATGTGTCTATGTAATATATTTCAAAAACGTTTTCCGAATGAAACTAATTTCCAACTGTATTTGTTGCTCCATATTCTTGACCTTTCCCTGTAATTTTGGAAACACAATTTATTTTTCAGTACAACCCAACATCAAAAGCAAGAGAAAGTTGCTCCCGCTTGTTTTTGCAGTGGTCAGGTGAAAACTCTGAATTCTTTTTCTCATTAGAGTTTCATTAATTATTGACAAAGCACATTCGTTTTTTTGTTTGTTTCTATTTTATAAGGTAATTTTGATCTTAGAGGCCCCATCGAGGTGTGGACTATTGTTCAATGGGTTAGTACCATAAAATATAGGTTGGAATAACGGTCTAGTATAAAGCAGGCTTCGTCATCTCACTAAAATGTTTTGCTTCCCGCCATTACATACATGAATCTGCAAATATTGCACACCTGTTGTTAAGCAACCACCACTCACTTACTCAATAAAATACAAATAAGTTGGTTACTAGTCCAAACTACCTCAGTTTGTCAGGGAGTCTTGAATACAGCTTAGGACATATAAACTTATATTTGACAACGCACTCTGGGCCTTAGGAAACATTGTCACAAATTGCTCAGAGCTTCGCCTCAACATTCCAGTCTTATAGTAGTGGAGACTGCGGACGCTATTAGTGGAGTTATGTAATAAGCCAAAGTGACTTGTTTATAAACCCGAGTCTTGTCGATCATGGGTTGAGTACGTAACAAGGTTACACAGAACAAAGTTTTACTCGATTACCGGTATTGTGTTGGTCCAAGGTCTCCAAATCATTTAAACCGTATCGATGCTGTAATGGTTAACGTGTTGGTCTAACGTGTGGTAGATTATGAGTTCGAGTACCAATCGAGTCAAATCAAAGAATATCAAATGGTATTTGTTTTTTTCTCTCCACTAAGTACGCATCATAAAGGAAAGACTGGTTGATTGGGAATCAGGGTAATGTGTTTGAGTGGAACGACATGTCTACCCGCGGACTGTTGTTTCAATGAGCTAGCACTATAAATATCCAATTAAGCGTGTTAGTCTAGTACAAAACCGATAACATCTCACTGAATATAACTTGTTCTCGCCAAGATATAGCTGAAAATTACAACAATAACTCACTCACTCACTACAAATAATTTACAGTCAAACCTGCCTAAAGGTGGTACCTAACACTACAGGGAGATAACTCTTTAAAATCAGTTGAACGTTTTGATCATATGATGGTTGTATGCAGATTTCAAGCACCTCGGTGATCAACACCACACAGAGAAAAGCTGCTATGTGGCTAGTGAATTTATAGCGCTGAGTCTGTTGGTTGGAATTTGTTAAAATTTTGATATTTATTACAGTGGATATATTCCAAACACACTGCCAAAAATATAAGAAAATTAAACGAGCAGATCAAATTTTACCTTAAGTGTATGGTACCACCTTAAAGGGCGCCTCTCTATAATAAATCACTGTCTATCAAGGGCAATGTCATTTTTTCCCTTCATGAATAGTGCATATAATTTTAACCTGTATATAAAGGACACCTACTCACAAATGACCACTTATTCAAGTTACCTTCAGTGGCCTTTATATACAGGTTGGACTGTATTTAACATTTTCAACCATATGGTTTCATTCACAACTAGCCTAAGCCAGGTTACCATTAAATAGCTGACATGTTCTGTGTTGAAATTAAACCAGATACATTATTTGTATAGATCGAAGTCCGTATCGCAATCATTATTTGTGCTAATTTCTTTAACCAGAGAACAATCAATTTGATAATAGACTTGTGATCGGCTGATTGTTTAGAAAGAAGTATTGATCTTGGTCATTTCCTTAGTAAATCAATAGTTTGATCTGAGGTTGCAGTAAGATAATGTCTTTTAATTATACTCTTCCTTTTACAAGTAAGGAAGGATTGTTGTTCATATAATGTATACTTCATTAAGATCAATGGAATGAAAATTTAAGTGTTGTAATTAGAAAATCACTAAAAATATGTCACGACAAGAAGAAATTGATTTTATCCATGTTTCTTAGAATGGGCTAATATAATATGTTTTCGTTGCAAAGAAAAAAAAAGTGAAATTTAATACGGAGGAATGTGCAGATATGTGTGTAGAAGCTTAGTTAAAGCTATGGTGTTTAGCGCCACTTTCAACATTATATTTCAGTTATATCGTGGCGGCCAGGTGCATTGATGGAGGAAACTGTTGTACTCAAGAGAAAACCACCGACCAGTCACACGTCACTGACAAACTTTATCACACATTGTTGTATGAAGTACACCTCACCATGAGTGGGATTCGGACTAACAAATGTAGTGGTGATACCCACTGATTGTATAAATAGCTGTCAATCAAACTACAATACGATTACGACCACGGCGGTCTCTACTGTAGGTGTAGAAAAGAGACATCACAATAGATTTACATGTTGAGGGTCAGGCCAGCATTAGTAACTGATATCCATAAGACCCACTGATCAGCTATAAAACAAACAATTGTTTATCTACTTACGAAAAATTATACTTAATCCATAAATTATGCAGAGTGGCTGTTCGTCCGGTTATTGTAGTGCCATTATAGTACACAAATGACACATCGGCCATTAAATATAGAACTAAAATTTTAACTGCCTATACCTGTACTTTGTTTCAAGATTTTGATGACGTTTTTTAACCTCTGGGGGTGAGTGAGTGATTGTTTTGTTGCTTGACGTCAACTCGGAAAATTTTCAGCTATATCATGGCGAGAACAAGTTAATATCTAATGAGATGATGATGATATCCGCTTTGTTCTAGACCAACACGTGGAGTTGGATTTTTATAGTGCTAGCTCACTGAAACAGCAATCCGCGGATAGACATGTCGCTCCACTCGGACACATTATTCTGATTCCGAATCAACCAGTCTTTGTTCTTACTCCTTACTTCTGCTTGCTTAGCGGAGAAGCAACAAATATACAATAATTGTGCACTGTCGATGCATACAGGTAATATGTGTATGAGGCTTAGAAACGGGGGAAAAGGCGGAGCTTCGCCGAGCCTTTTCCCACGTTTCGCGCCGAATACACATATTTACCTATATGCTTCGACAGTGCACATGTATTGTATTTATCCTGCAATTTTAAATCGTAAATAAACGTTTACTGGACGATGATAAAAGTATTTGAAATAATTTTGTGTATGTATTTGAAAACAATATCCCCCAATGTGCCCCGATGAGTTTGTCAAATATAAAATTGTATTCTATTTATAACTGACCAATATCAAAACAAATATTGGGCAGGCTATATTGGTCGATAAATGCTGTCATTGCAGGATAAATACCAATATTATAGTATTTGATTTGACCCGACCGGTGCTCGAACCCACGATCTACCGTACTCGTGGGGAGCACGCTAACCATTACACCACCGACGCGGTTGCTTAACCTCTGGAGTCTCAGGACGACCATTAATTTTGTTAATGTTAAATTAAATTAAATCTAATAACAGTATGAATTGTGACTTTTGTGTCCTTTGAGTTAAATTAATGAAGTACAACCAACAGATTCTGTATTGTTAGATGGTACTCAGTTAACTACAAAGAGTCATCTCCCACAACAACAAAAAAGACAGGAAAATAAAATTTACCCAAAGAAAAAAATAAGAAAAAATCCCAAAAACTAAATTTACACACAAAAAAAAGAAGATTGGCGTAAGTGAAAATGAACCAAAAAACATGTTCACAAAAAAATTGAAAATTAAGAATACAATAAAAGATGCATATTGGTTGTCAATGTTCAGGGATTTCAATATTTATCAAGTATAACAGTACATCACTATTTACAATGGGTATTTTTATTAAAATTTGAACATTTTTCATGAATATCTTATGCAACAGTTTTTGAAATTAGGAGGTATAAATTACCATTTTAAGTGCGATGAATGTTTATAATGTCGTATGTGAAAGATTTTCTTTATATGTGAATATGTGCAGTTATAACTATAAATATAGGTTTTATCCTTTGTTCATAATCAATTTTTCCTCTGAAAATATAGATACTAGTATCAATAGGGGTTGGGTACTACTATCCGGATTACCTTCGTCACTACTAGTATCAATAGGGGTTGGGTATTACTATCCGAATTAACTCCGCCACATTTTTGTTCCTGATTCTGCTGTTGTCATTTCTGTGCTCAGGATGTTTATTTCGTGTGTTTGTGGTTTGTTACTTTCCAACTTTTTATTTCCGGGGCCGTCGTTGTCGTGATCGTGTGTTAGTTGGATTTACAACTACATGTACGTGCAATCAGTGACGATCAATACTAAGGTTGTGAGTTCGAACCCCAATTGGGCGAGCTGTGTTCGATACAACATTATGTGATCAATTTTATCAGTAACTTGTGACAGGTCGGTAGTTTTCTGTTTTTCCAGGTACTCTGGTTTCCTCCACCAATAAAACTGACCGCCATGATATAACTGAAATAATTTTGAAAGTGACGTTAAATACCATAATCATAATCCTAACCCTTTATTTGCAATCGACTAATTTTTAAATCATGTAGATTGTTTATTTGTAAATTTTAACTTCAAAATATACAAGTCGGTTTCTGGTATACATGTAACCAACAATTTCTATAAAGCAATAACAATTAAAGTATGAACATGATTATTTGGAATGTGGATCCGTTAACAAATGCTGAGTATACCTATATACGTGCATACTAAAGTAACAGTGTATCAGATCATTTATCATATATTTGGTCAACAAAACGACTCAATATGTATGATAGAGTTGTCTCTCTTTAAGCAAGAAATGCGTAATTTTCATGTAAATTTTGTTAATTCGAACTGGTAAAAAGAGTATACACGATTCTTCAAAGCCTTTTCGAAAAACTCGCTGAATTATTTTTTTTTTGTCCGAACATATAAAAATGCTTTGACCGAAACAAATGACGAAATACAGAATTTTCACATGTTAAATCAAAATATCTTTATATGACACAAAATGCAATTTTCCTAGGGAAAATAACCCAAGGACGATTCAAAATTAGTTCCAGCCGTATGAAACTGGTTATTCGCTTCGTCCTTTATACTAACTTTTGAAAACATGTTTGCGTAATCGTGTTCCATCTTAGCGCCATGTTTGTCAACAACCATTTTACCACCAGATTCTTGTGGTTCATATTCGTATGTTGACGAAGGCTTTGTAAATTCCATTTGCTCCTTTTCTTTGAATTTTTCTAATTGTTCACCGTATGTCCATGGTTTTCTGTAGTTTGAAGGTGGTGCACTATTTCGTTTTGATACTTGTTCATTTTGATATCTCGGACTTTCTGTTTCCGGTCTAAAGTTCCACCTATCTTCAGACTGAATTTCCTTTTTTTCTCGGAAATTACTTCTTTTTTCTTCGGACGGAAGGACATCTGGGGGTGGATTAATACCAAATTGTCCTTCCGGTTCACGATAATATCGATCATTTTGTCCATCAAACCCATCAGAATGTATGTTTCTTCTCGCGGCGTAGTACTCCTTGCTTGACATTGCATTATCGTAAGGATCTTCATCGTCATTTGTGTAATAATTTTCTGTGTTCCCTATGACATCTCTTCGCGGGTTTTTGGGAGAGTCCAATTTTGGCATAAAACCAGTAGGTAATACTTTAATACCAGCTACCAAATGAGGTGGTACTTTCGCAACAGGCTTTTTGCTTTGTTGCTCTTGTCTGCTTTCTAAATTTGAAACGGATGATACTGGTCCTGATGGAAAATCACGTGGTTGTAATGGAGGTTCCCGCCCAGGAAATTTACGTGACCCACCACGTGGAGAAAGTGGACTATCGGGTGATCGAGGGTTTAGTCTAGGGGACCTTGGTTCAGGTGATAAGGCTCGAAGGGGTTTTGGTGCTGTTGCTGGTGGGTCGCGTGGTTGATTGCGAAGAGGCGACATTGGCCTTGGATTTCTTATGAGACCTTCCTCTCTATCTTGTAACCGTCCCCGTTCCTGTTGATACGGTCCGTCGTATCTTTCATTTCTGACAGCGCCGACATCTAGTTCCCCTGGTCGTTGGCGGAAGTGAATGTCGCATCTATCGTTACCGCCGCCGTATCCACCTTCTCCTGATCGCTGTCGCTCGTGGTGAACTTCACTAGAATGTCTATTAATTTGAGCATATATCGGTTTAGGACCTTCATATCCTTCATTGTCAGCTATCCTTTCACTTCGGTTTTCAAAACTGTATCTTGAATTTGGTTCTCTTTCGTCCTCACCTTTCCCGATATTTCCGAAGTACCGATTAATTACTTCATCCGGGTCCTCGCTATAGCGTATGTCTGAATGTCGAGAATTCCCGCGGGAATGATCGTCTGAACGATTAATTGATTTACCACCTTTATAAATACCGTATGGTCCATATTCCGTTTGAATCAGATCAGGCTTTTGTCCTTGAAGTGGAGGTCTATATTGATAACGAGGTCCATGATCTTCCGGGACCTCTTGACTAATCCGTTTGTAGTCTGGAGGAACAGTGAAAAAAGTGGACATTATTTTGTAAGCGTCACTGTCATTTTCAGTCACAAAACCATGGCAATCTAGAGCTCTTACTCCAACTTGTCTACGCATGACACACGCAATTATGGCAGGATGTTCCATTTTTGCTAAATCATTATGTTTCTTTTCCATTTGAGCAAACAGTTTTTCATATCCTTGGTTTAATGTCCTAGTCTCGTCAATAGGCAAAAATGCACATTGATATTTTTTATCATTCCCTTTGTTAGCTGTAAAGCGAACTGCCTCGAAAAAGTTAATGGAACTCCTTTCGTAAAAATAATTTTGGGTATGGCCCGGTTGGTCCGTCGGAAATATAACTGTTATTCCTTCTGGGTTAACTTTTAACCATACTAAATGCGACTTTATACCTTTCCCGTGTTTCCGGTATTGAATATATTTTTCATAAAGAGGTTTTTGTATTGATCCCAATCCGGATGTTGTTGCTTTTGAAAGAATATTACTTCCAAGACACTCCACACTAATTTGTGTTTCAGCCATGTTCGAGTACAATAGGGGACACAATCGAGGCAAAGGCGTCAAAGTCACATCAGGTCCTGAAAATAGAAATACAAAGTTATAGTCTTTATATAAGTTGTCAAGAGTGTTTATATAGGTTGTCAAGAGTGTTTCTGTTGTTGTCAAGAGTGTTTGTTGTTGTCAAGAGTGTTTCTGTTGTTGTCAAGAGTCTTTCTGTTGTTGTCAAGAGTGTTACTGTTGTCAAGAGTGTTTCTGTGGTTGTCAAGAGTGTTTCTGTTGTTGTCAAGAGTGTTTCTGTTGTTGTCAAGAGTGTTTCTGTTGTTGTCAAGAGTCTTTCTGTTGTTGTCAAGAGTCTTTCTGTTGTTGTCAAGAGTGTTTATATAGGTTGTCAAGAGTGTTTCTGTTGTTGTCAAGAGTGTTTCTGTTGTTGTCAAGAGTGTTTCTGTTGTTGTCAAGAGTCTTTCTGTTGTTGTCAAGAGTGTTTCTGTTGTTGTCAAGAGTGTTTCTGTTGTTGTCAAGAGTGTTTTTGTTGTTGTCAAGAGTGTTTCTGTTGTTGTCAAGAGTGTTTCTGTTGTTGTCAAGAGTGTTTCTGCTGTTGTCAAGAGTGTTACTGTTGTCAAGAGTGTTTCTGTGGTTGTCAAGAGTGTTTATGTTGTTGTCAAGAGTCTTTCTGTTGTTGTCAAGAGTGTTTCTGTTGTTGTCAAGAGTGTTTCTGTTGTTGTCAAGTGTTTCTGTTGTTGTCAAGAATGTTTCTGTTGTTGTGAAGAGTGTTTCTGTTGTTGTCAAAAGTGTTTCTGTTGTTGTCAAAAGTGTTTCTGTTGTTGTCAAGAGTGTTTCTGTTGTTGTCAAGAGTGTTTCTGTTGTTGTCAAGAGTGTTTCTGTTGTTGTCAAGAGTGTATATGTTGTTGTCAAGAGTGTTTCTCTTGTATGCTTTGATTTTTGTTAGGGGACGTCGTGGTCGTGATCGTATGGTAGTTGGATTTACAACTATCTATGCAATCAGTGCCTATCACCACAATAAAAGATGCGAGTTCGAATCACGCTCATGGCGAGATGTACTCGATTCAGCTTTATGTGATAGAGATTGTCAATGCCGGACTTGCGACAAGACGGTGGTTTTCTCCGGGTACTCCGACGTCCTCCAACAATAAAACTGACCACCATGATATAACTGAAATATTGTTGAAAGTGGTGTTAAGCAACATAACCCTTTACCTAACCTTTGATTCGTGTTGTCAATGTCCGAAATGTAAACATTGAAAATAGGCAACGCTTTGGTATTGTAATTCACGCGGAAAAACTGATCAAATGTTCATAAAAAAAACAGCTTGTAACCAACAGCGAAAAAACTCTATCATATTTATATATCCCGTGATTCTCTCGGAGATCAAATGTAAGGAATGGTAATAAAGATTATTCCAACAGGAAAAGGCCCGCATTTCTGAAAATACTATCGTTTTGAAATTCATTCGGAACATTACATTATCTTAAGTAAAAGGAAAACATATCCATTCGGAATAATCATTAACTGAGGTAGATCTCACTCGTCGGACTTCGGCTGATTCCGTACCTGATTCGATCTTGATTAAGGTCACGGAATCATACGAGGTTTGGCAACTGAGATAGTCTAAGAACTTTTAGAAAGTTAGAATCAAATACAATTTCAATTATATTCCACTAACACACACGACCAACGAACAAAAGCACTCAAAAAATAATTTTCAGCGCTTGTTGTTTTTAACTTCCGAATGGCTTATGTGTGTAGGTCTACAATATTCACACAATATGGTTGACGTCTACGAAATTAAACACACTAACACATTTTGTAACCCAACAGTTACACACTTCATCGGCATATATTTATTTAATAGACGTTCTACGTGGTCTTTTCAAAAGGTATTTAAATAACCAGATGACACAAAGTCATTCTAAAGTCCTTCAAAAAAGTAATATATTATTTCAATTCGAGACCATTCTATTGTCCTACACAAATTGTTTACGTCAATTCAAGACTGAATTTCACATAAAATATATTTCACTGTGTAAATAACACATTTTTATAGCACCTAACTTTAAAGGAGATTAATATTGATCAAGTTTAACAACACATATGGATGAGAGATAACATTAGATCTATAGTGTTCGCTTTAAGTGGAATATCGTGGTGGTTATCTCAATATCGTATTTAGGGACCAGCTGTTTTCTTTTCTAACCGACGGTTTGGTTTATGATGTTTAACGCCACTTTCAACAATATGTCAGTTACATCGTGGAGGTCTGTTTTATTGGTAGAGGAAACCGGAGTACGCGGAGAAAACCACCAACCTGTCACAAGTCAATGACACACTTTATCACATAATGTGGCATCGAGTAGACCTCGCCATGAACGAGGTTCAAACTCGCAACTTTAGTGGTAATAGGCACTGATTGCACAGTTAGTTGTAAATCCAACTATCATACGATCACGGCCACGACGACCCCTGCTTTAAATGGAATATGGAGACTATCTCAATATCATATTTAGAGACTGGCTACTTTCTTATCTATCTGCATCTTCGCTATCCAAGGGTTACGATCCGCTCCTCCCATCTCCACCCTTGGCAGATTAAGTCGAAATTTCGGGTCCTCATGGTATTGTTTTCTATTCGATGCAATAGTGGCAATCGTAACTACTCGGCCATTCTCGCTAGCCTGCAAATAACTTATAATTATTTGCAGGGTAGCGAGAATGGCAGAGTAGTTACGATTGGCAGCAGTGGGGTGTCTGCGTCCAATCAAAATGCGTCTAACAAAAGATCACGCAACGATCACGTGTAGCGAAAGAAAAATGTAAACAATTGCGACATGTGGAGAAAACTGTAGACTTTGTCATGAATCTTTG
>MJUT01049376.1:321039-351466 GCA_002080005.1 Gigantidas platifrons | reverse complement strand
CCCCCCCCCCCCCCCCAAACACAGAACGATATTTACAGAAACAGTATTTGCTCAATTAAATGAAGTCTTAGGCTACATCCCTTCGAACTGGTAATAGTACAACCGTTCTCATTGGTTGATAATGATGTAATGCAAATGGACTGAACTTCATAAATCCGCTAGAGGGCGATACGCGGGAATTACAAAATTCTGACTGAATCTGTCAAGGGTGGAGAGGAGAGGAGCGGATCGTAATCCTTGGCTAGCGAAAATGATCTATCTGAAGGGGGCTTGAATTTCTTTTCTTCATCGTCTCTGAGTCGACGCGTATTCTCTTTTTTCAAAAGATTTTTTCCGCCACGATATAACTGAATTATTGTGGAAAGTGGCGCTAAACATCAAAAAGCCTAACCCTACCCCTCTGAATATTTTAGAAACAATTCCCGCCACACTGAAGAAAGATAAAACAAGCAGTCAATGGGGTGTAAATAAACCTTTCAAAATGTTATATAACTACCTCATTTGTCACTCTACAATTTACCTATTACTAAATCTACATATGTGCTCCATCATGCATTTCAATTGTGTTTACTGAAAACATGCATAATTTTACATAATTATGTCAAACCACTGTATGGTATTTTTGTTTGCCGGGTTTTAACACGTTTTGATAGTGATTTCGTTTTCCTTCATACTGTATACATGTACATTTTGTGTATGTATAATGAACATTTAAACAACATATCATATTTAAAGTTATTTAAAACATGTGAAAATGATTTGAGATTTTTTAAAGAAATACGAATTATTTGAAAAAAAAATTATTTACTTATAACATGTGAAAATAATGAGATTTTTTAAAGGAAATACGAGAATCAAAAAAAAAAAAATTTATTTAAAGCAGGTAAAAATAATGCGAGATTTTGTAAAGGAAATACGAGAATTATCTGAAAAATATAATATTTTGGCATTTATATGCAGTTATGTGTGGGTAGTGTTATAAAGACGACACAGTAAGTGAGCAGTATTTTTGCCATGTTATAACCAGAACAAATATTCAATAAAAACGGCACACAGTTAAAAAACAAAAAGGGGGGGGGTGTATGGGTAGGAGTATGAGCGAAAGTCTCCCTGGCAACAAGCTACCAATGACCACACATAACAAGGTGTGGCTCATTTGGTTTAGGTTTACGGTGTTTATCGACATTTTGAACCGCATTTCAGCTATATCGTGGCGGTAAGTTTTATTGGTAGATGTAACCGAAGAAAACCTTCGACTTGCCGCAAATCACTGACAAACTTTATCACATAATGTTGCATCGAGTACATCCTCGCCTGAACGGGATTCGAACTCAAAACGTTAGTGTTGATTGGCACTAATTGCATATAAAAAACCAACTCCCATACGATCACGGCCACGGCAGCCCCTGATTCACTAGGACCTCTGTCAGCAGTCTTTTATGTAGGAATGATTTGTTTATTTGAGTCGTTCAGATCCATTTGGATGGGTTTTATCCCCACAGCGGAGAAACTATGTCCTATTTCTTCATCCCGGAGATCCCTCAGGGGGTCAAGGTTTAAAGATCGTTGTTCACTCACTCAGTAGTGTAGTACATTAAGCGAGCTTCATGTTGATATGAAATTTGAGATATCTAATATGAAGGTTAAAAATCATTTGTTCTCACTACGTATACATTTTTTCTTTATACTATTAGATTTCATGTCAGAAATTTAACCAAATCGAGTTGTCCTAAAATCAGCGTTCTTATTGGAGTGACAACATAATAATGGATCCGTTGATCTGCTTACTTTCGAAAACTACAAAAAATACTGTATTTCTGTATAAAAAATAGCATTTGTGTTTTTCTATTAATCTAAGATTAATAAATAAAAAAAAATACAACCACGTGTTTTATGGAATCCATTTATATGGTTACTTAATATGAGAGTTAAAAGCCAATTTCAACTATATTTCAGTTATATCGGCGTAGAGCGCTAAGTTTTAGTGATGGACTTAACTGGCCATCTTCATTTAAATTTCCCTCGAGTGCACCTTGCTATGATCGGGATTCGAAACTGACAACTTGAATTGCGATAGACACTGGTTGTACAGATAGATGTAATTTCAACTACTATGTGATCATGGCCACGGAGACCTTTACTTCCTTTTCTATGTAATGTAATAATCATGTGTAATGAAAAACGACACAATCCTCCAGATATCCACTATTATAAAGAGTGATTTAGTCAACTTTGAGTAGTCAAAGTCCATAAAATACATAAAACAAACACACCAAAAAGCTTACTATTATTATGCTTATTTATGGTTATTTATACCCAAAATAATGACAAACAACTTGTTCTCACAGTTTTTATCTACAATACATACAAAGGGTGTCGTAAACTTATTTCACGGTCGAAAATAAGACATCCTTAACGTATAATTTCATCCGTTCACAAACTAATCAAATGGCTATTAGATGATAAAGTACCTGGATTTATTAGATGATAATGAAAGGAATGTGTACGTATATATCTTAAGATGGAGACAAAATGGGTGGCGAGAAGTCATGAGTCTGACGGTCACAGATATAAATTGTTTTAAGCAACACCTTTTCAATCTGTCGAGGGTATATTTTGTTAGTAACTGGGAAATCAAGGTTTACTGTGTTTTAAAATAAATCTTGAAATATTTATATAATGTACATTTGGTAGCAAATTATATAAAAACATTTCAAGAAAAAATATAAACCCTCGAGTGTGATAGCGTCAATTATATATCTTAATCTGATTTTTATTATTTAAAACATCAGATTTCCTTTTGAATGTGATAATTTATACGGGAGCTGGTAAGGACTATGTCAGTATTTTTTTCACAATATCTTAATTTCTTATACGTATAACAAATATCTAATCCAAGATGGCCTCACCACAGATCTTATTTTTATCATAGGAGATAGGGCCTATTGGAAAATGAATATAAGCTTTCAATACCAGGGGTCCGTTGTTGAACTTGTGATTAAGCTAATCATATGATTAGCCCTAATTACATGATTCATTCCTAATCACTTAATTAGCAAATTCAATGATTAAATATAATTAGTTAATACATTGATCAAAAAAGAGTTCAGCAACAAAATTTAGCCATTGCATTAGCTAAGAAGATTATGTTCGGTCACATACAAAGGCATTATGACCCAGTATTTCACTTGTTCACAATAAGATTTAGGTTTATAGTGTCTAATGCCACTTGCAACAATATTTCAGTTATATCTTAGCGATCAGTTTTATTGGTAGAGAAAACCGGAGTACCCGGAGAAAACCACCGGCCTGTCACAAGTCACTGACATACATTATCACATAAAGTTGTATCGAGTACACCTCCCCATGAACGGGGTTCGAACTCACAACTTCAGTGATGATAGGCACTGATTGCATAGGTAGTTGTAAATCTAACTACCATACGATCACGACCACTACAGTACATCTGTTGTTGGAGCCTCTTCTGTAAGTAAAAGCTTACAATACACATAATTGTATAATATGGTTATAAATATGTCAATTAAACAAATCCGAGAGAAAGGTATCTTTCGGGGAAAGGGTCCTGAGTTCACAAAAGGACCACGTGTCCCTAGTTTTAACAATTATTGGTCGATTTGAAAGCTCATTAAAAAAAAATTAACTGACCAATCATATTGTATAGATTACAACTGATTGGTTTTGTTCGTATGTGATAGCTAAATGTTCTGGTCACTCTCAGACTGTGTACAATTCTTATTGTTCCACACAAACGTCTATTATTAGTAATTCACGTAGTTTCCTTATACATTTTAATATGGCTTAGTTTGGTTTATGGTTTATGGTGTTTAACGTCACTTTCAACAATATTTCAGTCATATCGTGGCGGTTAGCTTTATTGGTGGAGAAAACCGAAGTACCTGGAGAAAACCACAGACCTGTCGCAAGTCATTGACAAACTTGATCACACAATGTTGTATCGAGTACACCTCGCCATGGACGAGATACATTTTATGAAAATGTAGACCTACAACACAATTAGAAAATAAAATCATATCGTGGAAATACAACTTTAGTCATAAACATGTAGTGAATGAAATATAAAAACACGAGAAAATTCATAGTTTTTCAGGAAGAAAATAATGTATCTTATTTAAATGTGTCATTTATGTAAACTTTGATGATGTATATCCTATTACAATATATCTCAGTACAACGTTATATGAGTAGAACGTTTACCCTCACGATATAACTGAAATATTGTTGAAAGTGACGTTAAGGTGGAACATAACACTACAGGGAGATAACTCTTTAAAATCAGTTGAACGTTTTGATCATATGATGTCTGTATATAGATTTCAAGCATCTCGGTGAGCAAAACCACAGAAAGAAAAGCTGCTATGTGGCTAGTGAATTTATAGCTCTGAGTCTGTTGGTTGGAATTTGTTAAAATTTTGATATTTATTACAGTGGATATATTCAAACACACTGCCAAAAAAATAAGAAAATTAAACGAGCAGATCAAATTTTACCTGAAGTGTATGGTACCACCTTAAACTCCATAAAACTATTGGACCAGTATAACGTTTAGTATAGACGCCAACCAGTAAAGAACACTCTAGAAAGCCAAACAAAATGTGACTAATTTGTTTACAGTAAAAGAAATAGAAACCTACCTTGACATATAGCTGGTTGAAATAGAAGACCAATACTTCCTGTTTTTATAAAATTTACCAAGAATTCCCTGACCTTATATACATGATCTTTGGCCGACAGCTGTTTATTTATCATCATATAAATATAAACATTTCTGCGTCCCAAACTAGGTATATTCGTAGTAAGATAGATAAGATTGCCATTTATATGTAAATTTGTAATTAAAATCCTTCAACAAACAAATTAACAACGATAACTATTATACTATTTCTTAATTTATTTTGTTGATAACGAAATGGTATCTGAAATTGATTTCCTAAATAGGGAAAATAGGGAGTTCTCCTAAATGATAATTTTGTAGATTGGTCTAATAAGGTCTCTGTATCATTCCCACAAATACTGGTAATTTGTTAAGGGTTAAGGTCATTGAATAATTCTGTCTCCCAATATTCTCATATTTTTAGGTAGCTTTTTCACATTTTTTAAGTTATTTTTCTTTCTGGTTTTGGATCAAAAAATTGTAATACACCATATAAGCCCATTTATCCAAGAAAATTTTCTTATTTTTGTGACGGATAACATAAATTTGCTAAATTGGGTTTGGGTAAGGTTGGTTTATGGTGTTTAACGTCACTTTCAACAATATTTCAGTTATATCGTAGCGGTCAGTTTTGTTTGGTGGAGGAAACTGGAGTATCCGGAGAAAGCCACGAATCTGTTAATTTTTGTACATTGGCGTTAAAATGATTCTGTGTATTATTCCCACCAATACTTGTAAATTGTTAAAATTTACATGCGAAAAGAATGCGTAAAAAATAAGTCCAATGCTCAACAACGTAAAACTTTTCGGTCATAGGTTAATCCTCTAAAAAGAATGGTGTGAAGTTAAACAGTTGGTTTCTTACTTTAAATTCTTCTAATCGTGTCACATGGAGTCACACAACTCTTTAACGGCAAGTCATTAAATCTAATTGGCACAATAAAGGAATATATCGGATTTGCGATAGATTAATGTTTGTCTTAAATCCCATTCCCAGACACACAAAAAAACATGCAATAATCCGGTAGCCGATCTTTCATCTGATGTTCGCGTAGGCACCGATATCTTTTTACTTGAAAAATAAATGGACATACAACAAAATGTAGTGTACAATGTAAAAATAAATAGTGCATTAAGTAATTGAATACCGCGGTTGCCCGATTTAAACGGTTAAACAATCGAAAGCGAAACGTGAGATTGATTAACCTTTTAACTCGGAAAACCGTGGAATAAATGAATTGTAACATGAAGCCATGCAAAATCACATCTACATGTAGGTCGTTGATTACTGCACGGCTCTCTGAGAGTAATAAAACTGTAGTCTAGATTTAAAGTGTACAATATCACGTATCTGCGTGCATTATTTCACACTTCTTAGCTGTTGCTTACATTCTGGTGTATAAACCATAAAAAAGATCAAAGGAAAAGACTGCATTCATGTTACAATTGATTGCTGTTTAGCGTCTTGAACATTTGTATTCAAATTACAGCCAAATTCATGACGGCATAAGTCTACAACATATAAATCGACATGCAGGCATTGATACAGACACTTTTCATTGACACAATGAAAAAGGGGGATGAGGAGTGCGAATTTATAAGCTCAAAATAGTTGGTCTTGCAATGGGGCATCGACAATCTACTCCAAAGGAACTGTTCCTCGTTATATTCTGCTTTACGTTTTCTTTGACATGCCAGAAGTTATCACCCATTACAATTTATTATGTGGGAATGCAAGGAACGATAACTCTGTGTAAGCGTTTGTCACTGCGGAGATGTATGCTGTGGCAGAGGAATGAGACCATATTTCTGTATTCAAGGGGTTCCAACGGGTCAAAAAATATTAGAATTAAAACAGTTTTATTGATGAATATTATTAAATGTGTTAAATACATTGTCATTTATTTGAAATTGTTTATGTCCCCTTTAAACACACGTTTTCGGTTTTAAAGCATGAACTTTATCAAAATGCTATTTAAGTTCTTGACTAAATATAGTAGAATAAAAACGATAAAAAACATTGTTAACTATCAAATAATGAATGATTCAGGTTATCAATGTAAAGTTATGGATTGAAAATTTCACAAAATATTAGAATTTACATCAGACCTTGTAATTCTATGAATACCAGCCTCCTTTGGTAACAAATATTTCTGTTGTAGATGAAAACAAATATGGACTAAAATCGTGACAGTATTTTTTTAAAGTTATGAAACACGCCCTACAATTATTTTGATATTGTAAAAGATATCTAGGCGATACTTGAATTTAAAAATAACCAAGGACGTCATACGGTATAAAATAAATTTCATAAACAAATAACTCAAGATGGAAAATGTTTCAAGACTTAACTGGTTGAATAGTAATCTGTGGGGGAAAATATAATGCAGTCTGTACGTATTTTATTTTACATTACAACTATGGGGGGTTTTTTTTAAATAAAATTTATAAACAGTGATCAACAATGCCACTAATATCAACAAAACGAACAATCATCTCTCATCCCAATTCATTGAACATAGAAAAGACCATGACATATGAAGTTGGAAATCAATATCCTGGCTTATGACAGGCACAAATATGTGGCGGGTTAAACATCCTTGTTCATACGTGTTTCTCTAATATAAGGGTTAAAGTTCATGAGTCCTGCATAAAATTCAATTTTAAATCAATAGTTAGTACATACATTATACAAAGTCGTAAACGTTATCATTTCGCTTTTGTTTATGTTTGACGTAACAAAATTCTTAACATTCTTTTGCGTTTAAAAAGATTTTATTTTTTTTACCTATACATCAAATTTATTTTCTGAAATAGGTTTTATTAGTGAATGACTGTTTGAAGCCACTCCTAAGATGTGTATCATTTATCTACTAACACTGTGGTGTAATAACAATGCAAGCCGACATTGATACCCGGCAAACATCTGATAAATCCACTTTTTGTGAACGTACATAATCGTAACTATACAGCGGTTTAAAATAGTCCATTTGCACATTTCAGACTTTAATTCTAGAATTATACAAAAATGTACGTTCAACATGATATATTTCACATTAGGGCGGACATTAAGCATTCAATGAAAATAACATTTATCATACCATCATAATATGTTTCAATTTTTAAAGCTGTAACAACTTGTACTAAGGTATATAATTCTTATAGAAAAGGTATAAAAACGTATAATCCTAAAATCAAATCGGGCATGTACACAAGGTCTAGTCAGAAGTTTGGGGAATACCATTAGCGATCTGGGCCTTTGTTCTCAGCTTGGTCGATATTACGTTAGAAAGGGCTTCTGCTGGACTATTGTCAAGAACTGGTCCCATCTTAAATATCAGTAAATACATTTCAAGAAGTTTGCTTGGTAAAAATGTACAACTGTATCAAGGTATCAATTTCTTATAGAAAATGCACTGTTCAGAATTACGCTTTTTCGAATAAAAAAAAAAAAAAAAAAAAAAAAAAGTCAGCTATTCTTTTTAGATGTGCATGCTCCAAAACCAAGAAAACCGCATAAAACTTTGCTACTTTATTGAAGCTACGTTGAAGATCATTAGTGGTTTATTGTGTTTAACGCCACTTTCAACAACATTTCAATCATATACATGTAGTGGCAGTCATTTTATTGGTGGAGGAAACCGGAATATCCGGAGAAAACCACCCACCTGTCGCAAGTACTAGTAACTGACAAACTTTGTCACATAATGTTGTATCGAGTACACCTCTCCATGAGCCGGATTCGAAATCACAACGTTAGTGGAGATATGCACCGATTGCACAGGTAGTTTTAAATCCAACTACCATACGATCACGACCACCCTCTATTTTGTTGAACCTAAAATTTAAGACATTTGACTTATTATTGTACTTTTATGCATAAAAAAAGACCCCAAAAAAGACATCTTTCGGACTTAAACATTTCTGTCCAATGACAGATTTTCGTAAATTGAACGTCAAATCAGGATTAACCATAAAATTTTGAAATTTCTTTGTATTATAAAGATACCTCAGGTACTAAAATACTCTACTGGGGAAAGAGATTAGTGTCTTTAAAGTGGATCTCCCTAAATGTGATATAGCTTTAAGATACGTGTTTAACATCATAGAGTTCTTATGCAAAAATGAGATAACCCCGACATATATAGATGTACTTCTTTGACCAGGGGCAGATAATTATTTTAGATGTTTGACATAAAAACCTACATTCTTTATATTCTATTTCTATTTCTTTTATGATTCGTATCTATTTCAATCAGAGATTATGTAATAAAGAATAGGTGTAAACAACAACAAAACATGTTAGTTACTAATAACAACATCTTTAATTACATGTATATGTAATATTTATATCATGATTTTCCGAGTAAAACGGTCCAATAATCTCACCCAAACTCGGAAACCAGTGGTTGTAAATGATTTGAAGCCATGCACTATCACATCTAGGTCGTTGATTATTGCACGGCCCTCTGATAGAAATGACGGGTTTCCGAGTTAAATGGTTAAACAATTTTACACGAACGCGAAACGTGAGATTATTTAACCGTTTAACTCGAAAACCCGTAGTATAAGTGATTTCTTACATGAAGCCATGCAATACAACATCGTCACAACGTCGTTGATTATATTACACGGCTCTCTGAGAAAAAAATGAAACTACAGCCCATATTTAAAGTGTGCTGTAATTCGTATCTGCGTGTATTATTTCATAATTCATAGCTGTTACTAACATTCTTTTATTAACCATAGAAAGATCAAAGGAAAAGAATACATTGATGTTACAATAATACATGTATCAGTGTGATACTCATCGTATGTAACCCACAGCTGATCATAACCAGACTACTCATCACCAGTGAAGAGTAACCATAGAGTAATCAGCTGGGGGTTACCTCCGATGTGTATTGGTCAGAATATCCTTATTAAACATGATGGGGAATAGTTCTAAGCTGTGTGCAATTTTTATTAGCTAAAAATGCTTCAAGAGTTTTCAAAACAGCATCTATATGAAGTTTTGTGAGATATTTGCCAGAGTTTTTACTCGTATTACACGATGGTAATAGTGAGGGGGCGTTTGTCTTACTCCATCGTTAAATTATTCCATGTTGTTATAAAAGAAGGGACTTTTGTCACTATATTTGTGATCCTCTATCTCTTCTATTTCTAGTACATTCTGACCACCTTCAACAAGTTGAAGATTATGTCAGAGGTTGTAGTACTTCTACAAACTACTGACCACCTTCAACAAGTTGAAGATTATGTCAGAGGTTGTACTACTTCTACCAAATACTGACCGCCTTCAACCAGTTGAAGATTATGTCAGAGGTTGTACTACTTCTACCAAATACTGACCGCCTTCAAACAGTTGAAGATTATGTCAGAGTTAAAGTACTTCTACCAAATACTAACCGCATTAAACAAGTTGCAGATTATGTCAGAGGTGGTAAGACTTCTACCAAATACTGACTGCTTTAAACAAGTTGAAGATTACGTCAGAGGTTGTACTACTTCTACCAAATACTGACGGCCTTCAGCAAGTTGAAGATTATGTCAGAGGTTGTACTACATTTACAAAATCCTGACCGCTTTAAACAAGTTGAATGTTATGTCAGAGGTGGTAATACTTCTACCAAATACTGACCGCCTTCAACAAGTTACATGTTATGTTAGAGGTTGCACATAACAGAAAAAGGT
Source organism: Gigantidas platifrons (assembly GCA_002080005.1). Classification (NCBI taxonomy): domain Eukaryota; kingdom Metazoa; phylum Mollusca; class Bivalvia; order Mytilida; family Modiolidae; genus Gigantidas; species Gigantidas platifrons. The sequence continues at coordinate 341,079 of MJUT01049376.1, read as the reverse complement.
TAAACCCATTTACAGGGGGTAGCAGTCTTAAATGATTTAACCGAGCCACTCAAGACGATGGACAGTGTCAGCCGGTTCCAGTAAGATTTCGTACGAAAGGAAAAATATTATTTTCTCTTTTGAGTCTTGCAAGGAGAGATAATGAAATATGAGAAGTGCATATTCCGTGATGGTTTCTATCAAGGCTTAAGTCTCTCTCCGTTCATTACTGTAGAGTAATCGGAGCGTGATCAACTAGGTCTGTTGAGTTATATTCTGTTGATTAATCATTTCATGTTGTCTGGTAGATATGGAGACCTTTGGTAGCCATATTGATACCGTGTAATTCAAATTGAAATTACTTGTCAGGAAGGCCACCTGTAATTCTCTATTATGTATGTATTTGAAATTACATGATATTGATACATGTAATCTCATTTTTATAAGATAAGACAATTTTATTCACCAATTATGGGTACACAATCGTACAATCGTGCAAACATGAATGACACTTATGATTTACTTTTGAATGCACATGAAATATAACATTTAAAGGCCATATACTACCATATAGAAATGACATTATCGTTAGTAGGTCAGAATTAGTTGTTTAATTGCAAAAGGCACTAGGCAAGGGTGCTTAAGGGCGTTAATATAATAGTTTCGTATTTTTTGTAATATTTTAATATCTTAGTACATGTATGTGTAGTTTTAATACATCAGGATTTGGGAGCCTCATCGCTGTGTGGGCGGTTGTAAAAAGGAATCTTCACATCAGCCCAAATGGGATATAGTTCTACCTGTATGACTAATGCAGGGCACATCAGTTACACCTCAGACTAAATGGTATATGCTTAAGATGCGGGAATGTATATTTAGGTTGCTTTCTGGGTGGTATTCGGGTGACTGCACTGCAGAGGTCACCATGGGACAATACAAACACAGGCACGCCTCAAACTAAATGATAAATGTGCACAATGTGGTAAATTACTATCTGTGTAGTAACTGCACTGCAGAGGGCACCGAAGGACGATGCAAAAAGAAGTCACGTCTGCGCTTTATTCCGTCCTCTGACTGTATCATAGAAAACAATTGTAACAGAGGACAATATGTCACGGCGGACACTATTTAATCCTACACAAGCAGACATGTAACAGGTACTACTACCCAACTCGATCAGTAATAGAATTGATCAACAGCCCTCCACTGTATGCCCTGCTTATAGCAGTCGATCATCCATATTAAGATTATTGTGTCCTATAATATATTATAAATAAGTTTTCATAGATGGTTGAAATTCTGCAGCATAGTAACTGAGATGCAAGGGGATAAAAAAAGACAAGCCAGACGACCATTAGCTAGCCGCCCTTGTGCCGCATGCAGTCAAGTTTCTAGCCGAAATATCTAAATAATCCATCAATACGCTATAATAATGATTTCCCCCATTTTATTAGCTATTAGGATACGAAGTTGAAGACGGTAGCTTGGTCGGCATAAACGTATTTATAAGATCCAGTTCATAATTGGGGACATCGGCTATCTTTTTAGCAGTGATGTAGGATATTTTTATGACTATTTAGGAAAAATGTTTTTAAAGGAGTGCTTCGATCTTAGACATGATTTATTGAACTCATGATATTAATGTTTCTCATTTCTTATCCATTTTTAAATTTTGAAATATTTTATGCTTGGTACATATGTGATGTGAACTCTTAAATGACATATATTTTAGATAGAATTTTTGTGTTTTACAGACTATATGCTATGAATTTGTTATATATAATTGTTTTATATAATATTGACGCGTCACTACTTCTACCCTGGTGGTAGGCGCCTCCGTTGTAAAGAGATACTTCCTAAATAAAATATATATATATATATTATAAAATAGTGTACACAACTTGTGTATTAAAATTGTAACATTCAGGATTTCGTCGGTCAGTTTGGAAATATTTTACTATGTTACCTAAGTCAACATGACCAAGTTAAAACTCAAGTGTACAGCATTGTATTATGACACCAAAGATCTTCTTACATACTAGATATCCTCCAGGGGTAATGTGTTAAATTACAACGTTTTAACAGGTCTTATGACTTGACAAGGATTTTAACATGTTTGTAAACATCAAAATCAATAAAATCTATAAATTCCAATCTTGTCCTTAGGCCGGTTCTTTTAATAAGGTTAAATACCTGTTATGAATGCTACCGTCAGTATGTCGATTTAACTGTTTAAAAATTGCGCCAGTCATATTTCAATTTTTTTTTATTGGTTTCGTATTCATGAATATATTATATCTATTGATATTTCAGTTAAATATTACATTTTCATAAATATTGAAGATATTTAAATGGATATTCGTCTATGGAAATGTATTAACAAAAATAAAATGGGAATTATGCTAGGGTTCATAGATCTACATTTGAAAAACACTATTTTTCTTTTCTTAAACATTTATGTAAAATTGATGTTATGTCGATATAGATTTAAAGCACATATACAAAACACACGATTTTGCATTAAATTGACTATAAAATACAAAAACACATGATATTGTGTTAAATTGGTGTAATGTCTAAAGATTAAAAGCACATTTACAAAACACATGATCTTGGGTTAAATTGATGCAATATATATTTAAAATTTAAAATCTCATGTACACAGTTGTACAAATGGCCTAATCGATAAACAATTAAACGGAAGAAGTAGATGCATCTAGGATCAGACAGGACACATGCTGTGCTGTATTGTTACGGAGAAAAGAAATTCTTGTCACATTTAAAGTAACCAACTCGTATTCATATCATTAGCAATAGATCAATTTTTAAGCAATTCACAAAATTCGTCATGTTTTGTAGTACATAAGATACTAAAAATAAGCATTGTAAAATATCAATATTTAGTACAATATTTATCTTAGACAATACCGTTATTTGATTGATTGATTGATTGATTGATTGATTGATTGATTGATTGATTGATTGATTGATTGATTGATTGATTGATTGATTGTGGCTTAGCGTACAGGGGGTAAATATTCTATGCATATTCTGGACGAGAACAGGTTAAACAATTATACATAAATTAGGGAGAGATGGGTCAACCGAACCAACGACTGAGTACGTGTTGTGAGTTGGACAGGGACGAACATGTAACATTTTCTAGCCGGTACAATGCACTTACACTTTTCCTGAATACAACACTTTTATAGAGTACGAAATATATGTACTTCATATGATTGAAAGTTACGTTTAGACAATCTTCTCTAGCTGGTAACGACCCGTCACCCCTCACAATCTCCTCTCTACAGGGAGGTGGAACGTTACACTTGTCTGGCGATTATACGCTTACACAACTCTCAGCATTGTATTTCTGCTGTTCCGTGATGAGCATGCAGGTTTACATATAATAGAGGACGTTGGAGTTCCTGGAGAAAACTTTAAAACGTCATTGATCAACTACTTGGTACAGTTTATTAATGGAACACATTAAGAACATCCTACGGCAGGCTGGATCAGAACATTAACATCATTAGTTGGAGGACTGCGTTATCATAAAACGATTGATCACCTTGATGTCTCAAGTCCATTCCCCTTTTCACCTGATGAAGTTGACAATATGAGTTTTCTATGCACCATATTGCGAAAATTAGTGTTCAATGCTATAACAAATCAAATCAAATCAAATACTTTATTGCCATTATATAACGAATACAAACAAGTACCGTGTTTACACTTCGTTAACTAAACAGAAACGTTGGATTTTGTTTTGTCGATGATATCAATAATTTCATGGGAATTTATTAAAAAAATAGTTTTCCTATCCATATCCTCCCTGGGTATTGAAAAGGAACATAGTTTTTACGCTGCTATGAACCGTCACTCGGAAAGGGATGTAATTACACTGCGGTGTACCCTCCCNCCCCCGATCCGAAAGGGATGTCCATCAACGGGACACAAATGATGGGGACAATGGTATCCCTACGACTTGTAAAAGACAGTTTACAGTAGCTCTCTTGTTGAGAATGGTCGTTGGTGGCCCGTGGCAAGGGACAATTTATGACTCTATATTATCCTCGTCTCGTATATTATCACCCTCTGATCCAAATACCATCTTGTTACCAGGATAACTTGCTGGTAAACTTTATCTCGTAATGAAAATACCTGAAATGCAGCTCACTTGAACGTTAAACATCAACCAATCAATCAATCAATCACTAATCACAATCAATATACAATAGTACCAATAAAATATTTGTTTATCATGGAGGAATAAACAAAGAGAATATCTTGCTAACCGTTCTCAGTGGGACGTTAGTGTGTGGAAGGTGGTGAAGTGGTGGATTTGTGTTGGAGGTTTGGGGGGGGGGGGGGGTGTAGATATGATGGAAGTACACTCAATGTACATATTGGAAGTTTTCCCTGCATTTAGTGTATAATTTTCAACACATATCCCTAGAAGGAAATCCATTTTACATATCCGGGTTATATTAATTACTAGTATCCAACATTAAAAAACTAAGATATCTTGTACCATTTTGAAAAAAAACGTCAAAATATAAAGTAGTTTCAGGTCGAGTGTACCGACAGTGTACACACTCTTACCACTTCTTATTACAATTTACTATAAATATGTCCTCAAATTCATTCGTGAAACCCTGCCAGACAAAATCTTGCTGAATCACCCACCCGTTTCACACCCATTTAAAACGGTTATTTGTTTCATCCGATTTTCAACTCCTCCGCTTTAAATTTCCAATATTTTGTTTAATACCATGAAATTAATTAATTAATGTAAGATTAATTTGTTCTAATTGTAATGAAGCTAGAACTTACCTTGTTTTGATAAACCGTAAATCCGGCTTGAACTCCTGACACGGAAGAAATAAACGTGTATTTTTTAAGCTTGAGTAATTTTTACATTGATTTTGTTTTTTTCAATTAAAATCCTAAACCAGCGTGTTTATAGCCAATTGTTGACGCCTATAGTACATGAAAATCAACTCGAATTGAACAAATAATTCTTAAACGTGATAATATTAATATTACTTTGAACAAAACATAGATAAATGCCTGTACAGGTGCGACTTCAGGTGACCAATGAATATGCTAATTACAGAAGATATTGTTAGCTTACCTGGATCACCGTGAAATCTACAATTGCTTCCGGATTTGTATTTCACTCATCCATTTCGCTATTCATTCAAATTAACATTCCTTTTAATTGAGATCTTGCTAACATGGGTGTTGTTGACTTCGATGCAGTCGACAGAATATTGTGTATTTAAAAGGTTAAAAATACCGGTGTAACGCTACACCTGAATATACATAGAAAAGTCGATGAATGACTTGTATGTACAAATTTTACTGCTTCGCAATCAATGGCATGGATAATCTCATGTACTCCAAACAGACATGTATAATGATAGTCGATTTTTAATTCAGTCCAATTTAGTCTCCTGTGAGGTCCCCAGGGGAGTGACACGAACTACAATGTATCTGATTAAAAATCTCCTGATTGAGTTTTAAATAAAATAAAGAAATTAATATTGGTTGCAATATTCTCTAGTTTATATAATCACAATTGAGTTTAAATAATTAAAAAGTATTATAGGAAAAAAAGGCTATTTTATATATAATAAACAAGAGAAAAATGTGGTCACATTTAAATACAACAAACCACATTTGACAATAAACAACTTCAATGTTTTCAGACATGAAAATTAATTAACAATTAATTTTGTAAGCCTTTGACATTGATATGTTAAAAATCTGAATAAATATTGTCACTTTGTTCTATTTATAGATTTTATGCATGATTGTACAATCTCATTCATCTATTGAGACCTATATTTTGATACCTCAAATCAACAACAGTATACTGTCAAAGGGGAGAGGAACTGGAAAGTGCAAAAAAAAATTCACACTGAAAAGGAGGTACATGTACATATTGTTATGTCGTAACACTGCCGACATTTATGAGCAGTATAAAGGGCGTTATTGTGTTTAACGCCACTGTTAACAAAAATATATTTCAGTTTTATCGTGATGGTCATTTTTATTGGTGGCGAAAACAGGAGTACACTGAGAATGCCACCAACCTGCCTTAATTACAGACAAACTTTACAACATAATTTTACATCGAGTGCAACTCGCCTGAGCGGGAGTCGAACTCACCATACGATCACGACTGTGACGGCCCCACACTCTAAAAAGGAGGTACATGTATATTGCTATGTCGTAGCACTGCCGACTTTTATGAGTAGGAATTATGTGTGTTTCTAATACAATATGTACAGTACAAACTTCTTTCATTTTGGTACACAAGGGGATCGTTATGCTCACCTTGGCCAATTCTCCATCCAACCTCGAATATACATGTATCACCTAATTCGATTCGGAACTACTTTATTCATGGTATCTGGATTAACTAAATGTTTACACTCATGGATCATGACGTGAATGATTGTTGTTTAACGGCTGCAAGTGATTAATTTTGCAGAATAATCGAGAACAGGTAACATGATGATGATGATGATGATGATGATGGTGTCCTCTTTATACTAGAGTAGCACTCTTAGTTGGAATTGCATAGTGCTAACTCACTGAAACAATAATCCACAGGCATGCCGCAGTGTGTCGTTCTACTGAAACATATTTTCCTCATTCCGAGCCAACCAGTCTTTGCTCTGAATCCTTCATGCTGGGTATTAATGGAGGAGCAGGAAATATCAGTTTCATAGTGTTTTGTTTGAACGAATGAATAACCACCAATGCTGTCTTTGCATCATAGCACCCAGATTATTACTTGCTTAAGTTCGTACATCCATGTTTTCTGCTTTTTTCACATGCATACCTTTTAAGTACCTTTAACACAATGCATACTTTTTTTTTTTCAAAATGAGTATAATATTTTGAATTGCTGAATAATTAATTTTAATTTACAGATGAGGGCGAGTTAGAGGGTGGCTCCGTCATTAGCCTAGCGACCCGAAAAGGTCATAATCTGATCCCGAACAACGACTCAACCTTCACAAGATTCGCATAAAGCTAGAACTAATTCAATCCAAAGAATTACTCAATAATGCAGCTTCTTTAGATACAAATTTCAAACATTCATTCATTTGTTTTACAGCTATTATCACGAATTTCAATAAATCTCCGATGGTTTTCAATGTCTATTTTGTTACAGTGCGGTATTAAAATGTTTGGTATTCTGAACCATCTCGAAGCCGTCGTGGTCTAGATCGTATGGTGGTTGGATTTACACCTACCTGTGCAACCAGTGACTATCACCATTAAAGTTGTGAGTTCGAATCCCGTTCGTGGCGAGGTGTATACGATACAACAGTATGTGATAAAGTTTGTAAGTGGCTTGCGACAATTCGGAGGTTAATACTGACTACCACGATATATCTATAAATCAAATCAAACCTAACCCATCTCTCGGAACGGAATAATATCCTGAAAATGCTAAGTTCATATATACGTTTCGTTTAGTTCTGTTTTTATTGTCACGGATATTCTTGCGCGAAAATGTTTACTGTTCGAGACTTTGACCGATAAATCGTGTAAAAGATTGCAAACGAGGGGGCAGCCATTTTCTTCTTTTTTTTTTAAACCTATACGCATCGTCGGGATATTTTGAAGTAAACAGATGTCCGCTGAATTACAATGTCACTGTATATAAACACATGTCCAATTGTCTCATAGAGTCGAGTTTAGATGAAGGTAACGGAATTACACGACGTTTGCCGATTGACAATAAGAACGGAATTACACGACGTTTGCCGATTGACAATAAGACGTATGCATCCTAATATTTTCCTGATTCAAGCATTTTTTTCGACCTTCTCGTATTGAGATATATGGGTATATTGTGATCGATTTTGTCTGCTTTTAAAACCAGATGACTTCAATTCCTTATTTACCGCATGAAATTCACAAATTCGTGATTGTTTTCCTGGGTATATTTTTGTGACAGCTTTTCAGCTTTGTTATTTATCTTCGTTCAGCTTAAATTGGAAGACTTTCTCATTATTACCAGATGAAAAAGAAAAAAAATCCCGATTAAAAATTCTCAGTTATGATAAAAAATAAAAACGTAATTATCAAAATTAGTGATAAAACTCTAAAGTAAATTATGTGTCTTCGTGCGAGACCAGAAAAGCAAATTGTAACATCAAAACGTATTAAATTTATCCTCCTCCAAAAAAAGGGGGGGAGATAAGTAAAAAAAGTACGCCTGTATTATTGAAAGACAATAGCTGCAAGGTAGACTTGCTATATTACAGTAACTCACCTTATCTATATTGTTAGCAAAGAAAACGTGTCTCAAAAGTTCACAGACGGTAATTGGTGGTTTAATTTTCACAAACGATACCTTATTCCATCAATTCTTTATAATGTTCGAAAGTTCTTTAATTTTTACCCACAAAATGAGCAATAACCATAACTTTATTTAAATAAATAAATTTAAAATGTTTCGGCTGTCGATATCTACCACAATGCATAAATTAAACCAGGAACTACCATTCTGTAGTTTTTCCATGAAGAGATAGTTATAGACATTGTTAGTGTTTGAGTATCTCGTCTCGCCCATGTGTTTAGAGAGTGACAAGACAACAACATCTTAAATCCTAAATATGTTATAATATTCATTCTAAATTTGCAACTTAATCATTGGTTTGATTTTTTTAAATATCACTTGAGAAATAGACCAAAAAATGAGGTTAAGTGAAATTCAAATTTATTCCAAACTTTCAAAATGTAGCAATATGACTGTTATTGATTGACAATCACCCTTGAATCAATTATGGAAACCGTAAACTTATTTTACTTTTACCCAGAAGATACTTCGAAAGTTCCAATTCCACAAATCGTCATCATGCCATGTTTTTTTATTTTTTGTTTATGCTACGAAAAGACCAAGAGTACTATTCAATTTGTTTATGTAATATTCGAACTGATTGTAACATCATTATATTTAACCCAATATAATCATCAACATAATCTTACCTTGTCTTGATTGTCTGAGGATCAATTGATGCCAAACTTTTATTAATCAGTCTAGACCGTAACATTTAATTTTATATCAAGATATTATAATCACTGTTGCATGATATAGTGTTTCTATAGACATAGATAGTCAGTCTGTCGTAGCGACAAGATATCTATCACTTCGTCCTGACAGATTTGTAAAATTATTGCATTATCAACAATTTATACTCTCAGTATCTTAGTTGTCTGACTATAGTTAGGAGATTGCTTGTATTAGTAGTTACAGAACATTGATGACAAAATATTAGACTGATCATATGTAACACATTACGTTTGTTTGTTTGATGGTGTTTAACACCACTTTCAACAATATTTTAGTTATATCGTGGAGGTCAGTTTTATTGGTTGAGGAAACTGGAGGACCCGGAGTAAACCACCGACCTGTCACAAGTCACTGACAAACTTTATCACATAATGTTGTACACCTCACCCTGATCGAGATTCGAACTCACAACATCAGTGGTGATAGCCACTGATTGCTTAGGTGGTTGTAAATCCAATTACCATACGATCACGACCACAACGGTCGGCCTATTGACATAGATAGTCTGGTGAAGCAACATGATTTACATCAGTTCGTCCTGACGGATTCTTAAAAATTATAGCATTATTAAAACTTACAAGTTATGCTCTCAGTATCTTAGTTATCTCGACTATACTTAAAAGCTTGCTTACATTAGTTGATACAGAACAGTGCTGACACAACAGCAGACTGATTGTAACACGTAACACATTAGGGAACAGGTCAACCAATTAACTTACATGAAACGGGGGGTGGGGAGGGGGCGCTATGTCATTTTTTTTTATTTCTGTCTTGACCTGCAAGATGCAAAAATATATCCAGACTCTACAGGTCTCAATAAGAACTTTTGATATTTATCGATTTAAATCTAAAATAAAATTTCCATTTCTCTGAAAAAAATATTTTCTGGCTCGGAGGGGGGTGGGGACATAGCTCCCGTAATTTGTATAAAGAGTCGTTAGAAGGGGTCCTTTGTGACCGTTCGCATCGCAAGCAATTTCAAACTTGTCAACCGTTATCATGGTGCAAATAGTCATACGCCCGTAGAAAAGACAGCATCGTAATTTGCATCCGAACTCTTCACCTGTAATACTAGGATGATCGTTGTAATACATGTATGTTATATAATACATTTGTACAAATATATACATGTAAGTAATCGATTTGCTAGATATGTAATTTGAGCTGTAATTTACGTGGTTGATTTAGTTACTATTTTTAACTTTAAAATATGTCATGGCATTATATAATCTGATCGTGTATATTAGATCGATTCTATTATTCAGGTATTTTTCTTTTGTGAACTGGGTATTGGTGAAGGTTGTCTGAGCACAAAGATCACAGAGCTGCTTATCGTGCCCTGGTGGCGGATAGGGGACCCCTCTCATTCGGGGAGTAATTCTGAAAGCCTGTCCGTGAACGATAATAGGTAAAGTTCATGTAGAGCTATTATATGCCCAGTAGTCAGTGGTTCGGCAGTGACAGGGTTTGTAAGATCTATTTATTATTAAATTTACAGTTCCGAAATAATGTACTTATTATTAAACCGAATGTTTATCTCTATTAGCAATATGTCATCTTATCCGATTTGTAGCCATCATTTTTTGGTCTTTTAGTTTTCTTGTTCCCAAAGACTATTGAATTATTTGGCTATTTAATCTTCTGACTTTGAGTGTACCTGGTATAAGTTATCACAGAATCGTATCTGACCCACTAAATTAGATATGTATGTGTTTTCATTAGAGTAATGATAACATTTCAGCAGCTTGCCCATAAAGTATGTAAAACAAACAAAAAACATAATTATTTGTTGTATGTAGATAAAAAAAAAAACCCACCTGTTTAATTAAGTAAACGGGATCGTTGTGGTCGAGATCGTTTGGTAGAGTGATTTACTACCTATGCAATCTGTGCCTATCACCACTAAAGTCGCGAGTTCGAATCCCGCTCATGGCGGGGTGTACTCGATACAACACTATGTGATAATGTGTGTCAATGACTTGCGGCAGGTCCGTGGTTTTCCATGGTACTCCGGTTTCCTCCGGCATTAAAACTGGCCGCCACGATATAACTGAAATATTGTTGAAAGTGGCGTTTAACATTATGACCAAAGCCTAACGCTTTTAGATAAACAACGAATTAAGATTTTGTGTTAATCAACCGCACCGGCAGTGTAATGATTAGCGTGCTCGACTCGAAAGCGGTAGATCATGAGTTCGAACTCCGGTCGGGTCAAACCGAAGACTATAAATTTTTAGTATTTGTTGCTTCTCCGCTAACACGCAGCAATAAGGAGAAAGAGCTAAAACTGGATGGCTCGCAATCTATTACAAAGCGAACAGCGTCATCATCTCATTGAAAATTAACTTGTTCTCGCCATGGTATAGCTGAAAAACTGCTGAGTTGGCGTTAAACCATCATCACTCACTTCTTTTGTGTTAATGAGGAAACCAGACTCCACAGAGAGAGAAAAAAAACCCCACCGAACTGCGCAAATAAATGAAAAACTTTCTCACATAAAATTGTATCGAGAACACCTCAAAAACGGACGGAATCGAACAAACCAACATAGTAATTGGTACTACATGATATAATTAGATTTATTTCATAGATATAAATCAAACATCAATGATGTAAAGGCCACTGAAACCTCTGTACTGGTAACAGTTTCAACAACAAAAATACAAAATAAAGTATGATATTATATTTGTTATTTTAAACTATATCATACAGTTTGTGATAAAATAGAGTATTTACATTTGTATTCCCTGTTCAATTTGAATTATCTCCCTTTTCCCAAGAACAAAAAAAAAGATAAAATGTGGTTCATCTTCTCAAAGTATGCTATTAAATGTGCAATAGACACAAATGGAAGACTAAAAATATATTTCATTTGTTCATTTAAATATTCAAAATCCAAGCAAATAAATTATATAATGGATAAAGGCCGAGTATCATCTGATGGTATTCTGTCTTGGTTACGGAAAAATTCGCTTCATGTATATTATAAAAGATGAAGACAGTTTGACATTTATTTTGTCTGAAAAACCATTTAGAAATTATCGAATTATGGAGATGGCACTGTTTACGTTAAAGACAATAACAACTGAAATCGTGAAAGTGAACCACGTCTATTACTTTTCCACAACAATAGAGGAAATATTATCCATTTAGGACGGAAATTACAAAACCTAGACTGTGGTAGACTTTTCGTCATTGATAACCTTGACAGCAATGACACAATCACCGGAAGAAAAACATCATATTTATAAGCTGCGTGTGAAGCTATTCCAAATAAGTTAGTAGCTATCATAAAGTACTCGCGATTGGGAAGGGGGTTGCAAAAAGAATATTACTGAAACAATATTGACTCCTTAGGAAAGCAGTGGCTCTAATTATAACTGGGAAAAATAAATAAATAATAATAAAAAAAAAAATACAATTCTAAGTCTCCAGGACATTACGTATAGAAAAAATGTCGCAGGACAGACATTTTAAACAGTAACAAAAAAAGATGATGGACATGCCAACATAAAATAAAAACAAAAATCATTCACCTTTCTGTGTTAGGAAATGCCAACCTTATTACGGCAGCTGAGAGGGGCCATCTCATTGTTGTTGTGGGTTTTTTTTTCTCATTTGTTATAACAATAGTACTAACTCTAATCTGTTATAAAAGATCAACATTTGGTACCTTAAATGCACTATGTCCTGATATTACACTGTTACTTATTAAAAATGACAGACAGACAAGTTGAAGGTAATTAAGGTGATTGGGCATGATCTCATTTATGCCAGACTTCTGATAGAGGAATCTCTTATTATACCTAAATCAATGAGAAATTGGCTAATAATCTCATTCTATGAGGTCCATTCGATAATGTCCATCAGACGGTGGAAAAAAAAAACGTACGCTGCATACCAGAAATTAGAAACGTCAAAGCAAATGGGTTAAAAAGTATATCCACATTTCCCTGATCAGCTTGAATCATGAAATACTAGTAATAGAAATATGCGTTTAATCCCGCCATAATCATGTGCCTGTCTCAAACCAGGACCTTGAATTACAATATTATATACCCTGGTCTTGTTTGTGTTCGTTTTTGTTGATATTGGTGGAATTGATAACCATCACTGTTTAAATTTTCTTTTCATTCCTGAACATAATTTCTTACTTGACAATAATAGTATCTCCCCTTTTCAGTCTGGATTCACACAAGTGACTCTGCCTTATATCAACTTCAGGACATAAATAAAAAAAATCCATAGGTCTTTCTTGGGAGGGGGGAGGCGGGAGGGAATAAGAAATAAAGGTGGTACTTTGCTATATTTATAAAGCCTTATATAAAGTTCGGACTTGATAATGTTACTTAAAGGGATATAAAGCTCGTTTTAACATATATTTTTTCAACTCTTGACGAAGGTTGTTTCTTTTCAATTTAATTGTAAAAACAATCCAAAAATACTTTGCACGCCCATATAATCCTTAATATCGTTAAAATATCACTTAAAAGGGTCGAAATGAATTTTTGTCTAGGAAGCAAAAAATTCAATCAATTGAAAAACCCAGAGAAAACCGAATGACATGAAAGAATTATCAACGAATTATGTCACTTTTACAAAGATTCATTGATAAAAACCGGGATAATTTATCATAAATATCATTTATTGAACTAATTGCAAGTTTTCATGAGATAATTTTTTTTTTACCAAAATGAGCTTTAGTATCCCTTTAACAATTAGAAAAATAAGGGTTTATCAATATTACAAAGTACCACGCTTATTTCTAATTTTCCACGAGACCGTCGGGGTCGTTATCGTATGGTAGTTGGATTTACAACTATATGTGCAATCAGTGGCTCTCACCAGTTGTGAGTTCGAATACCGCTCAGGCGAGGTGTACTCGATACAACATTATATGATAAAGTTTGTCAGCGACTTGCGGCATGTCGGTTTTCCTCTAATAAAACGAACCGCCATGATATAGCTGAAATATTGTTGAAAGTGGTGTTAAACACTTATAATCCTGACCTCTAACCCATATTAAATACATGTAATCACATTTTTCTTTTACATATATTTTACCTTCGTCGATTCTTATATCTCTGTTCCTGCAAATATGTAACACATTCGATCTATTACTTCCAGATATAATGCTCCTGCCACCATATCGCCTCTCTTTAGACTTACTGATGGTTTGTCCCATACTTATATTATGACGAATATAAGCTCGAAAATAGTGAAAATGTCTTGAAGTTATATATTTGAAACCTCCATAGCAACTTGACACTGAGAAATACACAAAATACAAATAATCCTACGTCCACTAACAACAATAAAGTCCCAGACGTCTTATTTTTTCCTCTATTATGTTGTGTTATTATATTCCGTCCTGTATTCTACAACTGAAGAAGTACAAGTCGTAAAATATGCATTATCTTAATATGCACACTGGGATAATATTACCAATGATAATGTCAATGATATTTATTTAATTAGCAGACGGTGTTTTCGATCGATATAAGGAATCTGTCTTAGAACAAATTGGTTTAGATAATAAGATGGAGACAAGGACTAGGGAAGCTTGTGGGACAGGGGGTTTCAAGGGGATGAGACAATGAGAGGGGAAGCTGGGGAGAGGAGGTTTCAGATGGATGAGACAATGAGATGGGAAGCTGGGGAAGACAGGGGGTTTCAGAGGGATGAGACAAGGAGAAAGGAAGCTGGGGGTATGGGTTTCAGAGGGAATTATAGAACAAAAACTGCATTTAATGAGGTTTTTTGTTGATAAAAGATATGAAAATACGTACTTCAATTGACTTCAAAATATTGTTTTTGAAAAATTGCATATATATATGTAGGAAATATTTAGGGAAAATTGGACACATGCGAATACATTTGTTCATTGTCTATACTTAAACAGTTAAACAGACAAATTAGCTATGCTATTTTTAGTGTGGTTGAGTTAAGGCTATGGTGTTCAATAATAGTTCAGTTATATAGAGGCGATCGGCTTTTTTGGTGGAGGAAACTGGAGTACCCAGACAGAACTACTGACCTGCCACAAGTCACTGATAAATTTTATCACATAATGTTACATCGAGTACACCTCATAAAATTAAGAACAATCAGTATACTAATAAGTTTGTACATTGTATTTAATATTATCTTTAGTAGCCATGGTGCACAATATTTTCAAATTCATTGATTGATTGATTGGTGTTTAACGCCAACATCATCAGTATTTCAGCTATATCGTGGCATGAACAATTTAAAAAAAATAATTTTCTCGACATATTCAGTACAACAGTACTATATTAACCCACACTTTGATATATAAATGATAATATCTTTACATTATAGTAAAGTGCACCAGTTAAGAGAATTGGTTGCTAGCAGCAATGTGATTCACAAAGGAAAATATTATATACTTGGCAATATGAATGTCTTGACTCCCGGGCTTTTAACACTTTATAAAAATGACTCGTCATAGTACAAATTGTAGTTTTAAACTGCAGATGAATGGGATTGAGCAACATGATATGTCTATACCAGCTCTCTTCTTACATATTGTGGTGTTTTTGTAGACAAAACGAACGGGTCGTGACAACCTCCGCCCCCACTTTTCCTCTCTCCGGAAACACATTTGCGTATTGCAGTTGCCGCATACTGATTCTCAAATAAGAAATATTACAAACTTGAAAAAGTAACAATATATATTTGCTGTATATTTCGTAATGGGAGATGGATGATTATAGATGAATGGATGTTTGTGATCACGATGGTACAATAAATATATATTTTATAGAACTTGTTTGTATATACCATGTAATAGTCCTTAAATAGTTTAAATAGTGAGTATCACGGTGGTTTTATCCGGATCCTACGGTTTCCTCCAACAATAAAACTGACCGCCACGAATCGATATAGCTGGAGCATTGTTGAAAGTGGCGTTAAACACAATAAGCCTAGACTAGCCTGCTAGTCTGTCAACAATTGCACAAATATCAAACGCCACGAACGACAGTCTCACCTCAAATCATTAAAGACAAACGAGGCTACAACATTTACAGATGGAAATCCAGGTTCTGGTTTGGGACAGGCACAAAATGTGGCGGGGCTCAATCGGCTGATGGGATCCCAAACCTTCTCCTTTTGATACTTGGTTAGAATTTCATTTCTTTTTTAATTATCAAAACACGACAATCAGATACGAGTCAGAAGTTTATTTCTAATTCTTCTTAGGATAGACTTGCTACAAAACCCATTCTTATTAATAATATCTTGCAAAATGTCTGCTATGAAAGTTCAAATTTTGACTGGCCACTTGTATTTACTACGATACAACTTAATGTGATAAAGTTTGTCAGTGACTTGCGACAGGTTGGTGGTTTTCTCCGGGTACTCCGGTTTTCTCCACCAATAAAACAGACTGCCATGATATAACTGAAATATTGTTGAAAGTGTCGTTAAACACCATAAACCAACCCAAATATGTATTTACTAACAATTCTTTCTCAACATGTGGATAGTAATTATAAGTTGTCAGTCACGATTTCAACTTTCAAAGCAACTATTTATTTAAAAGGGGTTATTAATAAGAAAGGAACGTGTAGCACATCTATTCCTGGGAATAATTCAATACAGTTATATTGAAAGTAAAAAAACAAATATCTACTTACCGGCGAAAATAGTTCCCATCCTATAGCCAAGGACCCCGGAAATATATTTTAACGCACAATCCGTGCACAAAACATACATTTACACGTCTTTAAAAGCCCGTTAAAATCATCATTTTTTAAATAAGAAAATGTATTATATACATGTCGTAAAAACATGAAATACAGGGGTGTTGTAAAAACATGTATATTATTATAATAACAACACGGGGCCCGAGGGTCAGTTTTGTAGCGGAAATACGTACAATAAACCCCGCGGTCAATGTTAAGTCACACATGTCAAATTATTCTAATATTATTTTATTTAATCTCAGAAATAAACAAGATATCAATAGCATAATATATCTATGTATATAATTAAAAAAAAGTGATATAATATTTATTACTTATTGATGGTCAATAGATATACATGTAATATATCAATGTTATATAGGTATTTTATTGTTCTTTTGGGATATTATGGCAAATGTTAAATACTGTGATCTTAAAGGCATATTGTCTATATTGTCAAAATTATCGTACTTATTAAATAAACTTTCATACACGATTTCAATAGAAGAAAATGTTCACTTCGGCTGGATTAATTATCTAAAAAAAACTTTTCGATGAAACAGGCTACTCTAGCATTTGGATAAATCAATATATTCCAAATTCTAATTGGTTAATTTTGAGTATCAAATTACCCCTGCATGATCAATTTAAACAGGACTGGTATTCCCTAATTGAATATTCCCCAAAAGCATTGAATTATAGAATATTTAAAGAAAATTTCGAATTTGAAAATTACTTCAGAATTTTAGAAGACAAAGATATGTATACCCTATGTAAATTCAGAACTACCAACCATAAATTACCTATTAGATTAAAATTTTTAGATTTAGATTTAGATTAGATTAAACATATTTTATTGCTAAATATTTTAACAATTGGATTGGACACAAATTATACCAATTTACAAGGGTCCTCTCCACATAATAAATAATTACAATAGTACACCTATAGAAACTGGCATGTGGAATAATATTGACCGTGTCAATAGAATATGTACAAAATGTGACAAGATTACTATTGGAGATGAATACCATTACATAATGGAGCGTGAACATTTTTCAAACTTTAGGAATAGGTTCATCGTTACAAATCTACGAGAAAGACCAAATATTCTTAAATTTAAACATATCATGACTGCTTATCAAAAACAAAATTTAGAAAAATTATGTAAATTTATACGAAATATAAATAAATCTTTTGTTCTCTAGGCTGTCTTACACCCATGTCTCTGTTGTATATACTGTATATATGTTTCTATCTGTTTTGTCTTTGTTATTGTATATTTATGTCTTCTCTGTACCGTTGTATATGGTTTATGAGAATAAAGATGATTGATTGATCATTTCAATGATCATCTACGATTTTCTTGAAAAATTTTAACTGTCTATAAATGATTTATTTAAGTTATCATTAAACAGAATGCTGCAAAAGATACGATTGGTGTTCTTTTTTTTGACAAAAAATACCCAAAACTATCGTTAACAGAATTATTGTCCGGGATGACAAAAAATCAGTGAAAGTAACAGCGCCACCTATAAAAAAAACCGAAGTTCGAAACTCTCGGGTTTTTAGCTTGGAGGTAAGGAAAATACTGTTAAGTTTCAAACACTTCAAATTGTCACGCTCGTTTAATGTTGTTTGAATCTTAACGTTTCGTAGCATATTCGCCAATCATTCGGTGTTTGATCTTCATTTTATGAAGGTCAGTACGGAAAACGACAATAATTTTGGGTAGGAAAATTACGGTTTTGGTTAAACAATATGCCTTTAAGGGAGGATTATGAATGAGTGATTGTTGTTTAACGCCAACTCAGCAATTTTTCAGCTATATCATGGCGAGAACAAGTTAATTTTCAATGAAATGATAATGAGGTCCGCTTTGTACTAGACCAACACACTGAGTTGGATTGTAATAGTGCTAGCTCACTGAAACAACAGTACGCCGGCAGAGCCGGATTAAAGCTAATGTATGCCCTAATCACAGGTCAACCTTAGTGCCCCTGCACCTTCCACTGGCATAATGTAAAAACTAGCACGACCACTTGATGCCAAGACTCAACATAATTGTTAAATGCCTAATATTAAATTCAGAATTCAATTTTTAGTCAGGCCAAACCTCTTATATTAAAATCATTTCAATATCTGTTTTTCATATTTATTTAACAGCTTTCCAGTCTTAGCTGTAATAGATCAAGCATTTTGTTTTTTATGTTTGGTTGGGTTTTTTTTTGTGCACTACTTAGCTGGACACGTTTCATCTTGGGGTCTGAAAAGCACAGAAGTAAAGATTTTTTTTTTTAAATCAAGACAATGATCATAATAATCCTGGCTAAAATTGTTGTTGAAATGCATATAGGATACCTAACCTACAAATTGATAAGAATTTCATAAAAAAAGATCGTTAATACTTTGGTAAATTTACCTTAACAAAGCGTTAACTTTTAGCTTTGCATCGAACGTTTTATATGACTGACGATTCCGAATAGCCGTTCTGTTTTATTTTCACTTTTAAACCTATGTAAATAAAAACGTTTTTTTCACAGCATTTTAAACATGTAATATATTTTTGTATTGCATGTAATATTTTAGCATTAATGTACAGTTTTTAGTCGTTTTCCTAGTGACGTCATTATCAGCCATTTCATACATAAGTGATTTTATGATGTAACTTTTTGATGTAAATACATTGTAAATATAATTTTAAATCATTTAAATTAATTGTTATATTTCTTTTAACATGTATAAAACAAGCCTATGACATTTATTAGTGCTTTATTTAATTTTTCCTACATTTTTTTTTTTTATTTTTGGTGTGTTTTTGGGCCTAATATGTGACTGATAACATAAATTGCCTTCTGGCCGGAATTGTGTGGTGTCCCCATGCCCCTTGATGCCCTAAGCACGTGCTTATTTTTACGTAAGGGTTAATCCAGCACTGAGTACGCGGATAGACATGTCGCTCCACTCGGACACATTAGGATATTATAAGCCCAGAAATTTTGTTATCATAGTTTATCGAAATAACCAAAAACAATAAGCATACACAATCACAATTAAAAAATACTCTTCAAAATTATGATAATTCTAAATTTATAAATAAATATTATTAAAAACTTTTGAATTTAGATTTTCAGAAAATTGCTTAATTGCATGAGTGAGTATCATATAATATTTCAAATTCATACATTTTAGAAAGATTGTTTATTCAAAATATTACCGTACATTTTCATTTAATATATGAATTTTGAC
>MJUT01049376.1:302954-316092 GCA_002080005.1 Gigantidas platifrons | reverse complement strand
AAAAAGTACGGGAAAAAAATTACGGTAAAAAAAATAAAAAGTACGCGATAAAAAAAAAAGTACGGGAAAAATCAGGGCCGCTTCCCGTAGGGCCGGTCACGTGACTGACGTCACTTCCTTTGACGTTACTTCCGGTAGCTCCTCATCGCTCCTCCTCAAATACTAACTGAACTGTCCCCATATACTACTTTCTCCCTCTTGACATCGTCCGAATTTAAATTATTTCTATTCTCTATCAATTGGCTAAATAAGAGGCAAATCAGTATATATAGGATTGTTTGCTCGCAGTAACTTCATATTTTTTTATGCCAATGCAAAATTTTATTAATTAACAATAGTGATACAAATAATATTTTAAATTATTACATAAATCAAACATTGTCAAAGTAATCAATGCAGGACTTCAACACCTCCTTTTCCTCAAGTCACTGTGAGCAATCTCGATACAATATCGTTTTAACGTCCCATTTTATACCCCCATTTAATTAACCGCCAAAGCTTATCCCGTGCAACTACATGTAATACCATACAAATGATACATATAAAACAGACCCATCATAAACTGATAAACGAACAGACCGCATTAAAAATGGAAAACCCCAATAGACACAAATAGAAATACATTTATAAATCAGTGCCGGGGATATTTTATAGAATAATTTTATTTAAAAAAAAAAATGTTTTGTTGTGCTATGGAAATGAAACTAGGTTGCCAAGAAAGATGGTTTATGGTGTTTAACGCCCCTTTCAGCAATATATCGGTCAGTTTTATTGGTGGAGAAACCACTGACCTGTCACAAATGACTGACAAACTTTATCATATAATGTTGTATCGAGGAAGAATCTTCATCGTAAGTGTAATTTTAGTCGTAACATTAAAATTTGTCGTAAGATAATCTTTGTGAAAAGGACTTAGGACTTAAGAATTGTCGTAAGATAATCTTAGCATATGATTGTGGAACAGATTAAAACGTATTACACCATGAAACCTAATAACAAAATTAACAATCTTTACTTTTGATTTGTTTTATATTTTTGTATCTTTGTTGTTATAGTTTAACAGTTGAATTATGTTATTCAGCATTAAAGTGTTTCCCGAAACTGGTCCTGCCTTTTTTTATCAGTTGCATCCTGCTTTTTTATTTTGACCAATTGTTCATCCTGGATTTTTTTCTAAACCATAGATTCTGGTCCTGACTTTTTATTTCAACTTTGATCCTATCCCCCCTCCCAACATAAAAAAAAATAAAATGGTTGCTCACTTATAGATAGTTCTTTTGTTGAACAAGTAGAAGAACCGGGAATATACCTGTCTAAATATTGATTCTTCTGAAATTTTGGTGTCCAATATAAAGTAGATAATTCACAATTTTCTTCATTTATCAGAATATTCAGAGATGACATGAATGACTTTGTGATTTGCCAAAATGTCTTCTTTGTCAAAATTAGTATTTTTGTAAGGTTTACCAGAGTTCTAGGAAATATCAAGTTCTTCATATTGCTTGTTTGGCGTTAAACAACAATCACTCCCTTCATTACTTATTTACCAAACATTATTTCTTCTGGTTTTTGAATATTTTTATGATGTTTACCTATCTGAAATTAAGCATGTTTGTAAGCTCAACTGGCCAAAACGACCAAGTGATGTATTATCATTTAGTGTCCGCCGTCTGTTATAAAAAAAATCATATTAATATTTAATCCTTTTCTTAGAAACTGCAAAACAAAATGCTTTAACTATTTTACGTTATCAAGTTTTGGGACTATTTTGTAGCGCGTGCATATATACATGTAGTACATGTTTATACAAAACGCACATGGATCAACGCTTACCTCGCCATGACCAGACCCAAAGGGTATTATCATAATATTGCGTCCAGCGTGGTCTGTAAATCTTTAACATTAACATTGGAGGGATGTAGGAGAGGTGTGTATTCGGTGCCGTCTTAGCGCATGGTCACGCTGAGCAGTTGCCCGAGGGCCCACGAGCATAGAGGCTCCATACTTATCTATGTATGTTTTGTACTGTACATACGTTTTTCTAAAGTTTAAACATTGACTTTGTTGGAAATACCAATACAATATATATATATATGTTTAATTTTATATGCATGTACATTTACAGTTTTATTCCTATGAGTGGTTGTGTAGGTATGGTCCCCAGTGTACTGCTTTGCCCGGGGGCCCGTGATGCTGTTAAGACGACCCTGCTTCTATTGTTATTATCTAAAAAACAGTAGAGATGGTCTACACATGTAAAATGCTACGATAACGTTGTTGTTTAGATATTTTAGCAGATAAACAATACACATTAATTTGTGAAGAAGGAAGCTTTTAAAGCACATCTATAAAACATGTATTTAAGGAAAATTGTTACTACGCTGATTATTAAATGAAAATGAAAACGACGATTTATTACATGACGTTTACTGTGACGTCAAACTCCGGACAGTTTCCAGCTCCGGTCCGCACACTACTCTCCACTAGCCACTGCCACCGGCTTTTTCCGGTTCTCTGGATCTTCATAGGGTTTGACTCCATTAACCTTTCGTTTCTAAAAAAAAAACATGGAATGCAAATGGCGGCCACGGAGAAGCACTTCAAAGACAATTTATGGTATTTTGATACATTTCACGATACACATATGGCTAAAACAAAACTAAATCAATGAATTATATTAAGTTTTTTAACTACCAAGATATAATGAATGAATGCCAAGACACACGAAAAGAAAAACCGAGCATTTGACTCTGAAAGGGGAGAGGGGGGGGGGGGCTTTTGATAAAATTAAACGATGACAAAACATAGTATTTTCTAACTGTAGCCGTGTATAGGTGCACATAATGTGTAAGGAGTATAGTAACACATTGAGAAAAAGAGGAATGAATACTTTAGGTAAAGTGGTTGGTCAATAGTAAACACTACATACATGCAACACTCTCCCACTGACTTGACTGTAACATACAGCATTTTTGCACTTAATATGACACATTAAAACATGAAACTGTTATCAGACTAACAATACTTTACACCTTTATTAACCTTATGTGTGCCCTTTTGGTAAGTTTTACTATTGTTTACACATGATCAAAGAGACGTAGACAAAGGGAGAAGGATTAAATAAGCCTAGAGAAAACCGAAGGAGGAATCAAGAATGAACAATCCAGAGACCAGAAACATCGAGGCAACATTTACAAATTTAAGGTTGGATTATTATAATCTTGGTCCAGTTGCAATTTTTGCATTAATAACACATGAGCAATCGTTATAGAGGACCTTCCATAGATGCTTCCTATCAAGTTTCGATTCATTTGCCCAAGCGGTTTCAGAAGAGAAGATTAATATGTGAAAGATTAACAGACGACGGACGCCAAGTGATGGGAAAAGCTCACATTGCCTTTGGCAATGTGAGCTAAAAAGGTTTGATTAATCAAGACAAGATTAATAACTTTTTAATGAATATTATAACCAGATATAATCAGTGTTAATAAATACACAATTTAAACATTTAACCATCATATGGTGAAGATTAAAATACATGTACATCTGTAGTTAATATATTAAATATAAAATGAAAATGTAGTAAAGGACAGTCCTTTGTACAAGATGCTTTTGAAGTACTTATTTAAATGTTTTATTTATCTGAATGTGTACTTTGTGTAACATTACAACATTATTGCTTATTGTTTCTATAGTACACGGTAGTACATTTCAATAATGTTGGAAAGATGTCAGTTCGAATCTGACTGGAAGCTAAGTAATGATTTGTACATATCACGTTTGTCAACTATACTAGTCAAAAAAGTTTTGCAACACTTGATTTTTGAATAGGTTTTTGTATTCGCACATTTAATTAAATGAAATTCAACACTTTGCCATGCATTTTTCTTGAAGAATATGATATCTCCAATCCTCCGGTTCCTTCATTACTTGTATTGAACGTCGTTATGTCGTTGTTCTGTTCAGTTTTAGTGGTCACGATGCTACTTTCTCTTTAATGTGATCACGTGACCTCTGTGATTGATTCCTAATATTATATGTTTTCCATTTTGAGTAGATCATACATAATTGTATTCGTTTATGGCTTAAATGAGTGAAATTAATGCATTTTCGCGTGTATTTGAACCAAAAAGTAAAAACAAATTGGAAAATATCAGTAACTTAATTGCATCACAGTCTAGTTATACATAAAAGAAAACTGTAAACATGAAGGTTAGTGGATTTTGTTATGAAATGCATTTTCATTACTGACTTCCACTTCAAACAATAAGTTAGATTTTTCCTGCTAGAATCGAAATAATTCATGGAAGTCATAGATTGTGTCACGCTTTTAACATGAGTAACATTATTTTCGTTGCATTTTATTCCTCGCTATCGCTCGGGATAAACTTTTTACGAAAATAATGTTACTCATCTTAAATCTGGATGTAAACTATGGCTTCCATGAATTATTTCTTAATTTTAACATGACGTCCTTCTTTCGCTTTGTAAAGAAACGAGCGATTTATCGATTGGGTATAATCTCGTTAGCACATGCACCGGTGCATGTGACTGACTTTCGGGATAAGATACTAATATCCCTAACCCATGTTAAAACTGAAAACACATTCTGGCTTCCATGATATTTATTTCTTAAATATATCCCAATCAACATTTTCCTGTAACGTGTGTCATACTATTAAGTCGTATCCAATGCAGAAAAGTTCCGAGCGTAAATTGTTTGACACATAATTTTGTAGACCACAAATAAAACCTCTGGTACGAATACCAATAAAATAAAAAACAAAAATTACATGGGGAACACATCGACAGGAAACCATAAACACGAGGTTTTCTCTGGTATGGAAGTAAGATTATGGGAGGATATTTGACTGCCGCAAGTGAAAGGGGATATAGTGAAGATATTCTAAAAATTTTGACTTCAACGATTACCTCTAACTAGCTCTTGCTCATTGGCATTCTGACTTGCTTCACGTTATGCTAAAATGGTCCATGCCCAAATTGTCTACTCCCAAAATGTTTACTGTTTTTCCCCCAAAATGTCTACTGCAGAATATTAGGTTTTTCCCAAAATGTCTAAGAAGATTTTAATTTTTTTTTTATGTTACAATAATTTTTTTATCATATATATATTTAATTTTTAGGACATTTTTCATAATTTTTTTTTTTTTATAAAATTTCCATATAAAATTAGATGTTTATACGGTCCATGCCCAAAATGTTTATTTATGTGATATGGACACTGAAATGAAATAGTGCCACCTTTTTGTTAATGAATATGATTGTTCTGACTTAAATATCATTACATGTAAAGCTATATGAATAAGAAATATTTGTAATAAAACTGAAGTAACCAAGTGATGTATTATTTTCATTGTACTATTATTATACTGCCTATTTGGTGTATTTTTCATCATTGCACAGCCTATATCATGGTAATTAATACAGCAACTCGTGAAATATTTTAAGTAATATAATACTACCAACAATATAAGAAAATTGTATTTTTCATCATATGATGATGACTCATTGCACAGCTATATCACGGTACTTAATACAGCAACTTATGAAATATTTTAAGTAATATGAGACTACCAACAATATTAGAAAATTGTATTTTTCATCATATGATGATGACTCATATTGCACAGCTATATCACGGTACTTAATACAGCAACTCATGAAATATTTTAAGTAACATAAGAATATTTATTACCTGTAGACATTTTGGGAATAACTTTTAATCAGGGATTAGATATTTTGGGAAAAAAATGTCTAATTAGCCAAAATTGACCTGTAGACATTTTGGGAGTAGACATTTTGGGATGACCCCGCTAAAATATACATTTCAAGGAATGTGTTATTTTCAAACAAAAAAAACCCACTTAAATACCATCCTTAGTGCAAGTAGCGTCCCGCAGCATAGAAAATAGATCCTATTTTTATACCCCGGGGTTCACAAAAAGATTAAACTTATGTTGTAGCTATGAAACCATTTGTCTAATTAGTCAAATCAGAATATTGAAACGTGATAAGGAATTTATAATCAAGTTAATTTATAGCTCTGTCATGTTTTTGACAATGCATTTTAGAGGTGATAAAAATTAATCCGCCAAACAGTCTATGACAGACTTCCGCCCATAGTTAGCTATATAACGATCAAACAATATTTTATTTTTATTGGAATGGAAAATATCTTTCTTATGATGGAAGAAATATAGTTGACCAAGTGTTCAACTTATTCCCCCTTTTCTTTTAGTAATTGTATTGTCTGTCCCTCTTCGAATTACGGATTCTGAGAGAGAGAGAGAGAGAGAGAGAGAGAGAGAGAGAGAGAGAGATCCGTCTGCGAGACGAGACGAAGTGGCACGATTTTAAGGAAAAAAATCATATTTTTTTCCAATTTTAGGAAAGGGGGAAGGGGTGGGGGGGCGCCTGTAACCTTACATGTCCCCATCTTTAAACTTACGTAAAACGACATCGTGAGGTCTGATCATCATAAGTATCCTGACTTTCCACGACAATTAAGTATTGTAGTCACGATAAAGCTGAAACAAAATTCTAGAAAACAGAAAACAAATGACATTTTTTGTTCTGGATTGTCGTTTTGATATATAAACTGTATTTTTATTTACGTATTTGCAGCATATACACTTTCTACAGACTTGCATATATTACCCTAATCGTCCTTGTTAAGAATGCCATATACTATTGCTAGTTCAGATAGACACCCTCCACGCCGGAACTGTTAAAATATGTACAGTGGACAACCATGTAAAGGGAAATAACTCGATTTGAATATTACTAAAGATCGAAAGAATTAATTATCCGATAGCCAAGTACAAGCTATCGGACAATATATGGTGTCAAATACTACCCATTAATATAAAATGCAAGTAGATGAAATATATTCTACAGCGTTTGGGACAGGGGGCTTGTAGTTACAAAAAACTTTAATAAATAACATTGAAAGAATTAACAGCTATTAAATTCACTTAAATAGCAACATTCAGAAATTTTTCATATATATATACCGTGGTGTGGTGGGAGCCGGGGGTTTGTGCTGTCATAGCGTACTGTACTTTCTAAGCAACCCTTCAGTAATTTTCCTTACACAGTTGCACTCCATTTCAGAATATTGCAGAATTTTAAACACCCGTCATCATCTTCGCCTTTATTGAAATTGACTAAACACACTTCCATCTACCTCCAATCATGAAGGTGGGGAATTGAGAGGGGCCTCACAAATGGAATAACACAGAGCCTCTCTCTATCTAAATCCGGAACTGAAGTAATGCCGAGAGAGAGAGAGAGAGAGAGAGATCCGTCTGCGAGACGAGACGAAGTGGCAGTATGCTGTAGATAAAATCGATACCAGTTCTGTACGTTCAGAACCAGTGATCAATACTAGGATTTTAATCTATGTGCAGGAGATAAGTGTGTGAGGGTTTGACAACAGGTTTTTGAACGATGGACACACCATTGTTTAGTTAACATTTAGGGGCATTTGACACACTATCACATTTAATGTTATCCTTACAATAACTAATGCTATATGTAAAAACTTACCTTCCAGTGGCACAAAATGGCTTCCAATTATGACGTACATTCACCTCCTGTTCTCAGTTGTAATGACTTGTATACAGCGAAACTGTACACGTATAACCCAGGAGCGGATCCAGGATTTCAATTTAGAGGCGCACTTAAAAAAAATCGCACCGAGCGGAGAGAGGCGCGAAAATGTTTGCGGTATTTCGTGTGAAAAATCACGATTTTACGGAAAAAAATCAAATTTTTTCCAATTTTGTAACCTTACATGTCCCCATCTTTAAACTTACGTAAAACGATATCGTGAGGTCTGATCATCATAAGTATCCTGACTTTCCACGACAATTAAGTATTGTAGTCACGATAAAGCTGAAACAAAATTCTAGAAAACAGAAAACAAATGACATTTTTTGTTCTGGGTTGTCGTTTTGATATATAAACTGTATTTGTATTTACGTATTTGCAGCATGGTTATAATAGTGTGAATTTGTAGATGTCCTTTCTCTGTGTTTCTATGTTCTGTCATGGTTCGTAGATTTTATTGTAATGTTTCTGTTACTGTTGGTTTCTAAAGATGGTGTTTAATCCCTAGTAGGGGCCGTCGTGGTCGTGATCGTGTGGTAGTTGGATTTACAACTACCTATGCAATCAGTGCCTATCAAGTTGTGATTTCGAACCCCGTTCATGGCGAGTTGTACTCGGTACAATATTATTTGACAAAGTTTATTAGTGACTTGTGACAGGTCGGTGGTTTTCACCTGGTACTCCGGTTTCCTCCACGATGTAACTGAAAAATTGTTGAAAGTGGCGTTAAGCGCCATAAATCAAACCGTTTGTGGAACCATTCTCTGTATTTGTGACGGTATCTCAAGGTATCGTCCATCTTATAGTCAAACAGCTGTCCACTGCCGGTATTTAAGGGTAAAAATGTATGTCTACATCCATTTTAATTCGCAGTTATGAATAACGAAAATAATATTAGTGTCACAGCATTTAAGACTATTGTAGGCTTATGGTTATGGTTTTAATGATTCCTTCAACAATAGTTTAGCTATATCGTGACGGTTAAAAAGTCATAATTTTTTGATTAGAAAACGGAAAAATCTAAATATTTCGTAAACCGTAGATTTTTTGTTAACGCATCCAACGAGAGTTTTGTCAGGAATTTTACTACCATTTTGGAATTGTATAAATATTTACGGTTTAAATTATTCTGAAGGCCCTGCTCATCTGAAAAATTCCAATTTTTAGCGTTATTTTGGTCTTTATTTCAGGCCAAGTTCTTCAAAATACGCCAAGTTTGCTCGTTAAATGTGACAGCCAACTCACCGCGGACGTGATCCTATATAAAAATAGGAACGACGGTGGTCCCGCAGCTGGTCTATTGTCTCTCGTCGAATTGTCGGGGAAGGCTATTGTTCCCGTTATGGTTAATGCATTTGATTACGTGACATTTATACACAGGCTTACCTGAGATTTACCTGGAAAATATTGGAAAAAAAGGTGAATCATAAATTTCCATAATTACTGATTTTTAATTTGACCAAGTTATTTCAATCTTTCGGTAATAATTCGAAAAAGAACGGTCTTTTCTGATAATAAATTCACTGAAGTTATATATAGAGTACACAATTATTGGATATGAATAAAATTTTATAGGTAAAAACGTTATGTACAATCTGCCATTTACAACCAGTGTACCCGTTCAATCTGTAATCATATTGGACTGGATTCAGCTTTCCTCGTCGCTGGACTCGTCGTCATCAAAATCAATATTATTGAAGGAATCTCACTCCTATCAATGCAATTCTCTTTCCCATACTCCTTTTCTAATTTTAATACATGGTCTTCTGCCTTCGCCCAAACTTCCTTTGTAATTCTGCCCAACTCCCCATAAACAAGTTCTTTCACATCTTTCAAACGAAAAGTTGTATTATTTTCTGCAACAAACCCTTTAACCTGTGCCCAAATAAGTCCAATGGGGTTCAATTCGCAATGGCGAACAGGGGTTCTTAGAACTTCATGACCTTGTAGGTTAGCAATTTTATCAGTTATAAAAACGGAAAGGGGTTTCTTAAATTTGATTTTTTCATAAAGTTGTTTTTTAGTTTCAAGGGGATGAAAAGGAATGTTGTGTTTTGAAAGATAATCTTATAAGACAGCTTTTCTCTGATTAAAGATTGGCACAGCAGTATCTTCAGTCTTGATGTTGTAATAACTGGCATTATCTAAAACGATAACACTTGTGCTTTTTAATGCTGGCATAAACTGATTTTCGAACCAGTTTATAAAGGTGGGCCCGTTCATTTCGAACCAGTTTAGAAAGGTGGGCCCGTTCATTTCNTGAAAAGGAATGTTGTGTTTTGAAAGATAATCTTGTAAGACAGCTTTTCTCTGATTAAAGTTTGGCACAGCAGTATCTTCAGTCTTGATGTGATAACTGACATTATCTAAAACGATAACACTTGGACTTTTTAATGCTGGCATAAACTGATTTTCGAACCAGTTTATAAAGGTGGGCCCGTTCATTTCGAACCAGTTTAGAAAGGTGGGCCCGTTCATTTCTTGGTGATACTCCTCATCTTTGGCTTTGGCAAGAAAAACCAAATCACACCTATCAATCAAACCCTCCTCACGATTATCAGCGTGTAAAACTATCAACCTTTTTACCTTTTCCTGAAGGGATCTTTGGGGCACCAGAACCATCAACTGGTAACCACATGTAGTCAGTGGCATGATTCTGATTAACCCAGGTCTCATCCACTGAATATACAATTTCATACCCATCCTCTGGAAACTTCCTGATTTTTCGGAGGTAATTACACCAATCATGTATTACTGACCTCTGATCATATAAAAGCCTCCTATTATCGCCGGATTTTTTGTACTTATAACCAAGATCTAATAAAGTTAAAGTAAGCATTGATTTCGAGATTTTAATTGTATCTTCAATTTCTTTCTTAATTTCTTTCGGTCTGTTGGATTCAGGAGGACTTTTACCGTTTACAACTTTATACACAGAACTGTAAGATATGCCAGCAGCCTTGCATGTTCTTTTAATCAAATTATCTGGGGAAGTTTTTAAAATGGGAAGATTATATAAACTATCGGTGAAAATCCAGCTAGATCTCTTTGATAAAATGATAAAACCTATTCTCTTATATGGTTGCGAGGTCTGGGGATTTGGCAAAAATGAAGTACTAGAACGAGTTCACTTGAAATTCTGCAAAATACTTTTAAATTTAGAGTCCTCTACTCCAAACTATATGGTTTATGGTGAGCTAGGCAAATATCCAATTGATATTGATATTAAAGTAAGGACAATTTCATACTGGGCAAGGCTTTTAAGTGGTAAGCAGGCTAAATTTTCAAATGTATTTTATAGGCTTTCTAGAAATTTGAATGAAAATGGTGATACTAATTTAAACTGGGTTTATTTTATCAGAACAATTTTAAATGATTGTGGATTTACATATATATGGGAAACAGAAAATGTTAATAATAAAGAATGGTTAAAATGTGTTGTGAAACAGCGATTGTTAGATCAGTTTGTACAGAATTGGCAAACATCTCTGTCAGATTCTTCAAAAGCATTCAACTATAGGATTTGTAAAACCAAATTCGAATTCGAGGAATATTTAAATATTTTAAATATAGGTGATGCAATCAGACTGTGTAGATTTAGGACAACAAATCACTATCTACCGATTGAAACCGGTAGATGGAGAAATATTGATAGAGGAAATAGGTACTGTAATTTATGTAATTGTCAGAAATTAGGCGATGAATACCACTATGTTTTGGAGTGTTCCTCTTTAAACGATAAACGCAAGCAGCTTCTCCCAAAATATTTCATGAAAAGACATAATATTGTCAAATTTTTTGAACTTCTATCTACTAAAAAACAATCGCTGTTACGAAAATTATGTATATTTATCAAACATATCAATAAGATCTTTTGTACTCCTGGCATACCCCACTGTTGTTCATTAACCCATTTAACCTCCTGTCTGTATATTATGTAAATAGTCTTGTTATGTTATTATTATGTTGTTATTTTTCTCTGTACCATTGTATTTGGCTGTATGAGAATAAATATAAAGGGAATAAAGTGGTCTTCCCCTGGCCTTCTCAAGCTGAAAAAACATGAATAGATTTAATACAATATTTTTACAATCTTTTGATAAGTCCTTTGTTTTACCCATTCTTGTGACGTTTATATATGTTGAGATGTCAAAAAATAGGTTTATGAAGAACTTTTATGTGAACTTTTAGAAAGATTTTAAAGTTTAAAAATGGAGTGACAAACTATGCCTGTATACGTGTCTCTGTCTCTATCAAGGTAAGATTTACCTAGCTGTTACCTCTAGTTAGTTTACTCCCACCTCTATTTTGGCGGAAAAATCGGAGAAACGTCAAATTTCAGATGATTGCAGTATTGATGAAAGGTTATGGTTAGATGAAATGCATATTTTAAAAATGGTAGTAAAATTCTGTACAAAATTCTCGTTTACTGTGTTTTAAAAAAATGTATTGTTTTCGAGAAAACTCAAATTTTCCGTTTTCTAACATAAAAATTATTAATTGGTGGAGGAAACTGGAGTACCTGGAGAAAACAACCGAACTGCCGCAAATTCACTGACAAATCTTATTGCATAATGTTGTATCGAGTGCACCTCTCCTGAGTGGTATTCGAACTCACAACGTTAGTGATAATAGGCATTATTTGATTGCATCGGTAGTTGTAAATCCAACTACCATACGATCACGACCACGACGGCCCCGTCGCATAATCGGGATTCGAATTCACGTTAGTGGTGATAGGCACGGATTGCATAGGTAGTTGTAAATCTAACTACCAGATTATCACAACCACGATGACCCCTGAAATATATTGTGCTTTCCCCGATGACGTCATGTTTAAGTCAGGTATTGTGCTCATTGTTTATGATTGATTGATTGATTGATTGATTGATTGATTGATTGATTGATTGATTGATTGATTGATTGATTGATTGATTGATAACGTCCAGCGAGCAATTTTTCAGCTATATTCAGGACGAGAATAATTTAAACGCCACGGGACTCGAAACAAGGAAATGTGATGAGTAGGGACGGATAATTTTGCCAGTGCAACAGGTCTCCTATAGACCACTCATCAAGAGCATAATGCTCATAATGAGCTGTTACACTGGGTTCTTTAAAGTGCGAAGAGGGTGGCAATCTCTCAACACGGGACCTCGGTTTTACTTACGTCTCATCCGAAGGATGGGTTGGTTGTCAATTTATACATCCCGCACAACCGACGGATGCTGATTGTTCCTGTGGAGCTCCACGGGAAGATGCATTCCATTATTTTTTTTACTTGTCCTAAGTATACCGAAATAAGACTTAATATGATGAATAATTTAAATTGGGTACAGACAATGGATCTGAATCTACTAACTCGCGGGTCCGATGACTTAACATACGAAAAAAATATTAATATCTTCAAACACGTTTTCAATTTTATTAAATCTTCAAAAAGATTCCTTGTAGTATAATTACTCGATAATTATCTACTCTCCAACCTCGCATCCATCCAACACAA
>MJUT01049376.1:265416-293768 GCA_002080005.1 Gigantidas platifrons | reverse complement strand
TTTTTTTTTTTTTTTTTTTTTTTGTAAACAAATTTCCGTGTATTTTATTATTTAAAATAGTAACAAGGATTGTGCGTACTGATAACTTGGTGTCATGTTTCTACAGACCAGTCATGATATAAACTTTCTGAAAGTGGGATAGGTGTCCGCTTACATCTTTTCCTGTTAAAAGGGGGCCATACGTGTATTTTTGACAAAATAACCTTAAACGTTTTGTTTTGCTAATAAATGGGGCGTGCTCACTGATTCCCTCTGGGAGCGTCTATCCCCATAAAAATACATGCACATTTCAAACTAAATGTTTTAAATAATGTACTAAACTCCATAGTAATGTTAAAATGAATTACATGGAAAAATAAATGTGTGTAAATGCCCTTTAGGTAACTTTCAGCGACATTTAAACAGACACATTAGTCCATTAGATAATATCTAGTATACTATAACCTCATACTGTACAGGGATTTACACAAAAAATACATAATATCAGAAAAAAAGGACAGATTTTAAATACAACGTATTAATTTTAACTAATACTAAATTGTGTACACATTTTTGTTGTAAGTAAACAAGATACAATTTTGAATATATTTTAAAATCTATTTGTAAACCTTCATACAAACAGAATATATCATATTTCATGCACATATTTTCACCTTAATTACCGAAAAAAAACCGCGCCTTAAATGTCATATTAAAGTATTTTCTTTGAAACTTTTTCTACACACTATCCATCTTGGTGACAAAACACTCATCTTATTCAAATTACTTATATGTAAATTACATATTAGAGACCTTCATTTATTCACAAAAAAATCCTTCTTTTATTGTTAGTTATGTCAGAAAAAAAGAATTTGGCACAGAACATCGGTATTTAAATCATGTTTACTGTCAGAAGATAATAACAGTCATTGTTAGCAAAAAAATATATAAAAATGACAAAAATATTACATGTAGAGTGCCTTGAAAAACTTCTTTGCAACTGAAATTGTAATGCAAATCTTAATATTTTATTAATAGAACGATCATTGAATTTTAAGGAGTGGAAGTTATGTTTTTTTTTTTAATTCAAAATATTACAATTCTCCATCAGAGAAAACTTTGGATTCCAACAGAGTTTAGAAAGCCCATATCAATTAGCACAGAAAATACCTACATTACATACATGCATGGTGCAAGGCAGGTAAATACAACCCCTAATGTGGGGTAGCACATGTTAGGGAGGTTTGGGTTCTCTGAGAACGATACTTTTGCAGCGATGTACTTAGTGCATGGCATAAGAGAAGTGATGAGAAATAGTTCTAACAAAGATGACGACCAAAAAGTTTGGTTTAGTTTATAGTGTTTAACACCCCTTTCAACAATATTTCAGTTATATTCTGGCCAGGTCTAACCAAAAAGAGGTTTATATCCATCAGAGCATTCCAGGTCAAAGTTATTTCAAACATGGCTAAGGGACTGCAGATCTTAAAGTCACAAACAGAACCATAAGAGTTACGATTCCGCAGCTATTGCAAACCCTGCTTGAAAATGGATTTACCATCAAATTTCAAGGCATTGTTTTTGTCAATAGTTTTAGTCAGATAAAATCCATTTTCATAGTGTTGCTTTTTTGTGAAGGCCTAAAACAAATCGTGTCTATCTCTTATTCGTTCTCTATATATCTACCGACGTAAACAATGGTACAACGACATCTGATATATAGGGTAAAATCAATAATGACGATCAACAGCTGTTGAAACATTTATACCCGACCCAACATAGAGTTAAAAACAGATCAATTAGGATACCAGACTTTTAGTAGATATATGGAATCAATTGGATTGAATGAAATCGATTTCGTCATGAAATGTCAATTTCAAACAATATTTATCATCCTTATTTAGAAAACTAGGCAGCACCTTACGAAATTAAATCAATGAATAGTCTAAGTCAGAAGTACTAATGGGTATTTTATTCAATATGTCTAGAAGGATAATGTGGATGGAATATTACTCGAACTTTATGTCAGTTCGACTAAAGCAATAATCACAGTCAAATCGGAACAAAGTTTAAAAAAGCCGAAAAGTCACAAACTTATTTTTAAACTAATTTCTTCATAATCAAATGGATATTTCAGAGCAAATACATATAAATAATGTATTCTACTCTACTGTCCGAAAAAAGGCACAAAATGTATTTAGATTATCTTAAATAAAATGATGGATTATGTAATCCAACCTCCATCCCTAGTCCTAACATCATAAACATGGCTGAAATGACACAGGGATCTATTTTTGGTGATCACGAGAAATATATAATTAAGTGCTGGTTTTTGACCCACACACCAGTCAGTAGACTTGATAACATGTGTCAGTGTATAGGGGTGGAATATGGTGGTCATTGTCAGCTATATAACTACCAGATCTAATGGCCAAGTCCCAGACAGTTATCCCCGGTCGTGGTTGTCATAATACTGGGTGTTTGAATGTGGACTAGAATTCGCATCAGTGGTGTGAGGCTTGTATTGGAAAATCAACTTTAGCCATGCACTCAGCCCTCCCCCATACCTCCCCACCCTCCGTAATGAGCATATATAACAAGTAGGACCTTTAAATATTGTGTTTGTCCATCACTACATGTATTATTAAATTTTTGGTGGTTATACATTGGTATCTTCTAAAATGTCTTCATTTTGGTTTTACTCAAAACAAAGTTTTTGTTCAATTCTCATAATACATCTTAACATTTTCATACATAATCTTAGACAAAGTACAAATGCATCTATTCATGACAAAATAATATTATACACACAAAAATTATTAATAATTGAAAATGTTACAATGCTTATTTCAAAATAGCATAATGTTGAATTTTATGTGGGTCAGTGTTGAATTTAACATTGTGGAATGTTGAAATCAACATAGTGCAATGTTGAATTTAACATGTGATGCTGAATTTAACAGTGCAATGTTGAATTTAACATAAAGTTATGCTTAATCTAACATAATGCAATGTTGAAATCAACATAATGCAATATTGAGTTGAACATAGCCATGCTCAATTTAGCATAATGCAATGTTGAATTTAACAAAGTGAATTTGACATTTGATTGATTTAATATAAGGCAATGTTAAATTTAGCATAAAGTACAGTGTAATGCTCAATCTGACATAATGCAATGTTGAGTTTAGCAATGTGAATTTACATTTGATTAATTTAACATAAGGCAATGTTAAATTTACATATCAGTGCAATTTTTAATTTAATATGTAGTACAGTTTTATTACAGTACTATATCTATCATTTGGATATACACTGTACTTGTGTACAAGTATAGTCATAACTTAGATGTACACCTTACTTTTTGTACAGTACAGATGCCCAGGTGTATGACACAATTTAGAGTTTAGTACTTCAAACTCTCTCTCTTGATTGAATGTACATGTATGAAACACTTAAAGTTAAAAATGTAAATAATCCTGATCTACATTTGAATTGTAAATTAAAGTGGAGCACAATTGATAATCTTAAAATTAAATGAATTAAAATTCAAATTTAAATCCCCGTGGAGAATTTTTTTTTCACTTCACATTTCAAAACCTTGAATAAATGCAAACAGTGTGATATTTCATAATAATGGTATGCAAAACTTTACAAAAATAAAATACAATTTGAAGGCATCCTTTACCCATATTCTAGTACATGTACTCAGACACAACCTTGAACATTACTTAATCATATTATTTACACACTTTACTTTCTTTGATAAATATGTTCAATTCAGATATTTTTTTTCATAAATTTTAATATATCATATGTGAATGTCTTCAGCAGTAATTTAATAGAAAAACTCTAAATCCATTTTAAACGATTTGGCCTTTTTCAGCATTCTTCAGTCGAAGATTTCAAGATACAATTGTACATAGAAAATGACATTATTTATGTCTGACTGAAGATTACTGACAACAGCTATCAAAAAACGTTTGGAAAATGATTTGGATTTTTTTTTACCAGTCTTTTCGGTAATAAGATATATTTACACACTGCATAAACATATGTCTCACTCATCCAGTAAGATCAGTCTGACCCCCCCAAAAAAATCAAAAAAAATCATGGAATAATGAGATTTTACAAAAATATAACTAAATTGTATAATATCATCATAAGTAATAATCTAACACAATCACATTTTAGCACTTTGTGTACACGTGTTTTTTTTTATACATGTAACCGCTATGAACACGAAACTCCTCGGTTTCAAATCACATCATGTCAATTTCAATTGGCTAGACTCCCTATCAGATTTTGAGATCTGATCTGATTTCAAGCGACATTTTCATATGAATTCAAAATCACTGATCCGAAGACTTGGAATTCCATAAAATCCGTTTTATCACTATTTAAAAATAGATCGAATCGGGTTTCTTTCCTAGTGGAATTGTTATTGAAATAAACCCACAAATGTTGACATGTTGTTTTCAATATTTGAAACATTCCTAATTTCTTTGGTTGGACGAAATATACTTTTTAAATATTTATAACACGGATTAAATGTATGATAACACTGATTACATTTAGGATAACACTGATTACATTTAATGATAACACTGATTAATCATGATTTGATATGAATTTATATATGTAATCAGTACATGGTAAAATCTGGTTCGTTTATTCGTTCATCAGCCTGAGCATCGTTGAGTTCATAAGCCGTGGGATAATAGTCCTCTTTTTTACCCTTAGACTTTCGCTGTTCCTCTTGCAAGCGTCTCGAAAATGATTTTTCGCCCAAAAATTGGTTCCCCTCCTTTCTGAAGTCACGTGGTGGTTTTGGTGGATAATAATAATATCCATCGACGGGATAAGCTCCTTGTGGGATTTCCGAAGTATAGCCACCCATAACACTAGCACTGTCCATTGACATATCTTCGCGTCCGTATGGATAATGTGGGCCACCACCCCTATGCTTGTCTTTACCTTTGTTCTTATATTTCTTCTGCTTCTTCTTTTCGGCCTTTCTTTCTTTTGAAGTATATCTGTGGTGCGGTGGGACCGAACTCGAACGAGGAGGAGGATATCGAGGGTCCGGTGGCATATATGGACCGACGGATTGTGGTTGATACATGTAGTATGGTCGATAACCACTATACATCATTCTTGGAGGACTATTATCAGCATTGTCGCTTTTACGCAGATTGCGTCGCATTTCATATTCCTCTTTACGACTTAAACGTTCCTTACGGGGAACTCCTTCGTTATTTCCATGATCGTAGTCACGAGGTGGCGTTCTAGGTCTAAACATAACGTCACTAACACTATCAATATCTCCATTCGGAACCCTCTTTTTGTCAGTTTCGTCGTTATCTCTCGGTGATTTAGGACTTGAATGTCTACTCTCTGAAGATTTCGATAGTGGCGATTCCGATTCCCGTCGTTTTGGACGCCGACGTTTAACGAATTGTGGATACATTGGATTAGGATACGGGTATGGATATGGATATTGTGGTCCTCTCATCATCGGAGGCGGAGAGAAAAACCTTGGTCTAACCATCGGTGGCGGTGGTGGAGGATAATACATTGGTCTCATGTAATTCGGCGGTGGTGGGTAATATTGCGGACCCATAGGCGGAGGAACCTGCATTCGAAATCTAGGCATTGGTGGAGGTATGCCAATTGGTGGTGGTTGCATACGTGGAGATGGTGGGATTTCCGTCGTAGGAATCTCGATAGGTGGAACTGTTGGAGGGGTTTGTGGAACAACCGGTGGAACGGGTGCCGGTTCTGCTGGAGGTGGCGGCGGAGGTGGTGGTGGAACAATATTTGGTTCAGCTGTGTGTACAAATGAACGTGAAACCCTAGAACGGGTCGACATTGGTGGTTCTTTTTTCTTTATGTCAAAGGTTCTAGCTTGCACATTACTTGGGCGATAGAAGTATCCCTGGGGTGGTGGAGAATCATAAAACTCCTGTGGAACATCGTCAACTACTGACTGAACGGTCTCACCGGCTGAAAGTCTAACATTTTGGTTCATAGAAACCGGTCTGTCAACAATAACACGCCGTATAGACCCGTTAACCATTGCTGTTGTTTCGACTGGTACCGTACCATTTACAACTCTGTATGATCCTGGTTTACCCGGAATTGGACCGGTGCCGTTCACTACTCTATATGAACCGGGTCCATTTTTGACGTTACCATTTTGACGTTTTGCTTGGTCTGCAAATGAGGTTGCTTTTACAACTTCCAAAGCATCTTGATCAGAAGCACAAACAAATCCATGACATTCAAGCACCTTTCGACCTTTTACACGGCGAGTTATTGCAGTGAAAAGTGCAGGATTTTTAGCATTCTGGGCTGCTAAATCAGAATTTAACGAAACGAATTTAGCCATAACCTCTCCAGTGGCAGCATTAACTGCATTGACGGGTCTAACGGCAGCACACAATGTTAATGATGAGATTGGGAAAAACACAATTGTGTCCGGGTCGTCTATGTATTGAATTTGTAAACCAGTATTTAGAACAGTAAGTGTCGAATCTATACCTTGTATCTGAGACTGTTCTCCTACCGGATAACGATCCCTTAGGGGCTGTTGAACAGCTTCAAGTCCCTCTATCGTTTCTAAGGGTACTGAACTCCCTATGTACAACACCCGGCGCTTCGCCAACACCTGGGCTGGCTCCTCTCTTTGAATGACCATTTTGATATTCTACAAAATAAACACAAATACTAATTTTACACAATTGTTTGGAATGATTGTTGAAACTGTGTGATTGTTGACTAGTGATATCGGTTAAACATAAAGAAATAAATTCGCAAATGAAAAGAGAAATATGATATTTATAGGCGGTTATAATGTTACCTTTTAACGTTAAATTCCAGTCCACAATATGTCAAACATTTCCATGTTATTGAATCTCACAATGTTTTAATCCATTTCGTTTTTAGGTTATTCCTTCAAAATCACTTAAAATAATCCTTACTGCTAAAATGTCATTAATTTTTCAGTCCACAATTATCCAGATAAACAAAATGGTAGGTATTTTTTTTGTCGAAATCGGTGAACCTAGAAGTTCGTTTTTCATTCATATGCAAACACGTAAATTTCAGTCACTACTCGGGACAATAAATTTAAATTGTCTTTTCAAAACCGGTTTTGTGTCCTACTACATAATTACCAAACAGAAATAACCCGTCACTGGAGCGAATCATTTGAATAAACACATTCACCACGCATATATACAGTATATACAGTATATAAGTAATTTAAACAACAACTTAATATTTACCTTTGTTATAAGGTGAATTAAGGGGGTAAATTAACAAAATGTTGCTGAAAATGTCAAATTCCTGGCGTAATTAACGTGTGTAGCTGACATCAATAACTTCCTCTGTTATTTGTTGTAATGAATCGATAATTTGAATGTCTATTTCATTAACTTGATTGACGGCTTAAGACAAAAGGATGCCTCAGGTAATTTCACAGGTAGACAAACACTTTACACCTGGTATGTGTAAAAGGACACAAATGCATGTTTTTTCTTGTTCTGCATTACATAGTATTACAAGTTCATGTGCAATCAATGTGTGTAATATGCAACGTGGGTATATTCATTTAATTAATGGGCGTTATTACCGGCATGTAGTTCAATCTTTTGTGTATTCGCTTTGAAGATGCTAGGTGTAACCTTTTGACACCTACCAACTGCACGAAAATACAGAAACTATTTATTTTATAGCTACAAACCGCAAAACTAGTAAAAATTGGAAAGAA
Organism: Gigantidas platifrons; assembly: GCA_002080005.1. Lineage (NCBI taxonomy): Eukaryota > Metazoa > Mollusca > Bivalvia > Mytilida > Modiolidae > Gigantidas > Gigantidas platifrons. The sequence goes on along the minus strand of MJUT01049376.1, from coordinate 286,015 downwards.
AAAAAAATATAATACTATATTAAAGGGAGCGACCATTTCATTTTTTCAGGAGAGGAGGGGGTGGGGCGCTATAAAAGAACAACATATATTGTGCAAAAAGAAACAAAAAGTAAATGATCTTATTCTGCAGTTTTCAGCAAGAATATTTTTTGGTTTAAAATACGGATTTTTCGTGTAAAACTGATAATCTGATAAATTTGTTGCTCGTTAAAATATCTGGATTGACTGAGAATGGACAAACCAGAGACACTGGCAACATTGGGTACACAGGTCGAAACAACAATAATAAAAAAATAAAATCACAACACAGAAAACGAAAAAGATGAAAAACACGAACCCCACCAAAGGAAACCCCACAAAAAACCAGGGGTAAACCCAAATGTTCTCGAAGGGTAAGCAGTTCCTGTTTCTTATAATATACCCACCATGCTACTCATATAGTCAAGTCTGGTAAAGGTCCGGTAACAGTATTGTTGGCAACAGAAGAAAGAAACAATCTCCATGTGAAAAATTTATTTTGATTTTTTGTGTTTTAACGCCACTTTCGCCAATATTTCAGCTACATCATGGCGACCAGTTTAGTGGTGGAAGAAGCCGCAGTATCCGGAGAGAACCACCGACCATGGCCAAGTTACTTACAAACGGTTATTACTTGCGGCTGGGAGGTCGAGCGCGCCCTTTTTTGCAATTTACAAAACCGGGCGCGAACTCACGCCGTATTGGTGATAGACTCGTGCGAGTTGTTAGGTAATCCAACTACCTAACGCATTGAGCCACCCTGACCCTCCATGTGAAAGGGAAAAGACCCATTGCCATCTCTTAAATCGATATTTTGCAATACTCCACCAGTAAAACCGGAAATGTGAGTTATTTCAAAATATACAGAAATGAACGAATGTACATAAATTGTTCCAATTAGGATGTGGATGATGATGATGATACGCATTTAGTAGCAAACATAATTTGATAAACTGTCTAGAAAGTACCGAATTTTCATTTTTGTAGCGATACGTTTAAAACAACCCAACACATATCTTATTTCAATTAGATACACATTATAATTAATTAAGTTTAGTTGTATTCAAACCAAATACAACACAACATCAGTATTTACTGCTTCTCAAAGTAAAACACACAATTTAAAACAAAACAGCAAAGAGAGGTTGGCTCGGTGTACGGACACTTTGCCCGACTTTGGACTGAGCGATTTTTCTACCTGCAGACAATTTCAGATGACTAACTATACATGTATGTAACTATAAATCCAACTATAAGTGTGATGGTCTAGTACAAAACAGACATCTTTATCATATTATAACAAATAGCTTGTCTTCTTGTGACCTCTTTATGACATTAGTAATACGAAATGTTCGCAAGGTGGTATGCTCACTCACTCATTCAGTGTTGTTTTGTTCACGTTTTGTGTCGAAAAACTTAATTGAATGTTATTATCATGACGTTGATCACATACTTAACTAAATCTTAACTTCCTTGTTTTGTATTGTATTAATGTTGTCCTTGTGAACCAATTGTTAACAAAATTAAATTAGCTAATTGGTCGTTTTAAAAATATAAGCGAGATATTGGTCATACTATACAACGGTAAAAGGGGAATAACCCAAACTCTGATCGTGACCGTCTCGGTCGTGATCGTATGGTAGTTGGATTTACAACTACCTGTGCAATCAGTGTCTATCGCCACTAAAGTTGTGAGTTCGAACCCCGTTCATGGCGAGATTAACTCGATACAAAACTATGTGATAAAGTTTGTCAGTGACTTGGGACATATGTCAGTGGTTTTCTCTGGGTACTCAGGATTCCTCCACCAATAAAACTGACCGCCACAATATAACTGAAATATTGTTTAAAGTGGCGTAAAATACCACAAATCCAAGACCTATTAACAATTAGTTAATAAATGCGAGGTATTGGTCATGCTATGCAAACTGTCAATATGATAAAACTGGACAAATATATTTTAAAACTTGGTATAGACTTCATTAAATCTTAAAAATAAAAAAAAACTAAAAAAAAAAACTGACTAAGCCTAAAATAGACAGGGAGAAGTAAAAATAGTATTCCTTTATTCACAAATAAAATGTTGTTTTCTTTAGGTTATTTAAATGTATACGATATAGTCTTTTTCCCTGCATCCGCGTCTAAGTTATAATAAAATTTGTTCACGCCACGATATAGCTGAAATATTGCTAAAGTTGGCATCAATCAATCAATCAATCAATCAATCAATCAATCAATCCCTACATCCGCATTATATTAATCATGCTACGTTTTTTTCTTGAAAAATTTCGCTCAGTCGTCATAAAACTAATTAAGAGTTGGAGTGAATCTTTATTATAAGGTATATTAATATTTGTATATGTGGTCTGTTTGTTTATCATAGATTGTACTTCAATAAAGTATGTTGTAGACTGTTTATTAATTGAATAAATAAAGTTTGTATGTTTAAATTAAATTCATCTAGAAAGCAATAAAAGCGCTGTTCGTTTACATTAATTTTTATCTAAGTGTAAAGTTTGATCGCCTTTCGTGTTCATTTACAACCACATCCTTTCTTACTAATCAAATATACAAACAGCTTCATAAACCTTGTGAATAATCTTTAATATGACCCAAAGATAATGAAAATAATACACAAATGGCTTAAAGGTATATTGTCTACCACATTTGTATTTTTTCATACCCAAAATTATTGTTGTTTTCCGTACTGACCTTCATAAAATGAAGATTAAACACCGAATTATTGGCGAATACGCTACGAAACGTTAAGATTCAAACAACATTAAACACGCTTGACAATCATGAAGTGTTTGAATCTTAACAGTATTTTCCTTACCTCAAAGCTAAACCCCCGAGAATTCCAAACTTCCATTTTTACTTTTACTTTCACTTTGAAGAATTTCTGTCATCTGAACAATAATTCCGATAACGATAGTTTTGGGTCTTTTTTGTCAAAAAAAAGTACACCAATCGTATATTTTGTAGCATAGCTGTTTAATAATAGCTTAAACAAATCATTTATGGACAGTTAAAAATTTTCAAAAAGATCGTAGACAATATCCCTTTAACATTCTTTGTTATCTCTGAAGAATATGAAAAGAAAGTTTAAAACGTGATGGTCAACAATTTCACCAATATCAACAAAACGAACAATCACCCCTCAAATCACTGACGACAAAAAAGACCAACACATATGACGTTGATAATCCAGGTCCTGGATTGGGACAGGCACAAAAATGTGGCTGGATTAAACCGGTTAATATTTGAATTTGAATCATATTATTTTAATTTGTATACGTAATTGGGGTGCAACGCAATCTTGAAAGCAAATCACTAGCCTTAGATAAAGCTGGTTCATAAAATCTATATTTCATATTAATTTAACTCTAATAACAGTTTTCCGTGCTGAAAATACCTTGTAATTTTACGAAATTACAACTTAGATATACCAGCTGTTGAAATTTTGTACCCCAGACCTCCTTAACGTCCAGTGGCAATTAGTTGTCATGCTTATTTATGACGAGAACAAGTCCTACAATATATGGACCTATAAATAAATAAATAAATAAATAAAAATCTTTATTTAGAGAGAGTAACTTATTTGGATTATACCAATTTTCAATAAGGCTCTCTGGAAACAATACATAAGTACATGGACATAGATATCAGCAAAATATATATAACACAATAACATATTCACATATTTTAAATAATATAACGCAAACAATTTAAAAAAAATCAGTTTATCAAAAATTTAATAATTTGTAAGAGTTTTTGAATTCAAATACAGTTTTCGAGGTTTTAATTTCATTTGGTAGTGAGTGCCATACTTTTGGCCCACTAAAGGAAAAACTTGATTTGTATAATTCTGCCATGATATAGACACGTGAGAGGGAAGGAAGAACTGAGGAATCGATCTGGTACCTCCCATTGAAAATGAAAGCATGCAGCGTTGGGTAGGGACGAAATACTTAGGTATTTGTAGCAGCCACATTGCGAATATTCATTCTGCGAAATCTACAAATGAGTATTTTATCGTTCATGGAGTGCGACACTCTCCAAACATGTTACCCAATATTGCCCACGACCAGTGCTTTTCATATTATAACCTGACAGTCCGAACCACAGGGCACCTCCATCCACCACATGAGGACGCGATGGGAAGCTCTTTGTTGTGAACTCAGTGAACCGCTACTCTTGAGTACTGGAACATTTCTACAAAATCCACGTCTTAAGAGACCATAGGATATAATGATCTCATTAGATTGTTAATCCTTGTCATTTTTGTTTAATAATATACATGTACATCTGTGATAATACAATGAGTTAGGGTTATGGTGTTTAACGCCACTTTCAACAACACTTCAGTTATATTGTGGCGGTCAGTTTTATTGGTGGAGGAAAGTAAACAGAATAATTACACTATTTAGTGAGTGAGTGATTGTTGTTTAACACCAACTGAGGAATTCTTCAGATATATCATGGCGAGAACAAATTAATTTTCAATGAGATGATGATGAGGTCCGCTTTGTACTAGACCAAAACACTGAAACAACAGTCCATGGGCTAGACATGTTGCCCCACTCGGACACATTATCCTAATTCCGAGACTACCAGCCTTTTCTCTTCCTCCTTAATGATACGTGATTAGCAGAGAAGCAAAAAATACCAAATTTATAGTCTTTGGTTTGACCCGTTCGGGACTAGAACTCACGATCTACCACACTCGTGACGAGCAAACTAATCATTACACCACCGATGCGGCTAACACATTTATATATATATCTGGCTTTAGGATCGTACGTTTTAAAAAAAAACTTATTATACGTGCAGTCATGACACTCCATTTTAAAATCTAAACATGTTTACTTTCACAACATTTTTATCTAACGTTTTAACATTATAAGAACGTTTCCGTTTAAAATTCAAATGTTGGTGCAGTGATAAGTGTGTTCGCCTCAAGTCTGGTAGATCGTGGGTTCGAACCCTCGTCGAGTAAAACCAAGAACTATCAAATTGGTAATTGTTGCTTCTCTGTTAACCACACAGCATTTATGAGTAAGACTTTTTTTTACATTGCTCTAATTATTGACCTTTACTACGTATTGGTTAAATAATAATGTGATAAGATGAAATTATATGAACTGCTTATAGCTTTATTTTGAATTTTATTGTAAAACAGTGGTTCTATAATAGTGTTCTAAAATAAATACATCGCACCACAGTATGTCTCAAACTCAGTTGATATATCTGTGAACTTGTGATTGATATCAGGGATTAATCAACATAGCTGCCTGCCACATTTCAACAGGCGACGGCGAGTAGGAGATCTGTGATATTCAGGACGTGAATAAGTTCAGTAATATATTTTTTGTATATAGAACTACATTTGTATATTGAAATGAAGGAAGGAGTAAATCGGCTGCCACTGTACATGTATGAATATTCGATAGGGACAATTTAGACGAATCTACAGAAAAGGTTTTTAGTGTGAAGGGAGCGTGCTCTCTCCAAACACACTACCTACTATGGTCCACTGTCAAACTTACCGTATTATAACCTGACAACTCCTCATCGTGAGGGCTATTTCCATCCGACACCCGGGGTCGCACTGATCAGCTCTGTTAATCTTAGCTCTGGAAACTTTCACCAGTACCCAGCTACAGGGCTATGAGTATGGCAGTACAATGTATCATTAGAACATCCATGGTTCTACGTTTGGAGCGATCCTATATTTCATTGCTAAAGCGTACCGCTATTGACGAAGGGAGTGCATGGTTATTATACGCATAGCTTGACGGTGGACCATAACGGAAGCAGTGTTTGATGAGTGCCAATTTAGCTTTCAAGTTAAAGACCCCCATTCGTAGATTTCGGAAATGAGAACGCGCATTGTAGCGTGATTTGAGTGGTATTGAAATTGATGAAAATCAGTATGGTATGAAGTATAGATACAAATTACAAAGTAAGAATAAACGGTATATAATGATACTCCTCGTGTCACACAATTACTGCTTCAAAGTAGATGCGAGACGACTTTCAGACGTACATTACACAAACATACTTTTAACTTCTAAGCGATGGTTTATTGTTTATGATTAACGGTGTTTAATGCTACTTTCCACAACATTTCAGTTATATCGTGATGGTCAGTTTTATTGACCACCTCGCCGTGAACGGAGTTCGAACTCACAACTGTAGATAGGCATTGATTGCACAGGTTATTGAAAATTTGAATACCATACAACTACGACCACGACGACCCCATCTTCCAAACGATACAAAAGATCAATCTTTCTGCTCAATTCTGTTTCGATGCAATAGTTAGTGTTCTCGTCTCGATCAAGTGCGGGTCAATCAAGACTATGAAATTGCTGCATTTCCACTTAGAACTTAGAGTTTAGGAGTTATTTCCCTTTTACCTTGTTTTCGAAGAGTATTGTACTTTCGACTGAATGGTTTGCTTCGAGTAATGATAACGTGTTCAAGTAGAAAGACAAATATATTTTTGACTGTTGTTTTTGTGAGCTAATATTCAACTCAGCATGCTGGTCTAGCAAAGACCAGATATATTAATTTTCTCATCATAAAATTGTTCTCGCCATGATTAGATCACATGGATGGTGTAATGGTTAAACTAACATGCTCGCTTCCAGTGCCATAGATCATGGATTGGAGCCCCGGTCGTGTTAAACCAAAGACGATAAAATTGGTACTACAATGTATATAGATAAAACATAGCTGAGAGGGTGGTAGAGCAGATTGTTACCCCGAGGCGAAGCCAAGGTTGACAATGAAATTTCTAGGGGTAACAATCTGCTCCACCACCCTTTCATCTATGTGTTATTTGTTTTATTATACTGAATGTTCTTTTCTCCTGGTTTCATTCTTTTTTATGATTTTGATGCCCTGTATTTCAATTGCCGTTGTCTTCAAATGTGTTAAACTGTGATATCGATGATGTGTAATAAATAAGATTACATACATTTTTTGTATTTGTTAATATTTTTCTGCCCTCTGCCATGTGATAAACTAAATTATCACCCTGTGCCATGTGATAGACTAAATTGGAACATGCTCCTTAACCAATGAGAGGACAGGAAATTTACATGAAGTATAATAATAGTATGTGTTGCATCTCCGCTAACCACACATCATTTAGGAGTAAAAGCAAAGACTGGTTGGCTCGGAATGAGTGGAGCGACAAGCTACCTGCGGACAGTTGTTTCATTGGATTAGTACTATAAAAATCCAACTAAGCGTGTTGCTCTAGTATATTCGGGTATCATTATCATCTCATCGAATGTAATTTGTTCTCGCCATTATATGGCTGAAAATTAGAGTTAAACTCATTCATTCACCACGACTATATCAGCACAAATGCTCATTTGGCGTTGAGCAATAGTTTCTCATCATCTCGTTACATGTCTTCTTTAACAGATCTTGTGCCATCAGAAAAATGTTTAAATCAGTGTGTACGAGTTCACTGAAACAGAAAAAAAATATTGTAGCTCAAAATGAGTTTAGTTTGGCGCATTTGATACCTAAAATTCAGAAAATTTATTGGCGCAAACGTAACACTGGCGCAAATGTATTGTGGTGCAAATGAATGATAAATTGGCAGAAACGTAGAACGCCCGTGTTATTGTTGGAGGAAACCACGGAATGCCCAGAGAAAACCACCGACCTGCAGAAAGTCACTGACAAACTTTATCACACAATGTTGTATCGAGTTCACCTCGCCATGAACGGGGTTCGAACTCACTGACTTCTCAGGTAGTTTTAAATCCAACCATGATCACCACCAGGATGACCAACTCACAATGACATTGAAATACAGTTAAAAAAGGCCGGGGAATATCGTGAAATGTGCGGTATGTACTTTTCTATTTGTTTGTTTGAAGAAAGTAGACAGGTACATGTAGTCGATCAATTTGTTGCATAAACTAATATAATAATCATTTAGGTGTAAATTACAGACATTCACGACTACGTTTTCATCGGAATAAAATGTGACATGTGTCTGAAAAATGTCAAAATGTTAAGTAAGGTCTTTTTGAGTAGAAGCGACTATGTGCAGGGTTTTTATTTATATAATAGTTACTTATGTATAGGGCATTATCGTGATTTATGAGTGTCACAAGGGACAGTAGTATTGACTGAAACATTAATATTGCCAGAGCCGCAGCCGAGGGCATTATCATTGTTGAAGTCAATACTACTGTCCCAAGTGCAATCTATCTATCACGATAGAATCTGTAGAATTTTGTTTATTTGGCAATCAGAGTTATCTCCCTTCCATCAGTAAATTTATTGATTTAATACCAACTGAAAAAGGGAACACCCAGAGGAATTGATGGTTTTCGTCAGCCATCAACAATCTACCAATACTGCATGGCCATTACAAAGTAGCCAGAAAGTAAAAGACAACTAAAATACACATCCCGAGCTTTCTATCATCGGCTTTAGCGACTAATACAAAAAATGAATATGTTCACTTGTAAAAAGTATAGGGATTTAGAAAATCTACTCCTCTTTCAGTATTTTTGTTTTTAAAATCAAGATGGACTAACTTTTCATGATGCTTCTGCAAAAAAGCAATATGTTTATTATTTTTACAATGTAGTAGAAAGTGTTCTTCATGTTCGGAAAGTGTATCAACCCTTTTCAATTTGCAAATCATGATCACTTACTCTAAAGAAAAAACATGTATTATTAGATCATGGTTTGTTGTACAGCTTGAATACGCATTCGATAAATATCTAGACCTACATAAAATGCATGGTTCCAACCTAACATTCAGTTAACTCAAACTAGGGAAATATTTGGTCGAATTGTAGACCACTTAACCAGAATTAAAGTTTGGAAAATTCCATTCCTGTTCTTCGATTGCTTTTTCTGAAATCAAATCAAGAGTACAAAATCCTAAATTTTCTAAGAACCAAAATATAGCTTATCATATAGTAAAAGCAGATGATTTCGTTAGAAAAAAAAGAAGATATTTTCTTAGAACAAAAGAAGATATTTTCTTCGAATAAAAGCAGAAATTACATTAGAAAAAAAAAGCAGTAATTATTTAGAACAATAGTCGTTGTGTTATCGTGCTATTTCTATACACGGTCCAAGGAAAACGTTGTACGAAAATCTAATGATGTTCACGTTAACGTGGAGCTGTTCGTCAGGATAGGAAAACAAGAGAGATAACTCTGTTTCAAGTTAACTTAAACCAGACGAAATTTCTGCTTTTTATGCTAACCTTAAAGTTAGGTTGGAACAGATTGGTACTGTAGGATTTTTTTACACTCTTATATAATATATACCCTTTTTTTTACTATTATTTAGGTCATTAACTTTTTTTTTATTTGGGTCAATATAAACATTATTAATTGACAATTTGTTCCAAGGTTTCAGATTTTAAGCTTATTTCAGTTTTATTATGTGTGAATTTATCGTAGATATTTTGTTTTTTATTTATAAAAGGTAGCCACGAATGGGTGGTACATTGAGTCTCCAGGTATTCATGATTTCTTTCATAATAAATTAAGTTTTTGTTCTGCATTTAATCCTCACAAATATAAAATTGTTTCAGTTCTTCAGTTTAATTGCCTATTGAATCCCGCACTGTTCACCGCGAACACCTAGTTTAGAGGGATCAGTTTCTGTGTACTTTAAGATAAACTTTAATATTGTTTCTTTGTATATAAAATACAATGTAAAATGTAGTCAGATTTACATTTTTTACAATAAAACTATTTTGTTACGTCAGTAAGAAACAAGGTCAATTGGTTTCTAATTACATGTACAACGTCTTAAAATACAAAATAGTCAATTAAAATCAACAATTACAAACATCTCAAGTTTATTTGCTTTCTTTATAGGTAACGCATAGCGTGCTCGTCTCGAGTGCGGTAGTACGTGGGTTCGAGCCTCGATCGGGTCAAGGCAAAGACGGTCAAATTGGTATGTGTTTCTTCTCCACTAAGCACACTGTATTAAGGAGAACGAGCAAAGACTGGTTGGCTCTGGATCAGGATAATGTGTCTGAGTGAGGCGACATATCTATCCACAGACCGTTGTTTCGGTGAACTAGCACTATAAAAACCCAAATTAGAGTACAAAGCGGACCTCATCATCATCTCATTGAAAATTAACTTGTTCTCGCCATGCTATAGCTAAAAACAATTGCAGAGTTGAAGTTAAACAACAACCACACTCATCCTTTTTTGGTTGTGAGACAGGCTACTTAAACTGGGGAAGGTTAAACCACAGAGCTTTCCATGACGTCTCTGGGTGGCGGATAGAGGCTACCCTCTCGATAGAAGTTGCCAGATTATAATACAGAGAGCCTAACTGTGGACTATGCTGTGTAGCGTGCTTGGAGAGTGTGACCTCTTTTGTAGATTTCGAAAACAAATAGTCGGCGCGTTGTAGCTACTTCAAAAGGCGACATTTCTTGACTCTATTAAATTTTCCACACTTTTTCAGTGACAGTCAAAAGGCGTTGCCATGGTTTTCCTATCAGTCCTTAATGTCTGTATGTTGCCTAGATATTGTAGAACTTCTCGTCCTGAATATGCAAGAAAAACATTACCTCTGCATATTTACAAGCATCCAACAATTAATCATATAATGCGCTGCAAAGCATATAAAAGTTTTCAGAATAAGTACAATGTTGGAACGTAGCTATTTTTAAATATATGCTAGAGTTAGAGTGATGATGTTTTACGCCACTTTCAACAATATTTCCGTTATTTCGTGGCGGTCAGTTTTATTGGTGGCGGAAACCAGAGTATATTCCGAATGAGTGCTCATGCATAGGCAACTATGTTCCATAACATACGGACTCTACCACTATATCGACTTCTCCGTGGAGTTTTTATGTCATCATCAGGAGTTAAGAATCACTGCATGGCGTGTCATAGCATCAATTGAAAATGAACTGTTGAACGTAAAGTCTGTATTGAACTTATGACTGTTTTAAGGACCGTTTCAGACTCATTTTAGAATATGAGTTCTGCTCGGCCGGCCATTGTAGACATTAACGTGACTATGAAATACAGAATGGCTATAAATGCGTTGTTTCTTAGCTTTAATTTGTTTCTATGTGTAAAATTTGATTGATTAATTTAATTATTGGTGTTTAACGCCAACTGTAGCAATATTTCAGCTATATCGTGGCGTTAATATTGGATATTCTCTCAAGCTTATGTTAATCAAGATATACCAGTATATAGACCCTGACATATTCAATAGGGCGTAAGCTATTTCCATTTTAACAGGATGGAAAATTACAGTATATTTTATCAAGTCACGTAGACTGATAATGCTGATATAAGTCTGGGGCTAAAAAAAATAATTTGTAGTTACACATACAAAATAAATATACAGTCGGTTGCATCGCTGCATGTAAGGTTTACATCATTATCTGCATAGGAAAATTCTCATTAACTGAGGAAATACGGTTTCATGTTTAAAATCACAGAAATCGGTCAGTGGAACTTCAAAAATATATTGCGTATTAATTTCGACATAAGATTTAATGTACCATTTATTCCAGATTAAAACATTATGGGATCTCGTATATTTCACACGATATCTTAAAATTATGAATAACTATCTCGAAATTACGAATAAATATCTTGAATTTACGACATAAATATCTTGTAATTACAACACAACTTCTCGAAATTACGATATAACGATACCAAATTACTAATTTTTGATTTCGACACTTATATATGGGACTATTATACTGTATAATAGTCCCAGCTTATATTGAATAATGACATATCTATCGCGGAATCTCAACACAGCAAGAACTTTATTCTTGCAACAAATGACAATCTCATTTAGGTGCACAAAAATGTGTCTTATTTTCGAACTTTATAAACATACATGTATTACCCATAATATTTGCTCCGAACACGAATTGATAATCCATGGACAAATTTTATTTGGTAACATATGGAATTTATTTTTCAAATATTATTTCACTGCATGTTTGTTCTAGAGGAATCTGTTTCACAGAAAAAACATTTTGATTCACACATGTAAACCTCATGTAGAAAGATTTATCAAAATACTATAGCTTAAAAGATAATATATTAAGGTTTAATGCTCTATCTATTAAAATATATTGCATTTAGGTTAAGAATAATTAGATGTATGATGTTTAACGCCACTTTCAACATTATTTCAGTCATATCGTTACGGTCAGTTTTAATGGTGGAGGAAACCGGAAAAAACCACCGACCTGGAAAACTTGAACACATAATGTTGTATAGAGTACGACTCATCATAAGCGGGATTCGAACTCACTTTAGTGGTGATAGTATAGGCTAAGAAGGTAGGACTTATACTCATGCAGCCTTTTATCCTTGTCGTGGTTATTTTTTCACATTAAGAACCGCAACATGGCTGTTGGTACGGTGACGGCCCGATAGTCCGAAGGTCCGATAGTCCGAAGGTCCGATAGTCCGAAGGTCCGATAGTCCGAAGGGCCAATAGTCCGAAGGTCCGATAGTCCGAAAGTGTCCCTTTTTCAGTAATCTCTTGCACATTTCTTTATAAATGTTTGTATTATAACTTTTCAGATGACATTTACTAACAATTAAATGATTTGCTGGTATAAGTACATGTGCATTCACATCTACGCGATCTTGCATTAAAAAAAACAATTGACTGGTATTGACGATGCGTGAAGGAAAATGGGAAGTTTCGACCCAACTGTGTTTAGTGTCAAGGTACCGATATGTCCAGGTGCCGATTTGGCCTGTACACGTTAGATCAGAAGTGCAAAATGCAATTCACAACTAGTTATATAATACTTGTCTCTGCATGGTGTTATGCATTAGTTTTCTCTCCATTTCTAGTATTATCAGTTCCAGGCATCTCAATAGACCATTTCTTTAACTGCAGAGCTTCACGATTTTGGAGGGAACTGAGTGGAAACGCGCCGCTTTCCGCAAATTGACATCAGTTAACAATGAAAGTGACATTGTGAGGCCTTCATTTTCTTTAGAGGACCCACCCATATTTCTTATGTCCAAAGCTAACCCTACCCCTAGCCTAACTCTAACCCGAGAACACAGCCTACGGCACTAGATGGCACGTTGACACAGTCTACAGCACTAGATGGCATATTGATACAACCTACGACGCTAGGTGCAAATATTTCAGTTACCCTATAGGTTGTGGGTCCCCTAAAGTAAATAAGGGCCCATTGTGACGTTGAAATTTTTACGGGAAATTGCACGTTACCACTCAATTCCCGCAACAACAAAAAACGCAGTCCCGCAGTTACCATGAAAGGATCTATTGTTTTTGTGATTCTTATTCAATATGCCAAAAGGGCCAAACAGGACTCGTTATTTTTCCTGTTTCTCAGAAGTAAAGCCCACCCAAATAAATTTCTTCTCTTCTGACAACAAGTAGACAATGACCATGAATTGTCTAATTCATATGCAGTTAAGTATTTGCTTTCAAAATTTCGTACCGCATCTCATGCCGGTATACTTCAACTTTAGGGCTCATTTATTCTTCGTCGCGCGACAGTTGCATCATGATTTCGCGATTTTTGTCCTCTATTGTTAATTGGGAATCTTTAGAATTTGGACATACAAATTTATTGATTAGTGGATGGCGATTGTCGCGCGACATACAGCGACGAAGCATAAATAAACCCTTATGATACTATAAAAATGATCTCCTTGTATTATGAAATAAAAGAATGGGGGGGGGGGGGCACGTGCACCCCCTTTAAATATCACAAAAAAAAACATGGTGTATACTTGATTTTAACGTCAATATTACGATTTTATTTTCTCTATTTAATAGATATCACACTTAAAGTTGTAAATCTAAGTACTGCATCAAAGAGGATATAAATATTTCTTGCATTTTGATCTATTCTTTCATTTGATTATACTGTTTGTAAAATGCTAAAACTTCAGAGCTTCTGGGGACCTGAGCCCCCTAACTGGGCTCTGTCGTGGACTCGCTGGGGGTCTAAAGCGGCCCCCAGATCCCACGCCTTTTAGTTGTGCACCTCCTTTCAGAAAACCTGGCTTGTCTGTTACTCCAGAGTTTGTGGTGTATATCGTGTTTTTCTAGACAAAGCGCGCGGTTGCTAACTGACAAACTCATGAGAAAAGGCTATGTTGCTAAAAGGTTGAAGTCATCGCTCCTGACGTTCTACGGGCGCCATGACGACTTGGTGGACCGTTATGAGACAACTGTTTCACAGATGCAAACATACAAAATGGATGTGTTTCATTGATCAGCTTCGTTCTTCCTCTGCACCGGATTTGACTCCGGCTATCAGGGCGGGTGTCCCTAAGGGACTGGTCATTATTTATCTCCAGGGAGCCGGAAAATATAGAGGGCTCAGAAAAAAAATTTGGAACCTGGAAAAGGTGGGGGTCAGAGGTTTCTTTATGTTAGGAGAAGGGGGGGTCATGGTTTTTTTAATTTTCAAATTGAAAAAAAAAAAAATTAACAAAAATAACAAATAAATAAATAGAGGGGGAGAGATGAAAAACATGACAAAGGATAGAGAGGGAGAATTGTTTATGTACAAAGTAGATACACCACAACACCATTGGAGAAATACAAATATGACATGGTTGGGGGGTCAACATTTTTCTGACACTATTAGGAGTGGGGGTCACATATGTTACACAAAAGTGGAAAGGAGGTCATTAATTTTTTTCCGGTTATTCATAATAATTTGCCGGCCCCCCTGGAGATAAATAATGACCGGTCCCTAAAGAGGCTGTAGACGCTTACTCTGCCGGTACACCTGGTCTAACCCTGGTTTTTATGGATCCGTGATGGTCATCTTTTGAGTACGTTTTTGGTTTTTGTGTAGTCTTTTTTTCTCTGTCTTTGCTCGTCTGCTCGATTTTGCCGATTCCCTTGGACTTACGGCTTTGGATTCCTCCTGTGGAACGGAGGTTCGGTTTCTTACTTTTTTTAAGACTGGTTATGTAATGTTGGCAAATTGCGTTACTGTGGAAAAACACAGGGTAGAAAAGAAATTCTGACGAGGCTGTGCACCAGCGGAATACTCTAACCAAACTACATCGGACCTTTGGACTATCGATATCGACCCTTCGGACTATCGGACCTTCGGACTACCGGTATCGGTCCTTCGGACTATCGGACCTTCGGACTAGCGAACCTTCGGACCAACGGGGTGTAACCGCTGGTACACATTGATTACTCTATAGCTCAAGGTGAGTGAACTCCATTATGTCGCTCTTTTAATTTAAATCTTTTTTTTAAATCATTTCAATACGTAATTGTTTTTTTATCTTTTAATAACAACAAATTATCATCGTTTATCTGACGTAGGATCGCTGTTATTTTTTTAATAGGATTCGAACTTGCTGCACTTCGATGAAATTATTCAATTACATTGTATCTGAGACCTCCACGATTTTCTTTATCTAAAAATAAATCAAAAATCAAACATTGGTGGGTTTGTGTGTAGTTATTTCTTTTTTTTATTGACATTGTGAAATTGACAAATTTATGAACAGTAAATATTGGATCTTCTAATTTTCTTTCAAGCGTTGCATTCATCTCACTTTATTAGGTCTGCAATAGACAATTTAAAAAGGTTAATATAGCGACATATTCACCGATTCTCTTCAAATATTTATTCAAAATGTAAAACTTTGAGAATTGAAACATTCCTTTTAAAAACAAATTACTTCATCTTCAGTATAAAACATTGTTTATTTAGCAAAATTAAAGAAAGATGTTTGTCTTCGTTTTAAATTCTATAAAATAACGTTGTTCGAGTATTTGTGTGCTGTCCAATTATCGTACTGACGCTTCGCAGAATATTGCGTCGTGCAGCGTAACAAGTTAAATGTGCTTATTTTAACTTATTTGAAAACACAGCAACGTTTCATTTTTGCTTGCTATAGATGATATATTTTTTTCTTTGAATTGTAACGAAAATATCTAATTTTTATCTGAATAAATTTCCTTAGTATTCATTTTATTCTGTTTTCGTGTATTTATTTAAACTTTTTCTTGTTTTGTTTGTATGATTTCCTGTGTTTTATTTACTTAGTTATTAATTTGTTTGTCATTTTCGTTTTGTTTTATTTTGTTCTGTTCTTTTACGTTTTTATAACCTATTGTTGTATTTAAATTGTGGTGTACTTTTTATTTGTTTTTGTAAGTTTTATTCGGATTTGTAAATACAATTATAGCTTTTATTAATTTGTTAACTTGCTGACGTTATGTCTAATGGCAATGATATAAAAAAAAAGTGTGACGTTTTTGCCATATTGGACATTTTGTCTAGACATGGAAAAGTCGGGCAAAAAAACTAATGAACAAGCAAACCTTGCACATTCTACATGTATATTTTAGCCAGGTATGGGAACTTTCTTCCATAATATATAGCGGCATCTCGTCGAAAAAAATCTAAAAAGCGACGTTTGGACATTGTGGCTAGACATAGCAATTTGGTCACTGTCGCAAAAAGGAAAACTTGATTTTAGCGTTTTACCTATAGATGTTATCTGTTTTATGGGTACTTTCTTGTAGTAAAGTTGCGCGCATTTCGGAGTCGAGTTTACCGAGAAACCAACGAAAAACCAATTTTCTTAACTTCAAACTGTTACGTCGGACAGCAAAATATTAGCGTCAGAGTACAACTTTGAACACTGAAATAATTAGAATAAATTATCAGGAACTTAGGAATAATAGCCAGACAGAAGCGCGTTGTTTTAGGCTTTATTTAGATATACGCATATTTGAATTTTGCTTTACAACACTGAAATCCTGGACTTTTCTTATCAAGACATTGACACCATTTTTCACTGGACGCAATATCGTGCGAAACGTGACTGTAAGTTTAATCTTATAGATTCAGCGGGTTTTTTTTCTTTTCAGCCTATGAAGGATCATAAATTTGATATCTTACGCTGGGTTCACACGGAAACCGTTTTCGATGCGTTTCAGAAGCTAAAATCTGGGTTAGGGTTATGGTGTTTAACACCACTTTTAACTATATTTCAGTTATATCGCGTCAGTCAGTGGAGGAAACCACCGACCTGCCGCACTTTATCACAAAATGGTGTATCGAGTACACTTCGTCATGGACGGGATTCTAACCCAAAACTGTAGTGGTGATATACACTGATTGCACATGTAGTTGTAAATCCAACCACCACACGATCACGACCACGAAGACCTCAAAACTAAAATATGATCATATTCCTACAACAAAAACGTTTTGGGAAACGTTTCGAAAAAAAGTATAGCGTTCACACGACGCTGTAATCCTTTTTGAATGCAATGCGTTTTCGGAACGTTTTGTGTAATGCCATAAAACAACGACAAGATAATCGTCTATTTAAGAAAAAATGGTTTTGATATAATTCTATGTAAATGATGTAAATGATGAACTTTAAAAAATGACATTTTTTTTTAAAGAAAAAGAAACATTTGTATGCATATTATATTTTTATTGAGAAAAGCTCATTTATGAATAGTAATATACATTTTTTTTTTTTAGCAAACTGTCATATTTGTAATGTATTTATACTGATACTAATTTCAATGCAAGATATAAATGATGAACTTAAAAAATAAAGAAAAAGAAACATTTTTATTCATATCATATTTTTATTGAGAAAAGCTCTTTTATGAATTTTATGAATAGCAATATAGTATTTATCTATTTTATGTATTTATTGTTGCTTAATTATGTTATGTAAATATTGCATTGTTTTAATATCATTTTCTAATCGATTGCCTCATATATAATAATAGTAGAAAGATTTGTTTTCAGAAAATTTCAGAAGTATGTTCTAATTTCAATAATATGTCAGATATATCAAAATTCTATTATTTATTTACCAATGAAGATCGTTCAATAATTAATATTTTTGGAAAATATATAATAGAGTGCCTTGAGACAAAAAAACTGAAACAGGGTTTACGATACTGAAATATTATTTTTTCTCTTTATGTTTATGTTATTAATTAAAATTTTAAGGCTCTGAAGGCTCTGAACCCGACAAGAAATATTGTATATTTATATATATATATGTATAATTCCCTCCAATGACAATAATCAATGTATGCAATTTGTTTGCCCCTATTGTGGGCCCGTTGATTGGAATAATAAATATTCTTATTGAATGTGTACTTTTAGACCAACTTTTACTATCCCGGTAGAGGTTGACCCCGTTGTAAAGGGGTAGCTTTCTATACGTCTGAAAATTAAACCAAACCGTGTTAGAATTAGATTTTGAAACTGTCAAATTGTTGTTCTTCCCTCGACGGGATTTGAACTCACACCATTGATACACTGCAGCACCATTCGCTTAGCCTTACGTCCAGCGCCCTAGACCTCTCGACTACATCCACTCCTTAAATAAAGAGCTTCAATAGTCGTAGTGTTACCTTGTCTCGTAAGGTTTTTAATATCTTTTTTTTTAAGGAGTGGATGTAGTCGAGTGGTATAATTCTATGGTTCGCAGTTATCACATCCGAAATTCAAGGAGTGTATTGAGTTTGCACCAATGGTGATGTAAGTACATTTCCAAATCCAGTAAAAATTTTAATACATTTTTAATTTCAACGAATATTAATGTAGTCGAAAAATTAAAAATATTTCCCTCAAGGGAAAAAAATGCAATGTATGCAAATTATTTTGTGTACGTGTAGGAGTTTATACAATCACTGATTTCGAAGAAAGAATATTTAGTTCATAAGGTGTTTGGTATTTTTTAATTACAGTCTGATATTACATCATACAACAGGAAATATCACGGTAGATATACCAAATTAAAAAGAAAACAAATATTTCTTGGTTGCCATAGTAAACAAACAACATAATACCAGAATAAGATACACAGTATACGTCACCCTCTGTTTGATTTAATTAACTAATTTAATTGCGAATTGAAAAACCGGAGTACCCGGAGAAAACCACCGACCTGCCGCAAGTCACTGACAAACGTTATCACATAATGTTGTATCGAGTACACCTCGCCATGAACAGGATTCGAACTAACAACTTTAGTGGTGATAGGCATTGATTGTACAGGTAGTTGTAAATCCAATTACCATACGATCACGACCACGACGGGTCCCTTTGGAAAATTTGGTTTTGGTACGGCGATGTCAAACTTAACACTGTGAAATTATTACTTGTTGCTTTGAGCAAGTGCTATTGAGGGGAAGATTTGAGGACTGGGAACTCGTATATGGTGAAGTGCTTACAACGAAGCTGGGTATCACGTCGTTGAACTAGTACAATGAGAAAAGGATTAGGGTTATGGTGTTTAGCGCCACTTTCAACAATATTTCAGTTATATCATGGCGGTCAGTTTTATTGGTGGAGGAAACCAGAGTACCCAGAGAAAACCGCCGACCTACCACAAGTAACTGACACACTTTATCACATAATGTTGTATCGAGTACACCTCGCCATTTTCAGGATTTGAACTCACGACGTTTGATGATTAGAAGAGACACACATGCGTAATTTGTTTTCATTGTATTATAGCTAAAAAAAATCCCATTTTGTGGTCAGAAATCTCCACTCGAGCACTCCGTATCTAACAAAAGAAAGGAGTATGTTTTGTAGTCATTTATATATGTCCAGAATATCACTAGTTTATCAAAACAAAATGTATTACTTTTCTGAAAAGTTTTAACATAGAAATATATATCTGTTTTTTTTTGTTTTTTTTTAATTATATCAACAATAATTATATGTCCGACAAGTTTCTATTTTAAACATTTAAATATATGACCAGACACATTTATGCATTAAAATAACTCGCATGAATTATTCATCTATAATTATTGAATAAGTGTTGTTTATAAAATTCTGAGATCTGCAGTTTTTTGGTTTTTTTCCATGTAAGATGAGTGTGTTGACTTTCCCACATTTGTGTTGTAATTATATTACAAGGTGCAGTCAAAACTGTCTGTCTGAAATATAACAACTGTATATAACAAATCACTGTCTACAAGGGGCATTTTCATTTTCTTCATTTAATGAATGGTGTATATAATTTTAACCTGTACATAAAGGACAACTGCTCATAATGGACATCTTTTCAATGTTGTTCCCTTCAGTGTACTGTATACAGATGTATTTATATAGGTTCTACTGTATATTATAACAAGCACTTCTACGAATAACTTGTTTTCGAAAATTTAAAATTGTTTTCTTTGAAGCAATTATTTTGTTACTAAGAAAATGTATTTATAACTCTCTACATATACATGTACGTAAAATTCATGATTGCATTACAGAAAGTGAATTTATTATTTTTTTTTAAATGATTTGACATTTTTACAATTATTCAACTGGATATTTAAATTTCAAAACCCAACTTACCGCGGAAACTATCAAATCTTTAAAAGATTTTTTCTTGCTTACATAGTAAATAAATATAGAATGTTTCAATTGTAGCTGACAGCTTACGTTACTGTTTAATTTAACTAAATACATATAATCGAGAATGGAATGGGGTTTTTCTCGAGTATTTTGTACTTTTGTTTGGAATGTGAAAAAGAGGGACGATCTTCATACTAA
>MJUT01049376.1:226196-260279 GCA_002080005.1 Gigantidas platifrons | reverse complement strand
TCGGTGGTCTCCTGGTATTCCGGTTATCTAAAACTAAAACCACTAAAACTGGACGCCATAATATAGCTGAAATATTGTTGAAAGTGGTGTTAAAACACCAAAAATCAAAACTGAATGAAACTTAGACTTGCCTGCACAAATGAAAAACAAGATGGAGAAATAATTTGTTGACGTTTTATTCTTCATCAACATGTACATGAAAGAGCACTATTACATAATAAGATTGAAATGAAATAAACTACATCAGGACAAATAATAAAAATGTACATCTACACAATGTAACAGACAACATTCACAAAACATTTCAATTGTGTACCTGTCTCAGACTTAATGATGCTTTACCATTTGCTGACTTCTGAAGTTTATTGCGTTCTAAGCGAGTTACAGCATAACCACGTATTGTCAAAAACAAGTGTACTATATCCTCAGTCACAGATGAAACAACCTCACACGACTCATTTGGTATTAATAGATCACAATAATATTTTACCATGAATGATTCCATTATGTTCTCCTTAAGGGGTCCCAACAACAATGAATGTGCACTCAACTTGGCTGTAACTGACTTACGAACAATCAACTCCAATTCACGAACAAGCAAAAAGAAAGTGTCACAAGGCTTTTGTAGTCCACCACGGTCTTGGATTTTGTACCATTGGTCATACTTTTGAACAAAATTGTGATTTTCAGAATTATCGGAAAATTTTTCTACCAATGAAAGTTTGTGTTTTGAATACCTAAGGTACTTCTTGTGTAGAGATCTTAAAATGTACCCTGCAATATAATAAAATATAGACTGGTCATTGTCACTTATCATGGATTGCTCTTTGTCGGCATTATCGTTCGCTATGGTGGTTTGATATACTAAAATTTCACCTACAATGTCCTCAAAAATAAGCTGCAGGAAATTATTAACAGTATTTTTGGAATGTTGTAAAAAAAAATGGAGTAAATTCCTCCCTAATAGATTGGTTTATACGAGTCTTGTGAAGATGACGAAACAACTGTTCACGGTCTGTACCACGTGTTATATCAGTACTTGTTGACACTATATTTCTAAAAGTCTGGTATAAAAAGTTGTTGATATGAGTTGATCCTTGAACCACTGAACAAAGGGTTCTCATCTCATCAGGATTGCTGACAAAGGGGTCATTGGTAATGTTGGTCAGTGTTGAGTCTAGAGATGCTGAAAATACATTGCCGAAAGACTGATCGGTGAATGACATACTAGTAGCTGATGTTGAAGTTAATACGGGTTCAGCATCTGGAGTACTGGCTATACGATGATCACTGGCACGTAGATTTTGACCATGCTGCTTTTGTGTGTGACCCCGGAAACCTGATATTGTTTTAAGTGTCTTGGCACAAACTGGGCACTGGAATTGTGTCAAAGTAGATGGTTGTGTGGCAGAAGTATTAGTCTTCTTCTTTTTTGCAGTACTGCAGTCATAGTCATCACTGCCACTATCAGTAGGATCATACTCGGTGTATTTTTCTAACAACAGATCAAGATCTAAGTCAGTATCCCAAGACAAGAAGTCTGACATTGTTATAGTTTTAATGATAAATAAGGTAAAAACTTGCCTTTTTATGACAACTGAGCAGCTTCTACTCATAATTATTTTTCTCACAATTAAAAACAGCTTGGTGTTTAAAATATTTCAAGATCAGAACATCAAAGAGAACAATTAATTCGTTAAAAGATGTTATGAATACATTATTAGAGACTTCAACTCAATAGGAATCATTCACCGCTTCTCCCGTTTGGTGACGCCTACTGTTCCATAAGTGGTTAATTGTGCGTTTGAATCACAAAGACGCTTGTATCTTAACGTTAACCTAATGACGGCACTGAATTATAAAACTTGGATGAGGCAAACATTGAAGCTTAACTAGTACAGCGCGGGTGATATTACATGTTAGAAGTATAGATTTAGTTGACGAGTATATGTAAAATAAAAGTATTATCTTTAAGTCGCAAGAAAAGAGTTTTATTATGACCATATTAAGAAATAAAACGGACGTTTACAAGCCATATCGGCATGTACATGTACCTTAGTGCACAGGGACTTGCTCCCGGTCAATAAAAAGATCGACTATCCACATATATACACTAGTCTAGTGTACATATGTGGATAGTAGATTTTTTTATTGACCGGGAGCAAGTCGTGTATAAATGTGGATAGTAGATTTTTTTATTGACCGGGAGCAAGTCGTGTATATATGTGGATAGTCGATATTTTTATTGACCGGGAGCAAGTCCCTGTGCTTAGTGTAGCCTATACATGTTCATAAAAGGTGTACTGTCTACATGATGTTTGGTTACTCACACTGCAATACCGTGATGAACTTCATTACAACATTTTAAAGTATAACATGAATTTCGGGAAATACTACCTCCAAGTGAACAAAATAGAAGTCCCTGTCTTCACATACAACATTTTGAATTAATATATCTAGGTCTCTCTATATTTAGGCAATCTTCAAATCTAAATCACACTCTTTAAAATGATTTGGTACAAAATTATACAGATACTATATTCCTTCTTCACGTATTGTTATTAACTGTTAAAGATTCGACAATTTAACAAGCAGGTTAATCATAGCATTTATTTTAGAAAGATTTTGAGCAGATGTATTATGAATTGCATAATAAATACTTAAATGAAGAAAATTCGTTGTTTCTTACTATTTTAAATTATTTTCGACAAATTTTGGTAGCATTCAAATATTTTGTACAATCAGACTGGCGGATCATCGTAAAAAAAACCTGAAATTGTCATACAATGTAAAACTAAAGACTCAAATTGTCACCGAGATAATTCCGTCGGGTTTAAATGGGATTCGTGCTGATCAATCTTCAGTTTTCTGTGTAGTTTTTTGTAGACCACCAGTTTATCATTTTGTCCTTTTTCTTTTGGCCATTGCATTGCCTGCCCTTCTTCGATATATATGACTTCCGATAACCCTTTTGTGTGTTTATTCCATTCTAATGCAGGTAAAAACGTTATTGATAACATTAGTTAGCGACCTGTTATTGAAATGAACAGTCAAACGATTTAAATTACAATTTCAGTAATGCTACGAAAAAAATCGGGAATTTGCATAAAGCCCAGCGTTCTATACAATAAAAAAAAATGTAAACGTACACGATTGGAAATGTACGGACTACTGGGTTTGGTGTTTAACACCATTTTCAACAAATTTCAGTGCGGGTCAAATCAAATTAAATTATTTGAAAATAATCATAAATGTGTTCCCTTTGGATTGTTAATTACAAACATAAATTTATTATTGCTATTAATTTTTTATTTTTATTGGCCGTTTTTAGATTTATTTTTGAATAAATGATATAAAGTACCAACTATGCTACTTGAAAAGGTGTCTATGCACACAGAAATTCTATTTGTTCATTGTTACAAGGTTTTTATTATTATTACTTGTTCTTTTTGTGTTTGTTGAACATTGTATATTACTGCCTAAAGGTATAAATGAATTTGTTGTGTTCCTGTGTATTGTACATGTGTACCTGTATGGTTTTGATTTTTTATACTTTTACCCAGATTTTTATTATTAGTCATAAAGGGACATTTTTTTCCCATAACAAAAATTCTGTTTCAGAGTGCATTTTATTTTCAGTATACAAAAATGTAGCATCGAAATCTTTTTATCAGAGTTAAATACACCCTTTTCCCCTAATGCTAATGCGAAGAAATGAAATGTGATCCACGTATGAATTAATAACC
This sequence comes from Gigantidas platifrons, assembly GCA_002080005.1. Lineage (NCBI taxonomy): Eukaryota > Metazoa > Mollusca > Bivalvia > Mytilida > Modiolidae > Gigantidas > Gigantidas platifrons. The sequence goes on along the minus strand of MJUT01049376.1, from coordinate 256,533 downwards.
TAATATCCATGTCGTACTCTAGTCAACTGTTCCAGCGCAATGGTTGTAAGTATAAAATAGAAATCTACAGTACTATTTAAAAAAAAAAAAAAAGAAGCGGCCCGTATTGAATATCCCGCAATACGGGTAACTTCTTTTGTTTCATAGTAGTAAAATAATGTTATAATTTATAAAATAAAAATAAAAATCGTGAGAACAATTTTGTTTGTGAACGAAATATACAGAATTGTCCTATTCATGTTATAAAGACACCCCCTCCCAGAGGGTGTGCCGGGGTAGAATAGGCACCAGGTTTCTCCGTCCTAGAGGCACTAGTCCTCTAAAAGGGATCATCCCCGCGGGAACCCCGGGGTATAGAAATGGGACCGAGAGCTTCTTCGGCTTGAAGGAGCGACCGTCGGTTGTGCGGGATGTAGAAATTCACAGCCAACCCGTCCTTCGGATGAGACGTAAATAAAACCGAGGTCCCGTGTTGAGAGATTGCCACCCTCTTCCCACGTTAAAGAACCCAGTGTAACAGCTCACTATGAGCATTATGCTCATGATGAGTGGTCCATAAGAGACCTGCTGCACTGGCTAAATTATCCGTCCCTACCCATCACATTTCCTTGTTTCGAGTCTCGTGGCGTTTAAATTATTCTCGTCCTGAATATAGCTGAAAAATTGCTCGCTGGACGTTAAACACCAATCAATCAATCATGTTATAAAGGCATTACATATTGACGTGTCCTTGTACCTAACGTTAACAATTCAAGCGTCATCGAGATTAAAACGTTCCGCTAACCACTTATGGAACAACAGCGACGTCTGTCGAAAGAAATTTGGTGAATGATCCCTATTAAGGAACAGATAGAAAACTTTGTTCATATTTATGAACAGGAGACCGATTTGTGGGATATATATATGAATCGCCTTATTCGATCTCTTAAAAAGTTTATATTCCGATATCAAGATCTTGTCGAAATATATTCTGTCTCTGCAGATACAATAGTAAAAAATACATGTTCATATAGTGAAAATGTATAAAGATAAGGATTTGGTATACGTGGTTTACAATGTCAAAACTATTTTTTGTGAATGTGTGACGTAAAAATGCTTTTGACATTTACAGTCGTAATTAAAATACTTCAAAGGACTCATAGTTGATGGTGATGGTTCAGAAGATATATTAGATACTGAGTTTGATACTGTTTGACTGCTATTTTGCCTGTTTTTTTCCAGTATTGTTGTAAATGCTGTTTTAGTGACAACGGGAACCTTTGAACCGTAATGAAAGCGAGAGGTTGGCGCCGTAAAATCTGATTCAATCCACCATTTCTTTAGAAATGCCTGTACCAAGTCAGGACCATTGCGGTTTTCCAGTTTCCCGGTTGATGACTGATTTTGTCTGTTTATTGATTTATGAGTTTTGAATTTCCCTTTGTAAGATTGCTCTGTGTTCGGTAATTTTGTTATTACCCTTATTCTCTTCTTGTTATAGATGTTACCATTTAAAGCAGTTCAAAAAAGGTAGCCATATTGGATCTTTAGCTGCTAATTCTTGATCTAATGCATGGTATATGCACTATGTTGGGTTATCCTGGCGATGCATGGTCTAACCTATAATCTACCAAAACGGTTCTGTCTGTATTACCGAATTCAAGCAACAAATAGCAAAATACTTACATTGTCAACGACTAAATTTAGTCACTGTTTTTATTCTAAAATATTAAGTTTCTAGAGGATTGGAAGAAATCGGAAGAAAAATTATCTCCCTTGATGATATAATAAAGTTGGCGTTTTAATTTCTGATTTTGTATTCCACTAAAGACTATCGCAATCAACGTTCTTATTTAAAATAGATTGCAAATTTGGGATTATAACTTGGTTTACTTTTGCTTTACATATCGACAGACATGCATTTTAGATATCCATGTAACAGGCACTTATATACGTCCCATCCCAGGGAAGAGTTCACTTGTATATTTGAATCGTACCCTATAACTTTTGGAGGTATTGTATCGGATAGAAGAGAAACTAGGTCCTGTGTCTTTATCTGCGAGTACCCGCTAGGTTTAAGACTTGGGCATTGTTTATGTAGTTAATTAACTTGAAAATGAATGATCAGGTTTTCAATCAAGTTAATACACTGGAAAAGTGTAAAAATAGTTATTGTCTATAAATAGTACAATTATTACCACTGGAACACAAAATGGGGTACTTAATACCCGAGTGCTTTGTATTGGGTACGCTTTGTTGGCTGGGAATATTATGAAAATAATAATTGAAAATATAAATCTAGTCCACCTAATTAGACAAAGGTTGGGTTATCTAACAAACTGATATAATGGACAATTCAATCTAACCTAGATCACAACAGCTCATATTCTCGTTTTTATTCACGTTTTTCAGTTGACCGTAAAATACGAAGACTTTTTTCTATCGTGAAAAATTAGATTGACTATTAATACTATACTACTGAAGTGAGTACGGAAGCAGGGAAGAGCTATACCATTATTTTTTTTCTAATCTGTTATAACAGAGTACTAATCCAAGATGGTCGCCATCGCAGGGCTTATTGTATACGATCATAAGGGGAATTCAATAAAAGCTTTGTTTCTGGAAAAAAAAACCAACTGAACCCTTAATAAAAGGAATACGTGTCTGGAATGTTATTTGAATGCGTCTATAGAAATATGTGATCAGAAATCCACGGTGGCTTTCAACAATATTTTTAAAGTAAGAAAAAATGAATACCACGACAGAAAATGTTTCAGAGAAACACTGGAGAAATGTTAAAATATCTTCTCATAACCCACATGTAGAAACTCTTTATGAGCTACAGTTTGTTGAGAATTGTTCAGGTGTCGTCGGTAGCCTGTTGCAAGGCAAATCGGTCTTAATCAATCAATCACCTCCCTTTTCCTTGTAGGATAAAAAATAGAGCCACCCTTCTGAAGCATCCTGGTGTAACTTTGAACCTATTGTAAACTAGCCGAACATCTCTGAAATACAGACCATCCGACCATTAATGAACAACATGAATCAATCAATCAATGTAACAGCTCGCATAGAAATATACGTGTAAGATCCGCACAGATGTTTAATTTATCTGTACAAATTCAATATACATCACTCATTTTGAAGTATAAATTATATTCATGTTTTTGATGAGTTCAAGGTGAGCTGTTGACAAATATAAAAACATTGCACCTATTTTTTTTCACACTTACCCGAATTTCAGATAAAACATATTCTTACGTTCATTAACATCTCAATAGCATGTTTTTTTTTAATGTGTGTCCAAGTTCATCAATGTTATAAATGTTTAATATGGAGGGCTATAGATTGTCATAAATCTTTCTGACATCTATGATGTATATAACAATGCATACCTTTGGCGGTCTATAGAATTTATGCAAATCTGAACTTGAAATAGTTTTTAATAGGGTTATGCTATGTGATCATGTTTTACTTGAAATGGTACGAAAATAATATAACTAATATTTGTTAGAGTCCACTATTATATTGGAAAATACAAAACTTGCCCGTAAATTAGCATGAAAGTATTTCTGATTTGATCTCTGTGGAAATGTGCTTTTTCCAGTCGATTATAAGCCCCGTATATAAAAAAAAAAGTAAATTCAAAAAGACAGTTTTGCTCATCGTTTTCACTTGCATCGTACAGGAGAATTTCAAATTACCATTTTAACTGTGCGTATGCATAGTATAAACATTCTCATGTTGTCTTGATAGCATTCGAACCATTTTTGAGAGAGAGAGAGAGAGAGAGAGAGAGAGAGAGAGAGAGAGAGAGAGAGAGAGAGAGAGAGAGAGAGAGAGAGAGAGAGAGAGTCCCCACATGCACATTTGTATCGAATATACATCTCGTCACAGTATAACTTAGAAAGTCGTATTTTCTTCCATGAATAAAAATAACAGTTACGTATGTACAGAGCATTTTCGTGATATATAGACTGCACTTGTGACAGTAGAATTCAACACTGATAATGCCCTCGTCTGCGACTCGGGCATTATCAATGTTTCAGTCACTACTACTGTTCCTTGGGCAGTCTATAAATCACGATAATGCCCTATAAATAAGTAACTATTATATCAATGTTGTATTGAGTACACCTCGCCATGAACGGGATTCGACTCCACAACGTTAATAGACACTGAAGTAACAGGTCATAAGCCATATTCGTAAAATGTAATATGCAGTACATACTGCTGGGTTATTTAAGAAATAAATCACGGAAGCCTGAAAGTGTTGGGAGTTTTAACATGGATTGGTGGATATTAGTATTTTATCCCGAGCCAGAAGCGAGGGATACAATTTACTAATATCCGCCAATCCATGTTAAAACTCAAAACACATGCTGGCTTCCATGATTTATTTCGATTCTGATATGTCTAAGAGTACAAATACGGTAGTATACTTTGATTGGAAGACGGTAATTTATATTTACGTTTGCGGAAAATGTCGCACACAATTTATGCTGCCAATGGAAAAGTCGGTCACATTCACCGGCGCATGTGCTAATGAGATTATATCGAATGGATAACTCGCTCGTTTGTTAACAAAGCGAAAGAAGGAGGTCATGTTAGAATTCCATGTATTCGTGTTGTGGTTTATCATATTATCTTACTCTTTTCTTAAAGGGATATTGTCTACGATTCTTTTGAAAATTTTTAACTGTCCATAAATGATTTGTTTAAGCTATCATTAAACAGTTATGCTACAAAATATACGATTGGTGTTCTTTTTTTGACAAAAAAGACTCAAAACTATCGTTATCGGAATTATTGTTCGGATGACAGAAATTCAAAGTGAAAGTAAAAGTAAAAACGGAAGTTTGGAATTNNNNTCGGGGGTTTAGCTTTGAGGTAAGGAATATACTGTTAAGATTCAAACACTTCATGATTGTCACGTTTGTTTAATGTTGTTTGAATCTTAACGTTTCGTAGCGTATTCGCCAATAATTCGGTGTTTAATCTTCATTTTATGAAGGTCAGTACGGAAAACAACAATAATTTTGGGTATGTGGTAGACAATATACCTTTAAGGTGTTACAATATTCATTTGTGTGTTTGTTCCCATCCGTAATTGGAAATAAAATAGGTTTACTTCGATTTGTTATTCGATATTATTATACTTTATGCAAATTTCTTACATTATCCATTCATTTAATTGGACAAGCGGCATTTGTTAATTTTCACTAACCTTTCATAAGCCCCGCCCATCCCTAACAACATGTGATAATATTAGCAACGGGTGTTAATGCCTAAAATTAACACCCGCTGAGCCCGAAGTTTGCCGATCCAGACAAATTAACACCCGCTCCGGCCGAGGTTTACCGGTTCTTATTTCCTCATCATTTCCGTTATCACCAGACGACAACAAACCGTCAAGCGCTCGTCATGGCGTTTGTTGACATATCTCTGAATTAATTAAATAAATTGAAGCGTACACGAAGCCAAATGACGCCTGATCTTTACGTTTTAAACTGGAAGTCTTCATATGACGTCATGTTGTTAATGTTCCAAATTCGTCAACAACATTTCGCGAAATTTTAATTCGTGCGATTTTTAGAGAATGAATATGCAAGAATGATATATTTTTAATTACAATATTGAATTTAAGAATTGAACGGTATTAAAATATAATGCCAAACATTTCAAACAACAACTGCACTGTAAATTTTCATTTTTTTTCAAAATGAGAAAGAGTACATTGGCTTGAAAATTATTTATGTAATAGTCAGAATATAGAAGCAAACATGTGATAATATTTATCAAAATATACTAGCATTTTACATTAATTGTTATAAACATTTTGTTATTATCTTGCTAAATTTGATGTTTTGTTGTTGTTAATGTAAGTAAACTATCTTAATTTATGACTTTTTATTTTTTTTTAACAATTATCCCAATAACATAATGCACACTTGAATTATTAGGCATTCAGTATAATAAAAAAACATACTGCCCTTGGATGAAGGTGTTAGGGTGATTAACACACTCTGTGAAAAAATTATCACCCTCGACTTCGTCTCGGGTGATAATTTTTTCCCCTCGTGTGTTAATCTACCCTAACACCTTCATCCAAGGGCAGTATGTTTATATTGTAGTCATTAAACCTTGCCATTTCTATGTCAGACAGTAGTAGTACCGGGTTGTACCATGTGTTTCACAAATACAAATATGTCTGTTAACTTGCCTAAAGTTAGTTATACATAATACACACTTAGTCTTCCAAATCGATTTAGACGGCCTAGGTCAAATTTTAGTTGGGTGTGTCATTTGAACAATTGATGGCCCGCAATTCATCAACGGGATAAAAGACTAAATTCTGTGATATCTTTTTTTTTTAATTTTTTTTTTTTTATTAATAATCAGATTTCAAAGAGTTTCAAATACCCGGAAAATTGTTAAAACTGTCATTCATATTGGACGAAGATAACACTATAAAAAAAAGTTTGAAAAAATTACTAGAACTAAACTGGCCAGTCCAATGAAAATTAATTATTTCAAACATTTAATAAAATCTGTTTATATAACAATATTAAAAATCTAGGTCAAGATTCTTATCATATCTATTCATATTTTGAATAAAATGACAAGTATTTACTCAATTTAGAGTAACTGAAAATATTTTGCAAATAGAAAAGCCAATGAATAGTCATCATTCGTGTTATTGGTGCACTAATATGTTGAAAATATACATGTACGGGAATATATATTTGAAAGAACTAAAACTGTATCACCTACGCGTATAATATTAACTTATTATATAGATAGGTGTGAATTATGGAGATTTATCCGTGAAATAAATCCCGGTATTTCACATGTGAAATATCAGTTTTTTCCCGCCAGAACTTCTTCTAGACAACTATAAGTGTGGGTGGTTACGTCCCTTGTTGTGTTACGGTGAATACACACATGATTGTAAACAAACAATTAAACAAATGAAAATAAAGTTGTAGTACTTTTATAAATTATTTTAATTGAATCATTTTATTCATACATTAAAATCAAATACTTGCTTATTCTAAATCGAATCATTCGCTAGCATAACAAACTGAGATTTAAATATAAACAAACAACGGCAATGTTAAAAGTGCATTGTAGATTGTCAGTTTCCTTTCACCACCCCTTTTCAATAAAAAATCGTCTGCTTTGAACAATCTTAAAATAAAAAAAAATAAAAAAAATGTCTGATTATTTTGACGCATATACGGCAGCTGTAGTCTCCCAATTTTTAGAAGAAAATGATTTTGACATGGAAAATGTGGAAATGCCAGAATTTAATATTCTAGATGTCCAAACAAATGTTCCAAATTCCATTGGCAATACAAATGAATGCATATCAAACTAAAGCCCAGCGGGTAGATTTCAGGACGTTTCATTTGAGGACATTGATTCATTTCTTAAGTTAGAATTCTGTTACACATGAAATACACACGACTCGAACAATAACACATCGTGCCTTGTTCCACAGATAAATCGGACTGACATGAGTCACAATTGCAATGAATTTTACCACAACAACTTTACAAATCCGCCCATATTCAAATAAAATTCAGAAACTCGTCCTTCATTTAAATTTCCAACTTTTTTATTTACAATAATTAAAACAATTTTAAGTACATTTTTTTTTACTGTTTCTAAGTTTTACAAGAATCTTGTAAAATGAGCGTTGACAGAGATGTTGTGTAGCGTAGCAGGAACGACAACTCTGGATAGAGGATGTTGACTTGTTTGAATGTGCGGCCATATTGATTACACACTATCATTGCTCTTAGATTCATACGCGTGGAATGAAATATACATGTACAAATAAAATAAAATAATATAAAAGAAATTTTGAAAGTCTATATAATAAACAGTATAACTAATCGTAGATTTTGAATATCAAAATAAGACCACTCGTGACCGAATACGCATTAAGGATTAAACTCGTGGACGGAACAAGTTCCGCTCACTCATTTAATCCTTATGCGTACTTCGGTCACTCGTGCTCTTATTTTGATATTCAAAATCTACGATTAGTTATACTATATATATTTGGACCGTACGCGTACGGTCCGGACCGTATGAGTATACTCGTACGGTCCGACCATACGCGTATGGTCCGACCGTATGAGTATACTCATACGGTCTAGTACGAGCTGGACCATACGGGTATTTAGACCATATGGGTTTTTTACAATACAAACATTACATCATAAACTTTTATTGAGTTTTACAAATTACATTTATCATAATTATTATTACTTTAAACAAAACACCATCACCTCATGAAAAGTAAACAGTTTTTGAACTATAATGCAATTAATTGTCTACCTGAATCACATTTTCGCATGCACGCCAAGAGTGACACTTGCTGCTACAAGGAATGCCGGACTTTATACACTTACATGATTTGTTCATGCACGTTCCGCTGCATTTATATTTAAATTATGAGATACTTATAAACATCAATCAATCAATCATATATTGCCGGAATCTAGCTGAATCAGTTTTTCCATTCATTAAAACATTAGTAATTCTCTCGATCTTCTCACGAGTAAACAGTTGGTTTGATGGTTTTTGTAATAAAGTTCCTAAATATGCTTAAAATGTTTCTTCCCAAATTCTGTTTACTGACGATTACTTTAATAACTTTATTCAATTTCAAACTATTTTGTTACCTGCGAGTGAGCAGAATTCACTTATCACGAACATGCCAAATTCAGGACATGTAAGTTTGTAATAGGTTAAATTAGACTTATTTCTAAATTGTACAATTGTGATAATTAACTTTTTTTTTAAATATTTTAGATTTTTTAGATTCGAATAACGTTGATCTGTAAAATATTTTTGAAGCCTCGATAATCTCTTAAAGCTAGGCAGACCGTACGCGTACGGTCACGCGTACGGTCCGACCGTGTAGGTATTTTGAAAATATACGCATACGGTCCGGACCATACGCGAACGGTCCAAATACGCGTATGGTCTGGGACATAGGCATATATAAATGTAGCAATAGATAATAACTAAATATTTATCCAATTAAGTGAGTGGGCACATCAGGTAGCAGAATATAGTTAAAAAAGAAATTTTAAGTCAAATCCGGAAAATTACGTTTATTTCCCGGACGACAAACTTTCCTTTCACATATTAATGAAATATTATCCTTTTTTTTGCAGCTGACTGTAAGCGTATGAAATTACATTTCAGAATTTCAGACATTGTCCAGTTTTTATAAGATCTTTTTTTGTATTTCATTAAGAAGAAATGTGAATAACAGTTGTTTATTAGTAAAATGTAGAGAAGGTACGGATCCGAATTTTCACTGAAGGTCAAACACTTATTATATATGCATTTAAAATATTAACGTCTTCACTTGGAACTATGCGAAAATCCGAGTAAATCACTTCATATCTGAATCCCTGTGGGAATCTAGGGTGCAAAAATAGGACCTATAGTTTATCCGTTTTATGATACAACCTCCTTGAAAGAGATGGCGCGCCCGCTCGTGGTGTGGGGCTAATCGTATGCATAATTCGCCGATTTTATATAGCTTTTAAAAGATACTTTCTTTAATATGTTCATTGTTTCTGATGTTCAAGTTGTGTCAGTTTAGTTTCTAGTATCTAGACCCTCAACATATATATTGTATCATAAAAGTTGTTAAAAAAAAACTTCCGCCGTCAGTCTTTCTCAGCCAATTTTTAAAGTTTCAATTTGAAATATATATACTTAAGTATTACATTTAAATTATTGAAAACGACTTTCTCATATATCAAACATAAATGCAAATTTTCTTATTTAATTAATGATTTCTTCTCACGACCTATAATTTTCAATTATAACATAATTTGGAGACAGTTTCACGTAGAAGTTAAATAATATATAGAACAAGATAATTCTTTGTTTTGCTAGTACAACATTCAACCGTTTTATATCAATGATAAACACGGCCATTGTCTTATAATATCAGTTGTAAATGTTGTATTAACCTTCGTCGACGTCGCCACGAATATTAGAACGGAGACACTGGTTAAGAATGTAAATCTGCTTTAAATACCTTCCGTAATGCTATTAAATCGTGTATTAAACATCACTTTCAGCCAAACGACTGCATATGAATTAAATTGCTTATCTTTGTTCTTCGATTTACGGATTCTGATTACCTCTTTGGCATCCTCTAACAAACTATTATTATCCTCTAAATCCGACAGAGTTTACTAAAATGAAAAATAAAAATATCATACTGACAGAACAGTTCCAAAAGCCAAACCAAAAATCGTATTATACAGAGACAAAATCGATCTTTTTTTCTATATCTCAGTAGACAATATCTTGCAAACAGGAATAGTCCCTACTAACGTGTCAATATTGTCAGTCCTTCTGCAGGCCAACTACAAGGATGATGTTTCTGATCAAGTGGACGAATGTTTTGATTGTCATAATGAAAAAGTGGGAGATGCTGAATATGGCTGGAAATATTTGCCTTGCAACTAGCCACCACCAATCGCCCCTAACGTGCAATGAGCGTAGCATTCTCCAGACACGGGTCCCTCTTTTACGCCTTGTCCTTAGAGAACAAGTTGTCTTGATGAGAATAGTTTTAAACAATTTACTTATTTAGCCCCTTCCCATATTGAGTGGGAATTCGTATCAACAAGTCTTAATCGCGTCGCCATAAGAATATTTTTTATCAAATCTTGTTTTACAGTTTTCCAGAACTGAGGGACGGACTCCAAGTCATTCCAAGATCTCAAATGGTCTGGGAACAAGTGGGAACTAAAACTGCCTACTTTGGAGTTAAAGGACGACGCAAATTGTTCATCTTTTTGGGGGATTTTGTATGGGGTTTTATCTATTAAATATACGTACATTGTATATTTATCTATCATTCTGAGGCATCAGAAATAACTCTCATTTTTACGGTGCGCATTATTTTCTCTTCTGTCAGTATGTGCAGAATTTTGACTTTAGTGGCATCTTGTGTTATTTTTAGATTTATATTAAAAATAAATTCAACGTTTTTCCTTATAAAATACCGGGTTAGTATTCAACCATAAAAAAATGAATAATATTCATACGATTCAGCAATTTCTATTAACATCTGTAATGTAAATGCCTCAATTATAAGTACAAGCGTTTACGTAGATGTACCCAAATAAAAGATGGAGGCTTTACAGACATATAATGGTGCATTGCTTTATAGACGTTTTAGTTTGTGTGAAAAAGTTTTATAAAGTTTTTCTTGTCCTTCTCATTGCGAGGTATATTTGATACAGCACTATGTTATAAAGTTTGTCACTGACTTGTGACAGTCGTTGATTTTCTCCGGGTACTTCAGTTTCTTCCATCAATAAAACTGACCACCATGATATATACTGAAATATTGTTGAAAGTGGCGTTAAGGATTATAACCCTAACCCGGTGTATCAAATGCGGCCATCTGTTAGATAATATTTTGAGCACTGAATCCACATAAAACTGCGAAAGTCTGTCATGATAACGATATTAGAATGTCGCTCATATATCTTATTGAAAAAAAATATATATATTGAAACTGCAGTTTAAGAGGTCGTTCACTTTTCCTGTAAAATAACAAAATGAAATGTTGTAGGGGTGATTGGGTGATTGTTGCTTAGCGCCAACTCAGCAATTTTTCAGCTATATCATGGCGAGAACAAGTTTATTTTCAATGAGATGATGACGAGGTCCGATTTGCAATAGACCAACACGCTTAGTTGGATTTTTGTAGTGATGATGTTTTAGTGAGTCAGCACTTTAAAACTTCTACTAAGCGTGTTGTTCTTGTACAAAGTGGGCATCACCATAGTTTCATCAAGATGTATCTTATTCTCCACATGAAGGTAGCTGAAAAAAATTGATGAGTTAGCACTAAACAACAAACAATTACTCATCCAAGCAAAAATGTGGGATCCCACAGTACCAATGCAAAATAGTTTTCTTTTAATGATCTTGTTAACTTCATTCTTGATTTTATTTTTAGTTTACCAGCCGTCGTAGTGGTGATCGTTTGGTTGTTGGATTTATAACTACATGTGTAATCAGACCTTATTATCACTAACGTTGTTAGTTCGAACCCCGTTCATGGCGAGAAGTGTATTCGATACAACACTATGTGATAAAGTTTGCCAATGACTTGCGGTAGGTCTGTGTTTTCTCCAGGTACTCTGGTTTCCTCCACTAATAAAACTGACCACCACGATATAACTGAAATATTGTTGAAAGTGGCATTAAACACCATAACTCTAACCCTAACCCTATACATGTTTGATGTAAATTAGGTTGAATTCTTCATGACCATTCTAGAGTTCAAATAAATTAAAATATTCGGTTTTATTGTCAAATTTAAATACATCTGCGAAATGTTAAAAATCGGACCTTGACTAATCGTATAGAGAATCAATATCCCAGCATGTGTCTTTAGAGGACCAGACGTCGTGTTCCTGGTCAAATCCTTGCATTATTTAAATCTAATCTCTAGAAAGGTCATAAATATTTTGAATTATTTAATGATTCTAGAGCTATACAAGCCAACAAGTATGAATTCATTGTACGAATGTGAACCACAAACTCTGACCTTGTAAAAATCGTAAGATTTACATGAATTTCACATGTGATTGTTTGTCAACAATTGACGTCCATCGTCTGTTGTCCCGTTTTATTAACATATTTCAATCTTTCTCACCTGAAACACCTGGATTATTTGATCAGTATTTTTTTAATGGAATATGTACATATAGAAAGTAGGGGAGTAGCTATAATCCGACGCCCCCTCCCCCCCCCAATAGTCTGACGTCCCGATAGTCCACCAGTCTGTTAGTCCGAAAGTCCAATGGTTCGTTGTTCCGAATAATTCGATTGTCCAACAAAAATCACTCTTCACACAGTCTTGCTGAAGAAAAGGTGATAATAGCGATTGTGANTATATATATATATATATATATATATATATATTGGAGTCCCGAACCAATCGTATCGAGCATGGAGGGTAACGGAGTAAAACAGCCTAGATCCCGCGTGTCATCATGGCTAAGATAGTTCAGTTTAAGCACCAAAGCAATGAACGCTGCCAAATGTACAAAGCATTATGCATGCACAATTTTTTTTCAAGATTTTAAAAGATATGCTATTTCATATTTGCATCTCACAAATTTAAAATACAGAATTCAGGAACAATCGTTTTATTGTACTTACATATATATATATAATGTATCTGCAAACACAGTCTGATTTTATTTTCATTTTTCCCTCCATTGACTCTGTAAGATACATTCATATATATGAGTCAATGGATTCATAGTCAATAGTTTCACAGTATAATATTCTTGAAAAAGTTCTAGACGGACGCCAAATGATGGCAAAATCTTACACGACCTTTCGGGGTCAGATATTCTAAAAATATTGTATATTCTAATGGTTGTGTGTTACATTATTATTATTTTGTTAATAATCTCAACATTTACATCTTTCCCAAATGTACCCTCAAATTAGGTAAGATATATTTCAATTAATTCTTCGTATTATCGGATTAACTAGACGAATGTTAGCGAGGTAATTTAAACATGGAACCAATTGCTTAAGATTTGTTAAGCACAAGGAAATGATAAATAAATATTCCGCTTTAGAATGTGTCTTTCTTGGAATTCACTTTGTCAATTTTATTCGTCTATAAATATATTTTATTTGAATAAGTTTAGTAATCATAAAAGGGAACAAAACATACCTAATGTCTTTTACTTCTTTGTACTTGAATCACACCTATCATATGTGTTATTTCCAATGAAATAATTTGAATTTGAATGTAGTAATTTTCCATTCTTTTCCTATGGATATGAAAACTTCAGTTTTTTTTAATATAGTACCTGAAATGTACTTGTCTACAATAGAAATTTAAATTTAACGAAAATTTTCTATTCAAAAATGTGAAAGTGCACATGTTTGACCTTTTTTCATCTGTATGTATTATTTAAGAAATAAATCATGGAAGCCGGAATGTGTTGGGAGTTGATTGGCGGATATTAGTATTTTATCCCGAGCCAGAAGCGAAGGATACAATTTACTAATATCCGCCAATCCATGTTAAAACTCAAAACACATGCTGGCTTCCATGATTTATTTCGATTTTGATATGTCTAAGAGTACAAATACGGTAGTATACTTTGATTGGAAGACGGTAATTTATATTTACGTTTGCGGAAAATGTCAATGTCGCACACAATTTATGCTGCCAATGGAAAAGTCAGTCACATTCACCGGCGCATGTGCTAATGAGATTATACCGAATGAATAACTCGCTCGTTTGTTAACAAAGAGAAAGAAGGAGGTCATGTGAGGTTATTTAATTTATTCCAAATGCTTCATACTTTGATTCAAATAAAACATATCACTTTTAAACCACCTTCAATCTCGAATCAAAAAACAGCTTTCACGAGTAAGAGCAAAAGACTGGTTGACTCGGAACCAAGATAATGAGTTCGAATATTTACCTGCGGACCGTTGTTTCATTGAGCCAGCACTATAAAGATCATTTTAAGCGTGTTGGTCCAGTATAAAGTGTCATTCGTGGAGCAGGAACTGCCTACCTTTTCGGAGCACCTGATTTCACTCCTGGTCTTTAGTGGGGCTCTTGATGCTGGATCTTTAGTTTTCTATGCAATGTTTTGTATTTCATTATTTGTTCTGTTGTCCTTTTTTTCTTTTGGTTATTATGTTGTCTGTGCTCCTTTGATTTACAATTTCTGATTACCGCTTTGATTTACAATATCTGATTACCGCATTGTTTACAATTTCTGATTACCGCTTTGATTTACAATTTCTGATTACCGCTTTGATTTACAATTTCTGATTAACGATATGATTGCAATTTATGATTACCGCTTTGATTTACAATTTCTGATTACCGCTTTGATTTACAATTTCTGATTACCGCTTTGATTTACAATTTCTGAATACCGTTTTGATTTACAATTTCTGATTACCGCTTTGATTTACAATTTCTGATTACCGATTTGATTTACAATTTCTGAATACCGCTTTGATTACAATTTCTGATTACCGTTTTGATTTACAATTTCTGAATACCGCTTTGATTTACAATTTCTGATTACCACTTTGATTTGCAATTTCTGATTACCGCTTTGATTTACAATTTCTGATTACCGCTTTGATTTACAATTTCTGAATACCGCTTTCATTTACAATTTCTGATTACCGCTTTGATTAACAATTTCTGAATACCGCTTTGATTTACAATTTCTGATTACCGCTTTGATTACAATTTCTGATTACCGATTTGATTTACAATTTCTGATTACCGCTTTGATTTACAATTTCTGATTACAATTTCTGATTACCGTTTTGATTTACAATTTCTGAATACCGCTTTGATTTACAATTTCTGATTACCGCTTTGATTTACAATTTCTGATTACCGCTTTGATTTACAATTTCTGATTACCGCTTTCATTTACAATTTCTGATTACCGCTTTGATTTACAATTTCTGATTACCGCTTTGTTTGCAATTTCTGATTACCGCTTCGAATTAGAATTTCTGATTACCGCTTTGATTTACAATTTCTGATTACCGCTTTGTTGACAATTTCTGATTACAGCTTTGATTTACAATTTCTTATTACCGCTTTGTTGACAATTTCTGATTATCGCTTTGATTTACAATTTCTGATTACCGCTTTGATTATAATTTCTGATTACCGCTCTGATTTACAATTTCTGATTACCGCTTTGTTGACAATTTCTGTTACCGCTTTGATTTACAATTTCTGATTACCGCTTTGATTTACAATTTCTGATTACCGCTTTGATTTACAATTTCTGATTACCCGCTTTGATTTACAATTTCTGATTACCGCTTTGATTTACAATTTTTGATTACCGCTTTGATTTACAATTTCTGATTACCGCTTTGATTTACAATTTTTGAATACCGCTTTGATTTACAATTTCTGATTACCGCTTTGATTTACAATTTCTGAATACCGCTTTGATTTACAATTTCTGATTACCGCTTTGATTTACAATTGATGATTACCGCTTTGATTTACAATTTCTGATTACCGCTTTGATTTACAATATCTGATTACCGCTTTGATTTACAATTTCTGATTTCCGCTTTGTTGACAATTTCTGATTACCGCTTTGATTTACAATTTCTGATTACCGCTTTGGTATCTTCAAACTTTTCTTCTTATTTCAACTTGGTATATTTTGTGTTAAGGATATGGTTTTTACCAAATTTTTGCTTTCTTTTATGACCAGTCAAGGGCATGTAACAAGTTCGAGTTGATCTTTTCACACAGTAACTCAATCATTACAATACCATTTGTATATCGATCTGCAGGAGAAATGTGACAGAAGACAAATGTTGCACTTGTTACAATATCTTGCCACTCTCTCAGAAGATATATATTTACCCCAAACACTTTGCTTTATTAACTCTTATTTCATGTGTTTGTCTTTCTATAATGTCTAACCTTTTTCACCCCTTTGTTTGTTAATGTGTGAGTGGGGGAAGGGGGCGAGGTGCCGTCCGTTAAAAAGAAATAAAATACATATATGTATATACAATGTATATCATATATAGCATATCTCCATGTTTTTGATTTGCGCATAATTTACAGCATTTTCGCTAACCAAGAGTAAGGAGGAGGGTAGGTGGGTCGTATTCCGTGGTTGGCGAAGATCACTTTACAGCTCTGTTTTTGTGCTTGTGTATTGTTTCAATTATAACCATTGACAATAACTTTCGGTGTAAAGAGTTTTAAAAAAAATGGTTAAAAACATTAGAAATATGCAAATAACTAATACTCAAGATAGTGTGTCGAAATTTGTGAATGTGCATCGAACCTGACAGTCTTAAAATAAATATGGTCTCACTTGATTGGGATCACTCTATGCATAAAGTTTATAGTCATTCAACGCCTTATACCTTCCAGTTATTTCCTAATGCGAATCAAGAACCATAGAAACGCGGGTGCACGTGTATTTTGAAAATATCTTCAATGAAGAACCTCCTACTGAATACTTAAAACTGAGGCGAAACAGATTTCCAAATCCGAGTATGTCCTTGTATATCATAATCTTAAAGCATCAATACTATTTAGCATCCTTTACTACACAGTCATTAGAACTGTGGAGAGGGTTGGGATGTTGGGGTTGTGGTGTTTAACGCCACTTTTAACAATATTTCAGTTAAATCGTGGCGGTCATTTTTATTGGTGGTAGAAATCCGAGTACCCGGGGAAAACCAAACGACCTGTCGTAAGTCACTGACAAACTTTATCACATAATGTTGTTTCGAGTACACATCGCTATGAGCGGAATTTAAACTCATAACGTTAGTGGCGATAGGCACTGATTACACAGGTAGTTGTAAATCCAATGGCATTGTACCATACGATTACGACCACCACAGCCCCCCGAAGAGAGGGGATACAAGTACAAATGATCTTTTTTTCTTGTACATTTTTTGTATTGTGTATTGTGTATTGTGTATTGTGTATTGTGTATTGTGTGTATGTTTGCATTTTCATGTTTTAATTGAGAAATAAATCATGGAAGCCAGAATGTGTTGGGAGTTTTATCATGGATTGGCGGATATTAGTATTTTATCCCGAGCCAGAAGCAAAGGATACAATTTACTAATATCCGCCAATCCATGTTAAAACTCAAAACACATTCTGGCTTCCATGATTTATTTCGATTCTGATATGTCTAAGATTACAAATACGGTAGTATACTCTTGATTGGAAGACGGTAATATATATTTACGTTTGCGGAAAATGTCGCACACAATTTATGCTGCCAATGGAAAAGTCCGTCACATTCACCGGCGCATGTGCGAATGAGATTATACCATCGATAAATTGCCCGTTTGTCTACAAAGCGAAAGAAGGAGGTCATGTTAGAATTGAGATTGTTTTGCATTAATAAAGTTATTTGAAGTGTAACGATATCCTTCGTCTTCGCACCAAATCATGAGACGAGTTATAGAGTTATTGGTGAATTACATCCTTTTTAACAGTCACCTTGATCTCCATCTTCACAATTTAAGAGGGGGGATTGTGATGTTTAACGCCACTTTTAACAACATTTCAGCTATATCATGGCGGTCAGTTTTATTGGTGAATGATACCGAATTAAGTGCCCGGAGAAAACCAAGTGTCACAAGTCACTGACAAGCTTTATCACATAATTCTGTATCAAGTACACATCGCCTGAGCGAGATTCGAACTCACAATTTTAGATATGGTAGGCACTGATTGCATATGTAGTTGTAAATCCAACTACCATACGATCACGACCATAACTAAAGAATATTAAGAAAACTATGACATGATAATACTATGGAACACCACTAAGGTCACAATTGTTGATGCTAAATTTCTAACTCTATTTGTAGTTATTGATTATGTATTCTAAATTCCTCAATGTATTTCTAAAATATTTATCTTTATTCTTTGTTGCTTAATTGTTAATTCTTTATCATTTTCTTTACTAATTATGAATTTTTTATTCCTCCTTCAGTTTAGTCCCGCCACATTTTTGTTGAAGTGTCTATGGGGTATCGATTTTGTCTATGTTATGTTTCTACGATTAATTTTTCGGATGGGATTTTGATACTGTTTTGACGGTGTTGTATTCTTGGTTGTTTCCTCCGTTTAATTCCGGAGGGTCCGGGTATATCAATGAGTTAGGTAGTTGGATTATCTAACAACGCATACAAGCCTATCAGCAATACAGCGTGGGTTCGCGCCCGGCTTTGTAAATAACAGAAAAGGGTGCACTCGACTCACAGCCACAAGTGATAAAGATTACCAGTTACTTGCCCATGGTCGATGGTTCTCTCCGAGTACTCCGGCTTCTTCCACCACTAAAACTGGTCGCCATGATATAGATGAAATATTGCTGAAAGTGGCGTTAAACACCAAAAATAAAAAATAAAATCAACCCATTTAATTCCTCATTCATTATGATCAATTCTTACTGCTTTATAATAAAATCTTCCTGCTGAAATATTAAATCTTAACATTTACTTTCTATACATTAACTATTTTTTAATAACGCATAAAAAAATACAAAGCAAAACCTAGAAATATAGGATTGCAAATTTACAGGGATTATTATTATTATTATTATTATTATTTTGTTTTGTTATTTAGCTGATTTCAGCTATTTTCTCTGAAAATTGTTTTTCGGAAGTTGCTGGGCGGCATGGTTAGAACAAGTAAAAAAAAATGTCTATTTTGAAAGGTGTTTAGATGATTTCGGCTATTTTTAATTGGATATCAGTTATTTTATTTTCTAACCAGGAATATTCCTGAATTTAGAAAAAAAATATGATTGCGAATACATGTTTTATATTTAATAAAGAATAAAGAAAAGGAACATTTTTGTTCATTCGAGTATATGTTCACCTGAGTGTTTTATCACTAAGACGCTGGTGCCCGGTTGGCTCAATATGAGTTAGGTCGTTGGATCTAACAACTCATACAAGCCTATCACCAATACGGCGTGGGTTCGCGCTCGGCTTTGTAAGTTACAAAAAAGAGTGCACTCGACTCGCAGCCGCAAGTGATAAAGTTTACCAGTTGCTTGCCCATGGTCGGTGGTTTTCTCCGGGTACTCCGGCTTCCTCCACCACTAAAACTGGTCGCCATGATATAGCTGAAATATTGTTGAAAGTGGCGTTAAACACCAAAAATAAAATCATCATAAATTATCACTAAGACGCTTTGCTAATTTTTTGAGAATTAAGGATTACAAAAACAGATTTTAGAATTAGGAATTAAGCACTTAAAATTTTGACCGAATTGGCTCTCCATATTATAAAAAGAAATGTTGAGTTTTTATTTTAAAGAAAGTATGTAGTGTAGTTTGAACTTTGCAGGACGTCTAGTAAACAATGTATTGGTCGAGTGGAGTTTAGATGTTGGATAAAGCCTAGAGGATTTTAGCTATAATTGACCTAGTTTTCTTAGTACTAAAGTAGATTGTCAATTTAAATAGCATCTGTAGAGAAATCTATAGTTTTTATCATCATATAAATGGTCTTGTATTGTCTTCTATTGTTTGTAGTGTGTTGATGTAGGATAATGAAAAATAGGTAATAGGATTATAAAATGGATCATAATACCTATGTAGATTGAAGATTCAAACCTGCATTAAATTGTGGTTTTATGGTGTTTCACACAACTTTCAATAATATTTCAGTTGTAGCGTGTCTGTCAGTTTGCTAGAAGAAACTTGAGTAAGCGGAGAAAACCACCGACCTGTCGCAAGTCACTAACAAACTTTATCACATAATGTTGTATCGAGAACACCTCGTCATGAGCGGGATTAGAATTCACAACTTTAGTGGTTATATGCACTGATTGCACAGGTAGTTGTAAATCCAACTAGCATACAACAACGACCAATGATGTCCCCTTTCCTTTAAGGATACACCTCCATATAACAAATCACTGTCTATAAAGGGCAGTCCAATATTTCCCATTAATGAATATATAATTTTAACACCTGTATATAAAGTGTTTGTTTGTTTGTTTGATGGTGTTTAACGCCACTTTCAACAATATATGAGCTATGTCGTGGCGGTCAGTTTTATTGGTGAAGGAAACCAGAGTAATTGGAGAAAACCACCAACCTGCCGCAAGTACCTGACACACTTTATCACATAATTTTGTACACCTCGCTCTGATCGAGATTCGAACTCACAGCATCAGTGGCGATAGGCACTGATTGCATAGGTAGTTGTAAATCCAACTACCACACGCTCATGGCCACGACGACCGCTGTATATAAAGGTCAACTGCTCATAAAGGCCATATCTTCAGGTTCCCTTTCGTGGCCATTATAAACATGTTGACTGTATGTACATACAGTAATTAATTGAACATATTCAGGGGCGGATCCACGGGGGGGAGGCGCACCCGGCACGCCCCCCCCCCCTAAAATTGGAAAAAATATTATTTTATTGCGTAAAATCGTGATTTTTCACACGAAATACCCCAAAAAAAATTTAAGTGCGCCCCCCCCCCCTAACTTGAAATCCTGGATCCGCCCCTGATGTTAATATATATTTCACCAATATCGGGCCGTTTACAAAATTAAAGAATACAGTTTAACACACAGAGAGGTTAAAAACTATGATATAGAAAGGAAGTTTTCCTACACGTGAAATAAGAGCCTTGCAGTTGTACGTTGTTTATGAGTGGCCACATATATGCATCCCGTTGTAATGTAGCATTTCAGTACACTATTGTGTCTTCTCTTCCTGTACATACGTGCACATGCATCACAGTGCCAGGGACAGTCGTGTGTGATTGATATGGTAAGTTTGTTGGATTTACACCTACCTATGTTTTCCGTGCCATTCTCTGATAAAGTTGTGAGTTGTATCCCGGCACTCTGATTTCTTCAAATACATATAATTGAAACATTGTAGAAAATGGGGTTAAGCATCCGCCACCCTTTACTCTAATCAAATTACAGTGACCCGTTTTTTACATGATATAGCTAAAATGTTGTACACTTGACATTATGAATATAGTTTCATATAATCCATATATTTGTATAAGGCGTATATAGATCATTACCACAAAATGGAAATTACGAAGAAAGTGTTCGAGATACACCAATATAAATTTTGATCATGAAAACCTTATTCGATCAATATTAAGGGGAAATTGCGAAAATACGAATTATTCTGAAATTATTAATCAGCCTAAATCCATTCATATTTATATTTTATTCTCACTGAAATAACGAATACAATGTTCTTATTTGTGTGCTATAAGTATTAACTGTCCAAACCGACCTTGGGCATCCAAAAAATTGGAGAAAGGGGGTATTACAGTCGTATAAGACATTATGCAACTATCGGTGTTATGGTGCCACTCCCCAAATAGTAACCCCAGGAAAATGTAAATATAACACCAGAAAATAAGAGTTCTAATCGCATCAGGGTTAGGGTTGTGGTGTTTAACGCCACTTTCAACAATATTTCAGCTATATCGTGGCGGTCAGTTTTATAGTAGAGGAAAGCGGTCGGAATGCCCAGAGAAAACCCCATACCTGTCGCAAGTCACTGACAAACTTTATCCCATAATGTTATATCGAGTAAACCTCGCCATGAGCGAGATTCGAACTCACAACGTTAGTGGCGATTACACAGGTAGTTGTAAATCCAACTACTATACGATCATGACCACGACGACACCCTTTAATTGCAACAGAGAGAAGATAATTATCTCTTTCGAACAATGGAATGTTAAATTTGAACTGTCATATAAACAGTTTAAATATACACAGGAGAAAATATCATTTTACACACAGGGTTCACATCCACGGTTATTCATCCCACCAAAGGGTATTTACTAATTAATCAAGGTCTGGTAGAATTCAGGGGTGGACATTCACATTTTATTATTAATTATCGGATTTTTTTTTAGTTTAGACATAAATATTCTAGTTTAATAATTGTATATTTATATACCTGTATAAAATACAAAAACATAATAAAATGGAATGATATACACTTTTACATGGTTAGATATAATCGTTACACAACAACACTTCAGCGCCATTAATCTTTGAATTTTATGTTAATCTCTAAACAAAGAATATAATCTCTAACTGGTGCGATAATCTTTTATACACAATTCCTTCTGGATAAATGTCAAGATATAAGATTATCCGACATGTTTTTAGAACTTTCAGTCAGGCACTGTTTGTTGCAGGTTATTTCACTCCAATACCTGTTTTGTCAATATAGGTTCATTATATAACAAAAGCTTTTTATTTGCCGTGTAGGG
Organism: Gigantidas platifrons; assembly: GCA_002080005.1. Lineage (NCBI taxonomy): Eukaryota > Metazoa > Mollusca > Bivalvia > Mytilida > Modiolidae > Gigantidas > Gigantidas platifrons. Next base: position 233,684 of record MJUT01049376.1, on the reverse strand, counting down.
TATAAGAACGGCCATTGAGAACCACCCATTGTGCTCAAAATATAAACACAAATGAATTGGGATTTATTCCAATAAATGTCCGTGTTTCGATCATAATCATATTTTTCTCACAATGATATCATGTCTGCTCAGCGTCCAGTTAATTAAAGCGACGATCGATGAGCTTCATTTGAAATTTTGTTCATATTTTCAAATTGTGAGAAGCAAAATTTATTCATTAATTAATGTAAAAATCCTTCTTTACAAGATATACAAGAACCACTGAATAAAATGCATACAATTTTGTTTTCTTTTGATTCGTTTCTTAAGAAAATCATGTTTTTATAACGACCGTGTCGTCTTTTTCACCTTGTTTTTGTTGTAATACACTACCGGACTTGCGGTGTCCATTTATTCCCATTTTATTATGATTTGGATCAACATAAACTCTTTTTGTTTGTGCTGTTGGAATTGCATATATTGTCCCCCTTTGACTACTGGTTATTGGTCTATATACAAACGAGCCATGTACAGATCGAGGTCTCGGATACACTTTTTCGATCGGTCTCTCGATCGTAGAAGACATGTTAGAAGATCTTCTCATAGGTGCACGGAGCGAGTGATGAGGCATTGTATGATGTGTCCTAGCTGTAGTGGCGTAGATAATGTGTGGATTTCGATCCCGTAGACTACCCTGCAGGCTGGAACCAGTGCTCGATGTGCTAAGATAAGCCGATCTCGGACGAGGAGCTCTAGGAGAAACATTTTTTCTTAAAATTACATCGTCTTTCCACGCATCAAACGATATTGTACCTCGAGGAGATTTCGGTTCGCCATTTCCATTATATGTGACTGTTGTTGATGTCTGATTTTCCTTCGGAACATACCTGCGAACATACTTTGGTGCCGTTTGAGTTCCGGAACTTCTATAATCAGGAACGACAACTCTTACCTCGCTATCATCTGAATTAACAGATTCCTTGCCTTTTGATTCGTTCAGTCCATTTTCAATAGGCTTACTATCCTTTTCGGCATCGTCATTGTCATTGTCACTAGAATCAACACCGACAACAACGGCCGATATTGGGCTCTTAGGTTCTTCCACTTCAGCCACTATTTCTTCTTCCGGTTTGCTCACATTAACTAATTCTACTTCCTTTTTGTCCTTATCATGATACACATCAGCACCAATTCCTGTAGAAGTTTCAAGCATAAATTTAATTTCTCTTACCTCGTGGGATAAATTGTCTAGTTCGTCCTTAAATCCGTTTTCAGACATTGAATTTGAAACGGGTTCTCCGTTTTCTTCTATTAACTCTGCTTGGATTCCCACTGTTTTGGATTCTTTTTGATCAACTTGTACATCATTCTTTTCATTGTTTTTCTTTACAGTATTATTATTATCGCTTGGAGAGGGTTCTACAGAAATGTTTGCATGAGAATGTATGTCTGTGCGTTTATTTTTTATTACACCATTTTGTTTTAAATGAATGTTCATCTTTTCCCCGTTCATTTCGACAATAGTATTCAACTGTCGTTTATCAGTAGCCGAGTGTTTTGCTCGAAGTGTCCAATTTCCACTCTCAATTTGTCGCAATTCCAAGTTATTTCCAACACCATTCGATTTCACTGCTCTTCGTAAATCCTTAAAACACGATACAAAAAGTCCAGCATCTGTACTCGAAGCACAACGAATTGCAACGATGCGATATTTTCGTCTTTCGTCCTTCGTGATAAATAAGAGACACTGAGGATTATATTGATTAACAGTGGCAAAATAAATATTGCCAAGTGTTTCTCGGTCCTTCAAGTTTTTTCCAACCATAATGGAATTCGTTGTACATTTCATACCTTGGTTTGAAAGGACTAACTTAACCTTGGTCCCTTTGCCACTTCGGACCATGTCAGCTACTTGTCTTATAATGTTATCTGCCACTGTATCGTCCTTCCACATTCCAATATAGTGGCACTTTCTCTCTAAATAAACACCTTCCATATTTACTGAATGGTTGGAGACCAACTTTTTTCCTTGTTGGTTTCACTCAATGTAAATTCCTAAATCTTTTTTTTTCTCACTGATGAACAAACGATTTATAACACACAAATTACAATAACATCGGAATATTTTTCTTTTAAAGTCCACAAAATTAAATCCTTCTGTACCCTTCACCTGTAACGAAAATAACAAACTTCTGAAAGATTTTTGATTACATATACCTGAGCGAATTCATATTTAAATGGAACAGTTGAGTGAACATATAGATTTCAGGGTAGACATTAAATGTCGACTAAAAGAAAATAATGAGGCTCGCCATGCGGGGGACGAAATAATCACAAAAATTTGAATAACTAATTAAAGTTTTGAAAAAAAACACGAATGGATCATAAACGAAAAAGAAAGCAATTTATGCTATTATAGAATTATCATTTTGACGAAAAATTAAATAGATATATATAGACTTTTATCGATGTTCCTCATGGCTGGTCATAGATTTAGACAACAACATGATGTTCGGTTGACGTGTTGAAATGATTTTTATTTGTATTAGATGATATCTGTAATTAAAGATGGCCGAAAGGAGATTAAAACTTTATCTTAAGAAATACATTAAAAGGCCAAAGCAAACAGAACCGAATTCCAGAATAGGGTAATTAAAGTACAGGTATATGGGGTCAGGCAAGTGGTGAAATATTGAAGGTGGAATTAAATATGATGGGCGAAAGTTCTTTAAAAAAAATGTTTGACTGTGCATCTATATTTAGAATATGGAAGTTATTTTTAACGTGAAAAAACTAAAAAAAGATAACCAATAAATAGGTAGGATTGAGTGATTGTTGTTTAACGCCATTTTTCAGCCATGCCATGGCGAAAACAAGTTACATTCGTCCGCTTTATACTAGACTAACACGCTTAATTGGATCATTATAGTGCTAACTCATTGACATCTCAATCTGCAGGTAGAGATGTCGCTCTAATAGGACACATTTTACTAACTCCAAGGTAACCAATCTTTGCTCACTCCCCTTAGTGCTGTGTGCTTATCGGAGAAGCAGTAGATACCAGTTTTATAGTCTTTGATATGAACCGTCCGGGGCTCGAACCAACGATCTACCACACTCGAAGCGAGCACGCTTAACGTTACACCAGCAAATACAAATAGCTTGAAGGTAGCTTTTTAAACCGGGACCGTGGGCATAAATAGCTATGGGCGGAGCAAACATTCAGATTGTTGATTATTTTGACCACGATTATCTCAAGGAGGAAAAAGTAATATAGTTTCACAGTTACTTTTGGAGCAAAATATATGACAGGCATGGTTACTAGTGTTCCTCCCTACGAATCTTTCAGTCTTATTAAAAATAATATTCTTCATCAGTCTAAAATCTACAAAAATCACTTAAAAAAATTCAAATTTCTGAAGTATGTGACCTTTAGGTCACGTTGGTCATGTGACATACAGTTTCATAAATATATCAACGGGAGGTTTTGATAAGCTCGTTGGTCATGTGACATACACTTTCATAAATATATCAACGGGGATTTTTGATAAGCTCCCCCACACATTTTGTGGGTAGGAACTACCGCAAATGCCCCGGTTTAAACAGCACTTTTTGTCATATTAATTATTGACGGTAGCTCATTACACCAGCGAGGTCTGAGTGTTCGGGTGGTCTTTGACTTAAATGACAAGTCTAACATCTCTAACATGTGTTCTCACCAAGATACCAAATTGTACCAAGTGATAAGGCTTCAAGAAACCAACCCATGACCGGGACCTTAACGGATTAGATCGTTATACCGGTAATTGCCCCAACCCCTTTTTCAACATTAAGATTGGTAGCCACTACATAGCTGAAATGTGCCGAAAGATATCTTAACCCTATTACACCAGATTCCAATGATTTTGTAACAGAAATGCACTATGAAATATACACTAGTAACATGCAGACAGATTTAGGAGTAGTGTTTTCACTAACAGTGTACTCATATAACCTACAATTCTTTATTCTATATATAGCCAGTGAAAAGATAGATACATGTATACCTTATATTAGTATTCTACTTGATTTTGATAGAGGGCTGTTGGACTTAAATATAAACACCCACAGTACTTTCAAGATTTAATAGAAATAGCACTTCTGCAATTTATGATTTAAAAAATGATGCCATTTAACAGATAACCGAATTTTATATACAGTCTGTCTGAAAAATAAAATGTAGCATGAACCGATTAAAAACTACTATTTTTGAAATATAAAAATATATGCGTAATTAAAGGTCCATTAAATTTTGAACAAGATGACATTTATTGGACATGTGACCTTCTGTCTCTTAAATTTTATCTTCAGTTTTATTACAGCGTGATTTAGATATTACACAATACATACTCTATCCGTATGGACAATTTTGTACCCCGTTCTATAACAATGTTTAAGAATCAACGCCAATTTAGACGATACACCCTACATACCCATTCCGAGCAGACAATTTTGTACCCCGTTCTATAACAATGTTTAAGAATTAACGCCAATTTAGATGATACAACCTACATACCCCTTCCGACCAGACAATTTTGTACCCCGTTCTCTAAAAATGTATGAGAATTAACACAAATTTAGACGATACACTCTACAGCCCCTTTCCGTGCGGACAATTTTATACTCCGTTCTATTACAATGGATAATAAGAATCAACGACAATGTAGACGATACGCCCTGCATACCCCCGTTCCGTACTACCAATATTATTACCGTTATAAGGTGCAAAACCACTAATTAATTTCTTTAAGGTTTTCTACTAAATTTGTGTTTTTTCGAGCTTACCTGGTCATTTTATCTTAAGTTTAACCTTTCCAAGACCATATATTTTCTGAAACGTACACGATTCCTCTACGGTCTGTCAAAATATCAGGGCATGTTTAAAATCTTGCAGTGAAATGCCATGCTACGGAAAGCACCTACTCTAAAAACAGCTCGGTCATCCCCAAGAAATTCAGTATTTATAGGTCATGCATCAAATCCTCCATAGAGGTATTAAAATACAACTAAGTCCATCAAATTTGGGCTCAAAATAATCCCTATATATTTAACTTCAATTATCAATTTTAATTAGTCCATTCGATTCAGTAGTTTTCACAATACTACAAAGTGGAAGGAACTTTTTTCTTGAAAAGGGACTACTTTCGTATATGTTCCAAGCTCTGATTGGTGAATTAGTGGTTTGACACCTAAAATATGTAAATGCAATCACGATTTATCTTTTAATTTATTCAAACAGAAAAAAATGCTTTCATGAATATTGAATTTTCTATTGTAATGTGCATTGAGCTATTTTGAACTGATCTGGTATACCATTTTTGTTGTTAGTTTATTCCAAGAATCCGTATTTTAAAAAAATACCCACAGACTATAGAAAGTTATGGATGATTTAGCAAGTCGTCATACAATATGCAACGGAACGATTCATTTAATGCATCGAAATATTAACGAGCCGAAACCATGCAAGTGTATGTCGAGTATCAAATAAAGTCCAAATGTGCGATAATTAACATATTTAATACAAACATCGATTTATCCTGAACTAAAATGTGTTCCATGGGGAGGAGGTTGCTTGGTTTAGAGGACTTTCACTATACAAGTATTTAAAGCAGCATATCAACATTTCAAACTATATGGTCATCCATTAACTATTGAAAAATGTTAAAAAGAAAAAAACAGAGTAAACAAAATGCAAAATGTATATGAAGCTTTGCTTGTTTTATTGCTTTTAAGTCTTCTCTTCAACTGTCATGTAACCGAGGATTATGGCTACTCACTATTCTAAATACTGGGAGGTATATTTGCTATGCTGACCGTTGCTATTTGAGCGTGGACCTATATAGTTCAGCACATTATTATATTTCACATATAATTTCCAATAAATGCGGATAAAGTTTTTATGTGCTTTTCTACAAAGGGATGTAAAATTTCAAGCATTTTATAAATAACTTCAAAAAGCAGTTGACGCGGACCTCCACGAGAGCACCATGAACTCATCAGGAGTAACACTCGCACTGGAATTTACTTTATCTCATTCGGAATCAAATACGCGGCAGTATAAGCTCTAAATCAAAAGAATTTGTAGGTCATTGTTTGCAGATCAAGTATTTAAAAATGAAATAGGCTCAGTTTTATAATGATAGGCATCATAAATATTCCTAATAAACTTTAATTTATTGTTACGATATAATCTTTAGCAAACGCAAACTTCCTAATCTACCCAAGGGACTCGGTGGTCGAGTGGTTGTTGATTTCTGACCGAAGGCTTATCACGACTGACGCACCATTAGCCACTTCGAATGTTAAGGTTTTAAAACACCTACCAATGACAGGGGGTGTCACAGGACATGTTGTTACAGCTGTCTATGGTTTCCTTGGTAGTTACGACATAGCCGAAAATGCCCCAGAGTGGGGATATCGTCTACACCATTAGCCCAAAACATAGCCGAAAATACCCCAGAGTGAGGATACCGTCTAAACCACTAGCCCAAAACATATTCGAAAATACCCCAGAGTGAGGATACCGTATACACCACTAGCCCAAACAAACATTTAATCTACTAGGTCACTGTCTTTTCTGTTCGTTATACTAATACATTGTTGTTTATATTTCTTTTTATAAATAATATAAACAAACAAGTAGTAAATCTTTCAATTGACTTGACCTAAAAGATTATCAATATGGTGTAACGCATAAGAGATTCTAACCATAAATATGTTGATCATGTAATAAATACTTAGAATGTAGATATATAATATAGTGCGCATGACGCGTTTCTATTAACCTCCATCAGGAATGGTCAGTCAAAAGATTGGAAAGCTAAAAAAACAACACGTAAAACCTTCCAGTGCAAGTAAACTAAAGGGTCTGAACAGGTTAGGTTAGGGTTATGGTGTTTAACGCCACTTTCAACAATATTTCAGTTATATCGTGGCGGTTAGTTTTAGTGGTGGCAGAAACTGGAGTACTCGGAGAAAACCACCCACCCGTCGCAAGTCACTGACAAACTTGATCACATCATGTTGTATCGAACCTGGTTCGAACTCAAAACGTTAGTGGGGATATGCACTGATTGCACAGGTTGTTGAAAATCCAGCTACCATTCGACCACGGTCACGACAGCCCCTTAGATATGTTGGCCATTTAATAAAAACGTAGATATCTAATTTGGTGCACATAACGCGTGTTTATTAACCTGCATCTGGTACGCTCACAGTCAAAAAGATTGGAAAGCTAAAAATGTGGAGCCTTTCAGTGCAAGTAAAATGGCATGAACAGGATAGCCAAAATATACTAAGGTTACCTAAGTCTGGCCAAAATATACTAAGGTTACCTAAGTCTGGCCAAAATATACTAAGGTTACCTAAGTCTGGCCAAAATATACTAAGGTTACCTAAGTCTAGCCAAAATATACTAAGGTTACCTAAGTCTGGCCAAAATATACTAAGGTTACCTAAGTCTGGCCAAAA
>MJUT01049376.1:208780-224234 GCA_002080005.1 Gigantidas platifrons | reverse complement strand
ATATACTAAGGTTACCTAAGTCTGGCCAAAATATACTAAGGTTACCTAAGTCTAGCCAAAATATACTAAGGTTACCTAAGTCTGGCCAAAATATACTAAGGTTACCTAAGTCTGGCAGATATTGACCATAGTTTTAATAAAATACGTTATTTATGAACTGTAAACAAATATAAATATATCTAATAAACTACAGATTAAGTATATACAATATAAATATATCTAATAAACTACAGATTAAGTACATACAATATAAAAATATTGTTATCCTGTGGTGATAATCCATACAAATTAAATTAAGAAGAAAAAAAAAACAATTTCGGTTTGAGAATTACAACACGGAAATAAAAATAGTTAAATATCAACCTTCCGAAACACCATAATCTCATGAGTGATCACACCCAAGCTGCTGTTAGCACATGGTGAAAATGTAAAGAGCATATACATTGTATATAATGATGAAAACGGGAGGTGGTTTCATGTATGATGGTTGAATTGGTAGTTTATGGTGTTTAACGGTACTTTCTATAATATTTCAGTTATATCGTGGCGGTCAGTTTTATTGGTGGAGGAAACTAGGGTATCTGGAGAAATCCACTGAGCTGTCGCAAATCCCTGACAAACTTGATCACATATCGTTGTATCGTGTACACCTCATCTCCATGGACGGGTTTCGAACTCAAAACTTTAGTGGTGATAGGCACTGATTACCATATGTAAATCCAACTACCACATTACCCCTATTTCGTGCATGAGAAAACAAAGAAATACATTTCCAAAAATATTCGTTTTGTGTCGTTTTTGTCTTTGCTTGTTTATAGTTTAAGCTGGTATTTCAGGCTAAGGTTTAAGTGGTGTGGTATTATGGACTAGGGAGTCAAGATGTCAATACTTCTGGTGACCAGTATTCCCAAACAAACCCAGATGCTTCTAACCTGTGTGTATGTCACGTGACTATTCCGTTTGTTCAGTCGTAAGTGTCAACAGCTGAATTATCAGTCGTTTCCCACTATTTCTTCACGCATGGTATATTATGATGCGATTTCAGATATTATGTTTTTGATCGATCCACCCGTGATAATCTTTTTATCTCTAATTTTCACACATGTCCAATCATTTGCTTGTATGCATGATAAGCAATCTCAATAGAAATGTAAGAACATTTGTGGCAGATAAAACATAATTATTATTATCTCGGATTCCAATATTTAGATTTTCTGGCCGATTTAACATGTATGTTTACAGTATACATGTAATTTTCGCACCTGTCATACAAAATAACACAAAAAGTGACACCTTTCTAAAAAAAAGGGGGCCCCGGGGGTGTGGAAATACAGAATTATTCGTCGATTCATACATTCAAACATTCTAATACTCAAGATTGTATCCTTGCATTCCCAACAGAACTAAATTCGTATTTTGCAATTTTGTTGAACGACCATTTAACTTTAAAGAAAAAGGCGAGGGTAGTTTTTTTTTCTGGAAAATATTTTTGTCGCCAATTATTATATATATACATGTATTAACCTTAAATGCCAAAAAAAAATGATAAACTGGCTGGCAGTTTTTAACGAGTAACTTTGATAATATTTTGTGAAAAAAATACCGCTTTTTCAAACAGAGTAATAATCTGATTTTTGTTTTGTGTGAAAAGGAAATTCATACGCTCGCGAAAAACATACATTGTAGCTCCCTTCGAATAAGTTATTAAATGGTCGGTCCCTGACAGAATGATCCTTTTGTCCATATAAGCCGCCACATCCGCTTGTTTGAATTTTAATTAAAAATTCTTAAGAAACTGAATTATTTAATTGAAGGAGCACGTACGCAATAATACGAAGATACGAAATTTTGTATTAATGTCCATATATACAATAGTTATTTGTAAAGAAAACAATTGCATGTGGGATTTTCATTGTATCACGAACCTTCAGAAAAAAAAACAGCCTTATCTGACATGTATGTGATTACTATATATATCTTATCAGCTAGTCCAGCCTTTGTTGTAATACATTGTTGCATGTAACAGCAAGAATAATTAAAAACACGAATTGGATGTCTGGATTTCGAAGGTGGTCGAGATGTGAGTAAAAATGTCTAACAATTATGTACGTCCAAAAGGTGTCTAGCAACACCACAAAAATTAAAAGAAAAAAGGCACAACAAAAATACACTTCAAAACAATATTACAAAACATTCCCCGACAGATAAACAATTTTAAATATAATGATGTCAGTTTCAAATATATATTATGTGTGCTAATACTGATTATTCCGTATTCATTTTATTTATTTGAAAATGAAATGAAATCAAATATTCAAATCTAAATTAAAATTTGATTAAAATCTAAAGCACGCCTTAAATAGAGGTATAAAAGTGGGTGAAATCTGATAATAGGACGAAAACTGTCGAATGTCGGTAAGTAACATGTGCGTTTTGTACACTTGAAAATCTCAACATGGACGTAGTACCAACAAAATAGACTTTAAACACGTGCATATTGCAAAGAAGCACCAGTCGTTCGTGCACATTGTTATATATACTGGTGTAGGGTTTGTTTTTGCATTTATACTAGAGTTGACGAATCTATGATAGCAATGATAACAAGTGCATCAATAGGGAAATGTTGGGATCCAATTAACCGGTTTGACCCTGCCACATTTGTGTGCCTGTCCCAGGCCAGACATGGATTTCCAACGTCACATGAGTTAAGGTGAGAGGTGATTGGTTGTTTTGTTGATATTGTACTAGCATGCGTGTTGTCTTCGAGAGGTTTCAGTTATATCGTGGAGGTCAGTTTTATTGGTGGAGGAAACTGGAGGACCGGGATAAAACCACCGACCTGTTGTAAGTCTTTGATAAACTGTATCACATAATGTTGTATCGAGCACACCTCGCCATGAACGGGGTTCGAAATCACAACTTTAGTAGTGATAGACACTGATTGCATAGGTAGTTGTAAATCCAACTACTATACGATCACGACCACGACGGCCCCTTGCTATCTTCGGAAAAAAGATTTGTTATAGCATATGTTCAAGACACAAAAATGGAAGGTTAGGCATTTATTGCGCCATTGAAAATAATGTTTTAATCACATAAATTCCTACATAAGGAATGTTGTATATAAATGCTAGCAAGCGATTAGGTTTTTTTGGGGATCACTGTGAGACTTCTATAGTTTAGCCTACAAATAATATTTATATTAATATTAATTTCACAGCATTCTTTACATAGCAAGTGTCAGAAATATTATAAATAAATGAATTAAATGATTTAAACACGGTATAAACTAATTTGATCTAGTTTCTAAAGAATCTTTAATGAACTCTTTCAATCCGAATAAATATCATATTCATGCGTCTAGCGAGATCTTGTTTGCTTTCTTTCAAAGTGTTTCTTCACAGTTTTCGCTCCCGTGGGCGAACTTAAAACTGAATATACAATCTTGAAGCTGACATACTTACTATAATCTTCAGTATGCATATATTATTGGTGTCAATTTTGTTTACATAAATACTGTTTTACATGCATTTTAATTTAAGAAGTGTGTACTCTAAGCATTTTGGACAAAAGCCTAATTCATGTCGACTGAACCATATTAATCCCTTGGACAAATGTGTCCATATTGCAGCCCGATATATTTATTTATGTAAATTTACCATGTTAAGAACCCTAAGTAAATTTGACCTGGTCAAGTCCACACACAAATTTGTATTTTGGAAATGTATGTTATAATAACAACACGAGATTAATAAGGTCAGTGGGTAACGGATCACACTGTAGGGAGGAGGGGTGGGTGGGGGTGGAGGTGGTGGTGGGTATGGGTGGTGCTCCCATACGCAGCAAACCTATTGATGATATATATATTTATAAACATAAAACAAACAAAAACAAACAAGCAAAGAAACAAAACAAAACAACAATAAACAAACAAACAACAACAATAAACAAACGAGTTCAGAGTTCACGTTTTAGGTTGACAGTCTGTTTTGAAAAGTGGTCAAAAGAATACAACTCTTCAAGAGGTTAGTATTTTTTTTTGGGGGGGTGAGCTTTATCATAGCAAAATAATAATGAAAGAATCGAAAGATGACGTTGATGGTTTTTGGTGTAAAAGTTCAAGAATCAAAAATAGAAGTTTTTTTTTATTGCATTCCTGTCAGTATATGACGTCAGTACTATCTCTACATATTATACACATGACGTAGTTAGGGCTAAAACTCCAGTCTGAATCTGAGTACACTCTTTCAGCTTTTCATTTCGAAATAGCTAAAATGGATACATAATAAAGAACCACTGAATGTTTCACCAATTAAACAACTTATAAATCTCAAGTACTTGTGTACTGCTGGTGTATCGCATTTATTTTGATTTCATTTTGCGGTTTGTGTGGGTTTACCGGTAACTTGTCTATGGTATACGCCTAAATCTTACCAATTTAAACAAAAGATAATGATTTATGAATCGGCTAAAAACCTTGATATATATAATTACCGTTAATGTAATATATACAAAAACTACACACTCCTACACAGTCTCTGAAAGTAAATTGTGAAATATACAATAATTTTAAGTGTGAGTTTTAATGAAATACCTATTTTAGGGACGAGGGACCGTCGTGGTCGTGATCGTATGGTAGTTGGATTTACAACTACATATGCAATTAGTGCCTATCACCACTAAAGTTGTGAGTTCGAACCCCACTCAGGTGATGTGCACCCGAATACAAAATTAATATGTGATAAAGTTTGTCAGTGACCTACGATAAGTCGGAGATTTTCTCGGGTTCAGTTTCCTCCACCAATAAACCTGACCAACATGATATATCTGAAATATTGTTGAAAGTGGCGTTAAACACCATAAACCCAGACATATTTCTGGGATGAATACGTTGTGCAAATCTCTGTTTGTATACCATGTAGATAGATATACACATCCAGTATTAAATGTAGTGTATATTTAAAAGTTATCAATGAAACGAACTCAATGTCGTATGTGAAAATTTACGAGAGAGTATGTGTCTTGTTAACCTTGATCATACCAACAAATAACAAAATCTCCCCTAATTAACATTTACACTGGTTTGGATCGATCTCTGGACAGAAGCTACAGCCATATATAACTTCGATAATTCAATATTTATCATCTGGTTTGTTCAGTGAATAAACGTGACCTGGCCCTATGGGTGTCATTGGTGGAACAGAAACTGCATGCTCTTCTGGAGCAGCAAAGTTTTCCCCCTGTTTTTAGTGGAATTGGCATTGTTCAATATTAATTGTATGTGTAGTGTATTGTTAACCCTTTTTCGTTTGATCATTGCATCATCAATAATCATTACATCATCAATAATCATTACATCATCAATACTTCGGCTTACGACTTCCATTTATTTCTTTTATATCTTCATTGCTCTTTCCTACGGCATGAAACTTTCGAGTTTGATATTTTGCACACGTAATCCAAAATCATCCAATCAGAAGACATGTATTGCATACAACGATCTGATTGGTCCCTTTTCGATTTTTATTACCGTAAGCCGAATTGATGAAATGTCGTAAAGCAAATGTTCAACAAATTAATTTCATGAACATTTCAAGGTTGTATTATTTTCTTTTTTCTTTCTTGGTTTGTTTTTTTTTTCACATAAAATAAAGATTGTTTACCTATATCTACTTTAAGATTAAACACAACCCTACGACCTGAAATTAATGTGCAATCTACATTCTATCGCACCACAAGATATATTTTTTTTATAAACTTGACAAGCATTTGAAAAGCTTCATAGATGACACAACAGTTGTTCAGCACTGTATTCTATAACACTATCAATGGGGGTTTTCTTACTACGAGGAGAATCTCTATTCATGAATTATCTAATGCAATTCACAAAAATTACTGAACCTTGTATGAAGTATGAGGTGATTTATCTTTTGATCAACTCAGCAGATATATCAAAATTGTATATTTATTTATTTATTTTTAAATTCTATTACAGTGTCCTATATTTTTCATAGTTTGTGGTATAAGTGGTTGTTTGTAAACAATGGTAAAAACATGTGTGACGAAAACGTCAATTTTTCCGCCATTTTTACATCCATACATTGTATAATTTTACCATGATATATATTGATACAGAAATAAATCAACAGAACAAAAATGTAAGTTGTACGCAAACTAAGATAAATTTTCAATCTGAGACTAACATTTAAGGCATAGACATAATTTCTTTTTAATAGACCTATGAAAGGTCCTATTTTCAAAACTTTCAAAGTTTTCATTAAAGCATAAACATGATGTTACTGATTGATTAAATAATACATTTAATTATNTTTATGGGGGGGGGGGGTGCATATTACAACATCAGTAAAATAACCCTGCCCCCTTCCGGGGATTTAAATAATTGTACATGTAGTCATATTATACGAACATGCTAAAATGGAAGATAAAACAAATATTGTCTAATTGTACATTTGTTGGTTGTTTCGTTTTTTTTTTAATAATTGAGGAAAATCTGTCTTCTGTCATTGTACAACATATATATTTCGCTTTTTTAAACGAGTCAATTCATCTTGTAGATTGTGATCGGTAAATTTAAAATTCTGTTAAAAGCTTTTCAAAGTTTTTCGCATATTTGTACATGCTGTACCGTATCACCACTAACAGACCTCAAGCAGCTCGTGGGCAGGTGAATTCGATATCACTTTATTATATAATTTCAGGTACATTCGGAAATTCGGTGGTTTTCTGTGGTTTCCGGTATGCAACAGCACAAAACAAAAAACGACGTATCAAACGTTCCCGCGGAAAGCAGAGTGTTGATTGGCTAACAACCGCCTTTTAACCGCCAATGAATAGGGAAAGGTATAATTAAAATCGAAAAGTATCTAAGGTTGGGGAATTATTACAAAATGAAGTGATTTTTCAGCTATTTATTTTTCAGTTAAAACAGTACATGTATATCACTGGATCATATAAACATTTCCATCGGTCCTGTATTCCAAATTTCTGATTAATTGTACAATGAAGAAAATGCTTTTTCCATCGTCTATTGTATTTAAGAACTTTTGTAAATTCTTTGTTATCTATGAATATTTTAATAATGAGTCAATTTTTGAATAAATATTCATATCTCTTGTATATTAAAGTAATGTGTTAAAATGGACATTATGTACTACGGCTAATGGGAGTTTATATGATATCCCGCTCGTGGGGAGGTGAACTCGATATGACCTTATCCTCTAATGACATTATTTGTATAAGTTAGTAGGGAGGAACCAGAGAAATCGGAGAAAAGTACAGACAATATTAATAACTGTCAACATAATTATTCATTTCTTTATCACGGCCAGGAAGAACTATGTCTTTAAAATAAGAACATACTTTATAATCAGTTGGAGTAAAACAGTCCTAATTTACTTATTAATGTGTTCTAACGGAGAAGCAACACATACAATTTTTATAGTCTATAAATGACTATATAGACGTACCACAACCATTTGGGTAATTAATACATATGTTTATTATCATTATATAGCTGAAAAATTGCTGAGTTGGCGTTAAACAACAATCACTCACTCACTCACTCAAACTGTCCTTACATGTGTTGCTATTATATACCAGTATTGCAGTGATATATTGTCCACACTTGATATTATGAAACTGCTAATTAGGTGAGGGGATATTATATATATTATCAGCCTTAAAACCGTACAATTGATTCGCTACCTTTTAAATGTCAATGTCTCCTATTTTAAGGCTTATAATATTTTTGTACGAACTTGATTGCATAAAATTGTATTGTTTTGTGTGCTAAACCCAATGCGTTGACCGATATAAGTTGATCTGCGTGTTTATTGATTTTTTTCTGTAGCTATAAATAAACTTCATTCATAACTACGGCTTACAACAGATTTTCTCATGACTATAGCCAATGAAAAGATCTCGTTTGAGGTCAGTGTAGCTATAAATAAACTTCATTCATAACTACGGCTTACAACAGATTTTCTGTATACACATCGGCTGTTAAAATGCCGACTATAGCCAATGAAAAGATCTCATTTGAGGTCAAGTTCGTACAAATCAAAATATTTCCACCAAGACTTTTCTCCTGACAAGTAAGCCTACTGAATTGTTACTTTTCATCACAATTTTATCAGTCCATTTTTTCTTGCTCATTTAACATTGCTAATTTACATGCTTTATTGTTAATTCATAAATATGTAATATTCAAAATGAAAATTTTTTCATAATTAATGAATATAAATAACTATTCATTATTTTTAAATACGATTGCTTTAAACATCGTATTTGACAGACACAAAAATGCCATACACTGAGATGTTTACCAATTCAACATAACAGCTCTATGCTCTTGTTTAGATATTTTAACATATAAAAACAGAATAACATTTTGTAAATTTAGAACTGGTAATCATCGATTACCTATCGAAACAGGAAGATGGAATGGTATTGATCATGGGAATAGGCTGTGTAATATATGCACGGATGCAGAGATAGGTGACGAATTTCACTACATTCTTCAATGTAAAACTTTGGCAAACGAAAGAAAATTATACCTGAGTCAATATTTTTCACGCGGAATCAATACTTTGAAATTTGGTCAATTATTCCAAATTAAAAATAAAACAAAACTAACGAAGCTGTGCAAATTCATTCGTGTCCTACAATATCATGCTAGTCCTCCTGGTTAGCCACATATCTCTGTGATCCAAATGATGTTATTTCATTTGTGTTCTTATTATTTAATTGTGTAGACCATCTTGTCTTGTCATGTGTATTTATTATCTATTTATGTTAAATTGACAAATTCTCTGTACCACTGTTTAATCTATGGTTTTATGAGAAATAAAGAATCTTGTTCAAAAAGGCATTCGAATCAATTTAGCCTTTTAACAACAAAAAATAATAATAGAAACAATAAAAAAAAATCTTACAAGCGTAAACTGGTAAGTAATCAGATTTTTGTATTTTTTTAAAACTCATTTAAAACTCGTAAATTTTAAATCAACTATTTAGTTTTATTTCTGACGTGTTGAAATGGGATGAAGATTAAAATCTTCATTGTAGTGTTGACAGGCCATCAATTAAGAATAAAGCCCCATTTTCTTAAAAATCGTTGTCTTCCATTTTACAACGTAGGTCAAAGTATATAGCCTTAATATGGGACAAAGAATTAGGTCTATGTGTAATTCTAGTAATATGATTTATTCTCAAAAGTACGTAAATAATATATACGGATAATTAAATTTAAAAAAGAATATAAGAAGATTTTGTTTTCATTTAATTAAAATAGAACAAAATAAACGAACAAAAAAGAACATATTTCTGGGAGCCGGCGGTTAATATTTTATTATAAGATTATTACAGTTTTTACGATCATTCCAATTATGATGACCCGATTTATTGGCGATTTTTAAAAGCATGTTTTATATATAGATTCAAATGGCAAAACGGTCACAATGACTACCAGATATTAATTTGAGACACAAGTCGGCCAGGAGATTTTTTTCCCACGGTAAAATGTGTAGATAGATGTTGCTAATTACAGGAGCTTGGTACGATTGGTTAATAAATAACGAGTCAAGTAAAACTGGAATGAACCCGATCTCAGGGGCGGATCCAGGGGGGGGGGGTGCACCCGGCGCTCGCCCCTCCTAAAATTGGAAAAAATATGATTTTTTTGCGTAAAATCGTGATTTTTCACACGAAATACAAAACAAATGTTCGTGCCTCGCTCCAAGTGCGCCCCCTAACTTGGAATACTGTATTCGCCCCTGGATCTATAGGGTTAGGGGTTATGCTCGTTAACGCCACTTTCAACAATATTTCAATTATATCGTGGCCGTCAGTTTTGTGGTGGAGGAAACCGGAGTACACGGAGAATACCATCAACCCGCAGCAAGTCACTGACAAACTGTTATCACAAAATGATGTATCAAGTAGACCTCGGCTAAGTGGGATTCGAATTCATAACGTTATTGATGATAGGCACTGATTGCGTAGGAACTCTATTTATAGAACATGATGCTACCATTTAATTGGTCAAACTCGTACCCCAAAATTGTCCAACCAGAACAAAGTATTTACTTGATACAGTTGTCTGATTAGATGTTTTTCAAATACCAATGCAAATCCATGCTCAAAGTGTTATGACGTTAAGGTCCGTTTGATTTGGCATTCTTTCGGACAAATTGTACTGAGACACTGTTGGCTAAGAGGGCACTTCAGGTATTTTCCTAATATATTTGTTCTCGACTGTTGAAATCATTCATTTACTGATCATAATTTGACGAACTCCCAACTCACAGTAAATAGATGTTGTTTGTTTGTTTGTTTGTTTGATGGTGCTTAATGCCACTTTCAACAATAGTTCAGTTATATCGTGGCGGTCGGAGCACCCGGAGAAAACCATCGACCTGCTGCTAGTCAATGACAAACTTTATCACATAATGTTGTACACCTCGACTCATAACATCAATGGTGATAGACACTAACTGCATAGGTAGTTGTATATCCACGGCAACGACGGCTCCACCGGAAATGGAACCTCCCCCCCCTACAACAAATTAACAAATCCAACATATTGTAACCTTAAGATTCTACTTAAAACCTCACATTTGACTTTCAACTTTTTTTATGTGTCAAAAGTTTAAAAGGTGAAACTTGATATAGGTCTCCTGTCATTTGATTGATTATATCTTGAATTGTCTAATTTATTGTTATGTAACCATATCTCTAAGGGATCAGCCGTTTTTATTATCGGGGGCGTTGATTAAAAAAAATATGATATTGGCAAAATAGAATGAACTCTGGTTTCTGCAATAGCAAGATATGTCTATTATTTGAAAAAAGAGGAAAAAAAAAGATTCAGTTAGAGAACTAGTCTAATAAGGAAGACGGAAAATGTTTCCTTTCAGAATGTATTATTCGAGTTTTCTATGCGAGACTGAGATGTTTCATTTGGAGACGAATTAATATTTATGAAGGAACATTAACATGAAGTAATGAGTGCTGTTAACAAAGCAAGGAATTATGATTAGTCGATCGCAGTATTTTAATGGTCTGTAAAACAACATTAACAAAAAGACTACCATTTTCTGGTAATTTCAATATTATGTAACTTTGACATAGATTGCAAACTGAATATCAATTATAACGACGGTTTAAAGCGATCAATGTTATTCTCCATACACCATAACATTCCAGGAAAATCGAAATTTTGTTTACTACACGACATCAGAAAAGGATACATAATTTCTGCATAGTCACCCAGAAGTTGTTTGTTTATTTATCTGCAACTTTAAAAAAAAAAATCCATTAGCTGCAATTTAAAGTATGAAAAAATGCAATTGTCAAAAAATAAATATTTTTTTCAAAATAAATCTTTTCAGCAACAATTTGTCTTGAGGATGTGACTTAAAATGTTCAACTGCGCGTTAAATAGGAAAATATATATCCCAAGTAAAGTCTTTACAAAAATATATCAAAAGAAATTATATATACATAATTGTCTGTGTACCTGCCATCACTCGAAATGGATCATGAATTCTAATTAAAATTTGTATAATAAATCATATTTTGAAACATTTTTACAAACGCATTTTTGAAAATATTTTGATGACATCATGTCGCTTTAAACATACCCGTGACTTCATTATAAAACTCAACCATTTTTTTTTAAATATATAATCAGATGCATATATTTGTAATATTTAACACGGTATCCGCCCCCCGCCTACCCCCTTTGACGACCAGATGGATTTGATGAAAAGAAATAATGAACATATAAAAATTGTAAATCATTTAACGCCATATTATACGTAACTATGATGTCCTCATTTCCATAAATAACAACAAGCAAGGAATGTTATACTCGCGCACATCCAAGAGTGTTAAATGTGTTGCTAGATCAATTTGGCGGGAGACCTGGTGTGCGTTCAACATCGTAACTGCTAGGTTGAGCTACGTAGAAAAACCCTATTGAACGGAAAGCTAGCCTAGCCACTACGTAGCTCTAGCTAGCTTAAAAAATATCTGCTAGCTTTTGAATCCAAGATGGCGGCTTAAACTAAATTTAATTTCGTAAGGTAAAAATAGTGGCATTTACAGAAAGTGGCAATGCTCTTAATACGAATGATAATTTATTAAGGTAACTAGACAAAT
The DNA here is from genome assembly GCA_002080005.1 of Gigantidas platifrons. Lineage (NCBI taxonomy): Eukaryota > Metazoa > Mollusca > Bivalvia > Mytilida > Modiolidae > Gigantidas > Gigantidas platifrons. Next base: position 212,051 of record MJUT01049376.1, on the reverse strand, counting down.
ACGATTAGCTAAAACGTTCCAAGAAATTATTCTATATGATTGGCGCCATATTTGCTAGCACTGCTACGTAGTTAATCGTTCAATAACGTCATGGCTATTTTACCTAGCAGCTAGGCTAGCTGCCACGATTGTTGAACGCAACCCTGCTGCCACATTACATAAATACAGTACCGGTGTCATACAGTAAACCTTCCCTGATAGTAGATTAACCCCCCGGAAGATTGACTATATAGTAAACCTTCCCCCATGGGGAAACGTTTACTATATAGTATTTATTCCGCATAGTAAACCTTCCTACCTAACCGATTAACAACAAGACACTCTAGATTTGTGCTTTTTTACCTTTTAATCATAACCAGATATAATTAATGGTATATAACAATTAAAATTAACACGATTAAGGTGCTAAATTCCGAATCAATAGTAATTATCCGGATTAAGGGGGAACATTTACTATATAGCAAAATATCCGGGGGGATGATCGGCTATGGATGGGGGAATGTTTGCTATATAGTAAATCCCCCCCCCCCCGGGGAAATATTTACTATATAGTAAAGTACCCGGGGGAAGGTTTCCTATATAGCAAATATTCCGAGGGGGAATGTTTACTATATAGTAAACATTCCGGGGGAAGGTTTGCTATGCGGAAGGTTTACTATACGACACCGGGATTTCCAACGTCACGTGTCGTAGTATTATTTTTTATATGTTCAATCGATTGAGGTCAGACCTGATTGTTCGTTTTGATGATAGTGGTGGTTTTTGTTGACCATCACTGCTTAAAGTTAATTTATATAAAGTCAATATCCTGCAATCGTTCTGATGCACTTGAACAGTCTAATTCCACTGACTGTATAAACTGTTGTGATAGTGATGTCTAGTCAGACTGTAAGATGAGATATTTTTTTCCAATCACGGTCTCACGAGTGACAGCATCATTACAATAGGAGGGTGCGTCGTGGCCGTGATCGCATGATAGTTGGATTTACAACTACCTATGCAATCAGTGCCTATCACCACTGATGTTGTGAGCTCGAATCTCGATCAGGGCGAGGTGCACAGCATTATGGGGTAAAGTTTGTCAGTGTCGACAGGTCAGTGGTTTTCTCTGAGTCATCCGGTTCCTACACCAATAAAACTGACCGCCACAATATAACTGAAATATTGTTGAAAGTGGCGTTAAACACCATAAACCTAAACCTTTTTCTTGTGGCCTTTGTGCTGTCTGTCCATCTGTTTACGGATTATGATTACCCCTTTGATGTCCTCAAACTCTTCTTAATTCGTTTGTCATTGCAGGATACATAGATCTACCTTGTCTCTGACAATTGAAGTAATATTTATACTTGTTTACCGCCAATTCAGCAATGTTTCAGCTATATCATGGCGAGAACAAGTTAATTTTCAATGAGATGATGATGAGGTCCACTTTGTACTAGACCAACACGCTGACTTGGATTTTCATAGTGGTAGCTCACTGAAACAACAGTCCGCGGGTAGACATGTCGCTCCATTCGGACACATTATTCTTATTCCGAGCCAAACAGTCTTTGTTCTTTCTCCTTAATGTTGCATGCTTAGCGGAGAATCAACAAGTACCAGTTTTATAGTCTTTGGTTTGACCCGAACGGGGCTCGAATCCACGGTCTACCACACTCGAGACGAGCACGCTAACCAATACATATAAAAAGAACATCAAATGTGTATACGAATGTTTTATTTTGATGGAAGAAACAAGTCATGAAATTTGATGACCATGATAAAAATAAAAAATAAATGGGGGGGGGNGGGGGGGGGGGGTACTTCTACTTACTATTGATCATCTTCGACATGTTGAAATGTAGAGGATATATCACTGCTTCTGATCCTCAGTCGGAACTTTATCACCGAGGCGATTGCAGTGACCCTCATTGAGAATGATAACCTATCATACAATCCCTAGTAAAACACTATTTATTATAATCTGCTAGAGATGTGCATAGTTGATACAAACCTATAGACGTTTGTTGAATTTTTATTTCAGGGGATTTTATCTTATCCTTCCAAAAAATAATTACTCTGTCTATAAATAATACAAGAATAAAAGTCAAGGATAATATATATATATATATACCACACAGGTCAGTGGCTTTATCCGGGTACTCAGGTTTCCTCCGCCAAAAAAACTGACCACCACGATATAACTGAAATATTGTTGAAAATGGTGTTAAACCTAACCCCCTAGAATACATAATTTTGCACCATTTACCCTCGAGATTCTTGGGACCACATATCCGACCGAAAAGACACATTGATCTGAGATCTGTGCCAAATCTGTTTGCAAATTTGTCTGTCAATCTTAACAAAAATTTGACAGCTCAAAAATCTAATTCTAACACTGGTTTAATTTTCAGACGGATAAATATTATCTGTCTGAAAATTAAACCAAACAGTGTTAGAATTTGATCTTTGAGCTGTCAAATTTTTGTTATATATCCGTCTGAAAATTAAACCAAACAGTGTTATAATTAGATTTTTGAGCTGTCAAGTTTTTTTTCTTCCCTCGACCGGATTTGAACTCACACCATTGAGTCTACAAACTAGTCTTATATAATAGACCAGATTGTGTAAGAAATATAGATGTTAATTTAGCGTGAAGAAAATCCGATTAGAGAGGGTATGGAGATACTGTAAGAAAAAAAGTAGATAATACTTTTATACAAATCTTTGTGCATTTTAAAATTATATTTTTGCTGCAAAATGAGTAAATAAATATACATTTTCAATCTTTCAAGTTAATCAGATTTGTATCAAAGGATCCCAAGGTTAAAAGACCACACAAGATACATATGTTATCTACAGAATAAGTCTAGTTGCAAATGAATAAAAGATTTTGTCGAGTTATTCACACTTTAAAGACCTGTCAAAATGAATATGGCACTACACCAAAATTTGGGGTTCTTTACCTTGTACAATACGTTTTGTGCAGACAGGTGGAAGTCTACAAAAGGTATAGTTCTCCATTCTAAAAGTAAATATAGCAATCGAGAAACATGGTAATTATTTTGGTAATTGAATTTGGGTTAGGTAGGATTAGTAAATCATGAATTGGTTTAGGTAGGCTTACGGGGGTTTCATGCTAATGTCAACAATACGCAACGTTACAATGACAGAAACCAGACCATTCAGAGATTAATAAAATATATATCACCGGTAAAAGTACGAGATTGTCGATAACGAGGCTTGAACATTGTAGCAAATCCAGAGAACATGTTAGCAAATCCAGAGAACA
>MJUT01049376.1:191998-206015 GCA_002080005.1 Gigantidas platifrons | reverse complement strand
CAAGATAGAAAGTCCAGAGAACAAGATAGAAAGTCCAGATAATCAAGATAGAAAGTCCAGAGAACAAGATAGAAAGTCCAGAGAACAAGATAGAAAGTCCAGATAATCAAGATAGAAAGTCCAGATAATCAAGATAGAAAGTCCAGATAATCAAGATAGAAAGTCCAGATAATCAAGATAGAAAGTCCAGAGAACAAGATAGAAAGTCCAGATAATCAAGATAGAAAGTCCAGATAATCAAGATAGAAAGTCCAGAGAACAAGATAGAAAGTCCAGATAATCAAGATAGAAAGTCCAGAGAACAAGATAGAAAGTCCAGATAATCAAGATAGAAAGTCCAGATAATCAAGATAGCGAGTCAAAAGATGAAGGTGATAAGTCCTGAGAACATGGCAGCAAATTCATTTATTTAACTGTTTATGAATAAAATATTACTAATAAAAATCATTTTGTAATACTATTGCTGACACAAAAAAAACATGGAAGAGTGTGTCGAAACAATTATAATTCAAGATTCAGTTCATATACAGTAGAACTTGTGTAATACGACATTCTGTGACATCCGACACAAATTCATGGTCCCAAAGTATTTCTGTCCGACACATTTCCTTTCTCCCTTGGTGCGTCAGATGAGTCAGGTTTCCCTGTATAGCATATTTGCAACTCTTAATTCATTCCTTTAAATCAAAAGTGTCTAGACAATTTTAATTGAAGACTTACTGCGTATATATATAACATACTGTCAGCTCTTAATTCTTTTTTTTTTGTGTTAAAAAGGTCAACAAAAAGCATCGGTTTTAAATATTCAATATTCAACTTCAAATGGAAATCAAAGGGTATTTCACATAATTTATTTATTTTTCTTAATTCTCTCTTCTTTCATAAAAAATGAAACTATATTTTCTCATTCATGCCACTTTGATCTCACGTTAGTGGTCTTAAAAATTAAAGTTGAATTTTACAGTAAGTAATAAAAGTACAACTACATAAATATCTATTTTTTTCTATATTAAATGCTTGGTTTCAAACGATCCAGATCTAATTGAAAATTGCGTGACATAGTACGCTTGTCAATCTATCTAAAGGTAACTTGTTTACATCTGTAGTTCAACGTACGGTAAAAGATCACATATCTTATTTATATGTAGGGATAATTTACTGACAAAATAGTTAGACTCTTCATATACGAACTTAAAAGTAATACAATACACGTACATTGTCGTGAAATATAGCAATTTATTTGATTTTCAACGGGTAGAAAAGCGAGTCTTTGGCGAGTTTTTCTGCCCTGTTTCGCAGCGATCGGAAATTAATTATATATTTTTGCTAACAAGCTACGTATATTGTGTTTATCCTGCAATTTTAAAAAGCCCAAGACAACGGCCCAATTGTCTACAATGAGCAAAAACAAGCGTCGTTCAAATCGTTTTTATGGTGTCCTCTAAAACGTCCGCGCTTATACTGTTACCGTTTCTTACCGTCGCTCAACATGAATCAGGTACCAGAAAAACTATATCTTGGTCAGTGACCGTATATAGCCAAAACAAATATGCAGTCAATGTAATTTCACTGCTCAAATAGAACCAGTGCAGGATGAAAAAATATAGTTTCTACCCTTGTTTATCCGAAGCATAAATGAAACTTATGTCACGTTCCAACACCCCCTTTTTTCTATCGTATATTCTGTTATTAATTCTGTAATATACAGTCGAACTCGAATAGGATGGCTCGAACTGATTTGAAAATCCCGTCAGTATTTCAAAGTAAAAAGAAAAATTTTCTTAAAAATTTAGACATAAGAGTATATTTGCGAGTAATACAATTACAATAAAATATTCTACAAAGACTGGAAATTTGGAAATTATATGAAACCAAAGAAATTTGGAAGTTATTGCTAAATTTTATTTGAGGAATATTGTGGATTATTGTCTATGCTATGAACACAGTTACTATCACAGATGTGATATTAAGAGACAGTCAATAATGCTAATTGTTAGCTCTCTAAGCCATCTTTAAATATTTCTCAGACACTTAGAATCAGGAGTTTCTCGTGATCAAGACACCCAATAGCAATCATGATTTCAGACAAATCATCTACTTATATCATCATTCCATATCAATATTTCACTAACAGTTTAATTGTTATGATTTACTACCTAACATATAAAAATGCTGTACTTTGATTGGATAATCAGTGTGAACTATTTTTGAACAGTACACTTGACAACGGGTAACTATACCTAGCGATGGAACTATACCAGTTCCAAACGATTCCCCGCGGGATTATACCTGTAGCATAAATTTTCCCGCGTAATTTTATATATATTTTTGTCAAGATTTATCTCCCTTACATTGACTCTCGATGTAGTCTGCTGTCAATATGGCCAGGTTTGGCAATGCAAATATAATGTTACATTGTAAATTTTATTATTATTATCATATTGAATTTGAGTGTGCTTTCTTTTATGTCTGGAATGGGATGTTATGTATCAAATATATTATTGTCTTCTCCCTCGAGAACAGTTTTCATATAATGTTGCCGGGGGAGGTATAGTGCCCTCACCGTTGGCCCAGGCACTATACCTAACTAGACAACACTATAGGAGAACAGTTCCCTCAGGAACAGACAGTAATAGAATATTAGTACATAACATACGAAAATGCTGTATTTTGATTGGATGATCAGTGTGAATTATTTGTTAACAGTACTTGCCAACGGGAGACTATACCTTGCGACGGGAACTATACCAGTTTCAAACGATTTCCCGCGGGGAATATACACGTGGCATAGATTTTCTCGCGTGATTTTTATACATTTTTGTCGATATTTATCTCCCTTAAAATAGACTCGCTGTCAACATGACCATGTTTGGCAATGCAAATATAATGTTACATTGTAAATTTTATTATTATTATTAAAATATTGAATGTCTGAAATGGAATGTTATGTACTAAATATATTATTGTCTTCTCCCTCGAGAACAGTGTTCCGTTTGCTCAGGCATTATATCTCACCAGACAACACTATAGGAGAACAGTTCCCCCAGGAGTAAACAATAATAGAATAATAACGAACTTCAATCATCCATCTTTATGTACAAATCAGACCGCAGACACCTGACAATCATGTTATATCAATATCGACGATGACATAGGATCATGTGATGAAAATAATGTCAACTGGAAGGATAAAGAGAAGGCTTATAATGTAAAAAATACAAAAAATAAAAAAATAAAAAAAATAAAAAATAAATCTGCAAAAATATAAACAAATCATTATTGCCGTAAACGGTTTTCACTTTAAAATTGTGGTCATTCATGGCCACCATGTTTTCAAGCAACTATCACAAACCACTTTTGTCATGCTATTCATGAAGTATTGCTTTCACGACAAATATAAACCGATTTCTTATCTTAACAATTTTGCCGATGTTTTTCATAGGATGCCTTGTCTTTCTTTCCACATTGTTCCCATTGATCTTAAGGAATTAATATTGATATAGTGTCTAACACTTGAGATGTGGCTTTGTTTAATGAAGTGGAACAAATCAAGCGTATTCTATAAGACTACATATTAATATATAATAGGATGAAACCTGTTGATGCGGAACGAACTTTAAAATATGTACATGTTTATAAATTCCTTAAATTGTTTTGAATGATGATGACGAGGAGTATTATATACCCGGAGAAAACCGGAGTACCCGGAGAAAACCACCAACCTGCCGCAAGTCACTCACATAATGTTTTATCGCCTGAGTGGGATTGGAACTCACAAAGTTAGTGCTAATAGGTACTGATGGCATAAGTAGTTGTAAATCCAACTACCATACGATCACGATCACGACGGCCCCGTTCTATATGAAACATTGTTTAAGATATGTAATTTTCTTTCACAAACAATTTAAGATATAATACAATTAAGCCTTTTTATCCAGAAACAAAATTCTATTTTTCTTACATCTTAAAAAAAATCTATGAATTTCACACAATTCTTTTTTGAATTCACACTAGCGAAAATATATTTGTTAACTTACCTCTCGAAAGCAGTTCAAAAGTTTATCCCGAATCGGATGGGAATGTTTGTTATTATACTGTCTCGTTGATCAGATTACATTGAGGGCATTTAAAATGGGAACAAACCTTGAAATTAATGTTTATTTTCACATTATTTGTTATTTATTGAAACTTAATCTGATCATAACGTCTTCTTATATAGTAAGCATGATTATTAAATACAATTTGTCTTTTTTCTTATTTTAATAACAGACACAATTCAAGCACAAAAATGTCTAAGGACATTCTTTGACCAATCAAGAAAAAAGATAAAAAAAAAAAAAAAAAAGAAGAAGAAAAAGAAAAAGAAAGGGGAAAAAAGAAAGCTACATTTTTGTTGGATAAATATATTACATATGTTATGTTGTTTTCGTCTAGAAGTGTAAAATATGCAAATTTCCTTAATAGAGTTTTCCTTTTTATTTTATAGATTTGCAAATATGCATGGATGGCGTCATCAAAAACTATTTAACACTATGCAGTTGAATTACCTTTTAATACTTTGTACTTTAACCTCCACATTACATACTTTTGTGTCTGTTACACGACTGGACCTGGATGTCTGAATTTTCAACGCATATTTCGTGTTGTTCTTTTGTGTACAATAATTTGATGTGAGAAATATGACATATATTGTAGGTGCATCTGCTTAGTGACGTCTTAACGCAAAGACATGCTGGGCAGACGACCGGGGGCCCACGAGCATAGGGACCGCATTCTAATATATGTATGTGTGTACAAAATGTTTTTTAATGTTTCAACACTAATTGTGTTGGAAGTTCAAGTACCGATACAATAAACATATGTTTAATTTTATCCACATTTACAGTTTTATTCCTATGAGTTGTTGTGTAGGTAGGGGCCCCAGTACACTTCTTTGCCCGGGGGCCTATAATGCTGTTAAGACGGCCCTGTATCTGTTTGTGTATTGTCAATTTGTAATTATTATATCTGACTTCCTATATAAGTTAAGATAGTTTAATGTTTAATTCTCCAGTAGACACTTGATTAGATAATAACATAAGCTTATTATCTCTTTGACATAAGTAACAATGATGCAAATAAGTGACATGAGTCATGTGGCGATAAACGTGGACATTTTGATTTAAAGGTATCACTAATGACCAATTATAAACATAATACTGAAAAGGATTGAAATGGGGGTGGATGAAATCGAGGGTGAAGGGAAGTTGTAACAATGAAATGACCGATTAGTGGGTGGTCCAGAATTTAAAATGAGGTGGGTGGAATCTTCTTAAGATGCAAATTTTACAAATATTCACGTACTGGATTCAATATAGCTCTTAACAGTTTAATGAGATGTCATCCTCTATAAAACGGAAATGATAAAAAAACCGCTATCAAATTACAGTTAAAAATTCAGAAATGGGTTGGTATGGAGGACAAGTACTTTGAAGTATTGGTCAGTACTTTAGAAATATATTGTTCATTTATTCACGTAGTCATATGCAAAAAGGAGAAGTTTGTGTCTGTCACCTTGAAAAGGTCTGTTCGACTGGACATTGACCTCATAAACCTCATAAAAAATGTGTCGTAGTTGATGTTTCGGCACTCACGTGTTTTATAAGATATATTTATTCTGTAATTACTATTAAAACTAAGTTTTAATCACCATCAGTAACAGGGAACAATTATATTACCTATATAATAAATGTTAGAGAATACCTAACGGCCAATCAAAAATGGACAATCCAGAGAAACTGGCAGCATAGGATACACAAGAAAAACAAAACAAAAACACAACACAGCACAATATGTGTTAGACACCACTATACACAAACAAACACAAATAACGTAAATAAGACAATGATGCAAGTATTATTGAAAGTAAACTATATCCCCAAGCATATGGGAACTTGGCCGATTTTGGGTTTTCCGCTTATACCCTTTGATTTGTTTGTTTCCATATTTAAAAAAATACGTATTTGGCTTTTCATTCTTTTGACTTTGAGAGTGCCGGAAGAAGATTATTCAAAAATGTGTGGTCTGCACTAAAACTGATATATAAAGGTTTTATTTAAGCTATTTAGTGACATATACCATGATTATTGTTTCCATGTTAATGCAGTTTTATGTAAAATACAAACTAGTCTCATATTATTAATTAACATGGGACTGAACATCGGCGATAACTAACTACCGATCATGCTCCAAAACTCTCCTCTCATCACCGTCTGTCATTCATATGAAAACCGTTCTTTGTTTCGGGTTTGTTCCCTGAAAGGATCTGTATTTAGTAGTTTCCATGGCAACATAACACCACTTCAATTTTAACCTTTGCTAGACTTAACACACTATGAAAGAGATAAACGATTTGGCAGGCTGATATATAGCATTTATCACCGATAATCCACACACTAATTCCACTATCCTATTATCATTTTATTTTGCACAGAATTCATTTTCGCTTTAAATACTGTGATTTGATTGGCTGAAAATCAGTTAGTCGGAACTAATCAGAATGTTTTAAAATGACCCATGGATTATTAGTGACTACGACGATTTCTATGTCAGTTGAAAACCCCATCGATGGTGTAATGATTATAGCGTGCTCTTCTCGACTGCGGGCCTCGGCTGGGTCAAACAATGACTATACATTTGTTTTTTGCTGTTTCTCCTCTTAAAGCACACAACTATAAGAAGTTAAAACAGAATCTGGTTGGCTCGGAATCGGAATAATGCGTCCGAGTGGAATTACATGTCTACCCGCAGACTGTTGTTTCAGTGAGTTAGCACTATAAGAATCCAACTAAGCTAGTTTTTGATCTAGTACAAAGCGGGCATCATTATCATTTCACTGAAGGTAACTTGTTCTCGCCATGACCGAAATAACAGTAAAAATTTATCATTTGGCTTTAAACAACAACCACTCACGGTTACTGAGTGGAGAGTATCAGAATGTGATCATCTGTTGGTGACCGACGATAGGTACCGACTAAAAACCGATGTAATGAGAAGCAGGAGGGAGTCTTTGTCATTTCCCTTCCTCTTTCCAGCAGTTTCGTACAAACTGCCCATTCAATTTCCATTACCCAGTGTGAATTTATACACGTTATTAAGGACAGGATGCACATATTGAGCAAACATGTAACCAGTTAAAACGATTCACATTTAAAATTAGTTTAAATAGGAAAATTAACTTATCATACCCTACCTGAAAATCTGCTATCTGGTTTTGCCACTCGTAAGATCACCAAACGGAATTTCACCTGTAAATAAATCGACACTTTACAACTGTAGAATGTTGTAAAACTTTAACTGTTACCCTATAATTCACCAAATTGACACTTTACGATGAAAAACAGGTCGGTGAAATATTTAAAATGTCACTCTGACATGTCGTTAAAGCTTTAAACAAGTAAGTAGAACGAACACACAAATGTAATATATTATTAAAAAGTCGTTTAGAAACGTTTTCAATTCCAAAGCAACTGCGTCCATCCAAATCGAAAAGATTAGTATACAGGATGCCTTATGTATTGGAATGTAGTCAATCAAAGGCAACAATCAATAAATTTCCGAATTAATTGAAAATGTAATGATTTTCATTGGTGATAATATCCAAGGCATATATGGAATGAGTCAATTTATGCAAATTATTTTTGGTCGTAATTGGAAATATAGCAATAAAATTGTATAATTACATTGTACAGCTGTATTTTATAAATAATAGATTTACCTGTAATTATAAATAATATATTGAAATTGTACATTGCATGGTTTATATTATACTCGATATTTTCATCAATGCATTACAGAAGTTGATGCAACAAAACAAAACGTGTTTCAAATGTTAATTACAACAATAAACTTTATGAATCTAAATAATGGGCGAATTAAAATGGAAGAAAAATGGTATAAGCTCGTCAAAATAGAATAAAAATGAAAATTGAATGAAATGCACGATAATATGCAGGTTGTTGACATTTTAACATGTACCAAAAATAAAAGGGAATACAATAACACGACACGGCTGGTCGGTTTTATTTTAAGGATGGTTGTTGCATTAGTACTCATATGAAAGTGTTGTATACTGGAACTTACGTTTTTGACCAATATGTATTGATAAACTGGCATTACCAATCTATATTTACGTTGCGTGATCTATCTTTGCAATCCGATTTCGTCTTTGATATCGACATATTTCCAATAAAACTGAAGGGTAATAGTCTAAAACCAACTTATTCTACATTATTCTACATTCTTAACCGCTTCGTTAACCTTCTTTTCGAATTGTCTGTATTTTATGATTGGTTTGTTGACTTCTAATGAATCTGTGAACGTTGGTTTTATTGTTTGGTCGCTGGAGATACCAAGAGGGACGGATTTGGATCCTATTAGCTGGTTTAATCCCGATATACTTTTGTATCTGTCCGAACTTAGCAAAACCCTTGATTTCCACCGACTCTTATTGTGTCATGTTTGTACATATTGTATAGTTGTTTGGTTTAAGCAATATTTTATTTCACATAAATGATGTACATAGTATATACATATAAATATTCCATTAAACAAAAATATTAGGTTGGTTGTATTATGGTGTTTAACGCCACTTACACAATTATTTAAGTTATATCGTGGCGGTCAGTTTTATTGGCGGAGGAAACCGGCCTTTGGGGTTAGGCAGACGGACGGGTGTTCTAAATGCCATAAATAAAATTGGAGATAATGGGTAAGGTCGTTATTTTTGCATTATAACACACCTACAACGACTACTCCTAACAAACATTGTTCATTAGGGTTAGGGGTTAGAGTTGTGGTATTTAACGCCACTTTGAACAGTATTTCAGCAATATCATGACAGTCAGTTTTATCGTTGGAGGAAACATGGTATCCGGAGAAAACCACTGTCCTGCCACAAGTCAGTGACAAACTTTATCACATAATGTTGTATCGAGTACACCTCGCCTGAGTGGGATTCGAACTCATTAGGAGATGCTGAAAGTTATTCTACAGGAAGCATGACAATCTCCAACCAAATACATGTATGAGGAACTTAATTACGTACGTACGGAACTAGTGGATTTTGATTTGTACCGCACAACCAGTGGACGGTTCTTACGAAAGGGTATTACCCATAGTGAAAAACTAGGTTATATTTCCATATCATTGACTAATAGTAACTGTATTTAGGTGTATTATTCGGAAATAATGTTATAGTTATATTTACCTCTCTAAAATCATGAACATCGAAACTGAAGAAAACCGATAACTAAAGACAAGAGAAAATGTTTTTTTGTTTGTTTGTTTTGTTTGTTTTTTTTGTCCCCCGACGCTTCGTCGAAGGGGACTATAGAAATGGGTGTCGTCCGTCCGTCCGTCCGTCCGTCCGCCCGTGTGCTTGGTTTCCAGATGATAACTTGTGAATGAAAATTACAGATTGAAGCTAGGTGTGGTATGTAAGTGTATCTTATGAAGAACTAGGTCAAGTTCGATAATGACAATATTTCGACTATTTTTACTAGAGTTATGCCCCTTTTTATACCTCAAAATTGCTAAATATTTTGTTTCCAGATGATAACTTGGGAACAAATAATCAGATTGAAACTAGGTTTGGTATGTAAGTGTATCTAATGAATATCTAGGTCAAATTCGATAGCGATCGTTTTTCGACAAATCTTACCAGAGTTACATCCCTTTTTATACTTCGTCCGTGTGTCCCGAATTGGTTTCCAGATGATAACTTGGGAAAAAATAGTCAGATTGAAACTAGGTTTGGTATGGAAGTATATCATATGAATATCTAGGTCAAGTTTGATAGCGATCATTTTTCGACAAATCTTACCAGAGTTACATCCCTTTTTATACTTCGTCCGTGTGTCCCGAATTGGTTTCCAGATGATAACTTGTGAATGAAAAGTCAGATTGAAGCTAGGTGTGGTATGTAAGTGTATCTTAGGAAGAACTAGGTCAAGTTCGATAATGACAATTTTTCGACTATTTTTACTAGAGTTATGCCCCTTTTTATACCTCAAAATGGCTAAATATTTGGTTTCCAGATGATAACTTGGGAACAAATAATCAGATTGAAACTAGGTTTGGTATGTAAGTGTATCTAATGAATATCTAGGTCAAGTTCGATAGCGATCGTTTTTCGACAAATCTTACCAGAGTTACATCCTTTTTATACTTCGTCCGTGTGTCCCGAATTGGTTTCCAGGTGATAACTTGTGAATAAAAAGTCAGATTGAAGCTAGGTGTGGCATGTAAGTGTATCTTATAAATATCTAGGTCAAATTCGATAATGAAAATTTTTCAACAATTTTTACTAGAGTTATGCCCCTTTTTATACCTCAAAATTGCCAAATATTTGGTTTCCAGACGATAACTTGGGAAAAAATAGTCAGATTGAAACAAGGTTTGGTATGTAAGTATATCATATGAATATCTAGGTCAAGTTTGATAGCGATCATTTTTCGACAAATCTTACCAGAGTTACATCCCTTTTTATTCTTCAAAATTGCTAATTTTTTGGTTTCCAAATAATAACTTGTGAACAAAAAGTCAGATTGAAATTAGGTTTGGTATGTAAATGTAACTCATGAATATCTAGGTCAAGTTCGATAATGATGATTTTTCAACAACTCTAACCAGAGTTACTCCCCTTTTTTTACTTCAAAATGGTCCTTGGGGTTGTCCCCTTTCAGAATTATTTAAGCCAGGTGAGTGATACAAGCTCACCTGAACCTCTAGTTTACAGTAGTTTCAAAATTTAATCTTACCATATAACCTTGGCGTCGGGGGACCAGTGGCCAACGGCCTTTTATTTTTAAATCGATAGCTTAAAATAAATTTATATAGATTTATTTTAAAAATCAAAAATTCTTCAAACAATAAAGAGATGTCTCAATCAATCCATTACCTACTTTTACATACCCCCTATAGCCTCCCTTATCTTACTGTATGTCTCTTATACTGTAAACAACTGACAAATGAAATTTACCCAAATGGAGATAGAATTAAATTTTCAGACCACCTATTTTCTGCATCAACAAGTGTATACTTAATAAATACAAATGTAGTTACATTAAATGGGAAAATTATCCACTTGTTACCATCAAAAGAAATTAAATTCAAATTTGATGAGCATAAACACAGAGGTATTTGACAAAAATGTACTTCTCCCTAGATTTAAATCCTCCCAGTTACATAATTTTTCCGTATGAACGTACCTGATGAAGACCATTCCAGAAACACGTGGTATACACTTAATGCAATATCTACGTTTTTATTTTTATTTTTATTTTTATTTTTTTTATTTTTTTTTCATATTTGTTTTATTTATTTTTCTAATTTATTACTATCACTGGGTCGATACTTTTGCTGGTGGACTATTAGTCTCCGATGGTACAACCCGTCCAGTAGTCAGTGCTTCAACATCGACATTGTTTATTAGATAGATATATATATATATATTCATTGTCGAAATCTACAGTTCCTAAATCCTGTAATTATTATTAAAACTAAAGTTATCTCCCTCAGACATAAGTAACCTTAGATATAACTAAGGTTATCTCCCTCAGACATAAGTAACCTTAGATAAAACTAAGGTTATCTCCCTCAGACATAAGTAACCTTAGCCTATTTTTGCTATGCTGTTTAGGTTTTTCCACTCCCAAACACTTTTAAATTATTTGCCTTTCCAATCTTTTGACTTTGAGTGTACTTGATGAAGGTTATTCCAGAAAACTAAAGTTATCTCCCTCAGACATAAGTAACCTTAGCCTATTTTTGCTATGCTGTTTAGGTTTTTCCACTCCCAAAAACTTTTAAATTATTTGACTTTCAAATCTTCCGACTTTGAGCGTACCTGATGAAGGTTATTCCAGAAGCGCGTCATGATGTGCATTAACTTTGATACCTACGTTTTTGATTGGCATTGAAGCTATTATGTTATGATTACTATCTTATTGGTCGCTACAATTTAAGTTTTTCGTCACCTGCTCAGGTGTTTTCCATGTAGGTGGTCATTGGACGTATTAATCCAGGTATAGACATAATTAAGTTTGACCAGTAATATACGTCTATGTTTACTTAAATCAGGTGTGTTTAAAGAGAACATTTATTTAATAAAAATAATTCGTAAAAGCATCTGTAGCCCTTTTCGCAAAAAAAACAAAAATCTTAAAATGATATGAAAGACAAATATCGTGGAATTTTTTTATTAAATATTTTCACTTAATATGTCACTTAATTTTAACTCAAATCAACTGCATAACATTAAAAATCTACTCTAAAGCAGATTTTAAGACCAAATCGCAAAATATTTGACAGCAGATAACTCTGTTTTCCAGTACAGTAATACAAATGATATGCGCGTGACACCGTTGACGATTTGAACTCTTTCGGGGGGATTATCGCTCATGCATAATGGTCAGTTGATGAAAAAAAATATATATATATATATATTCCGTGTGTACCACATAAGAATAATTGCAAAAAAAAAAAAAAAAATAGTTCACACGACATGAAACAGACAGATTCCTCAATAATAATTGTCAGGAATGTGTGCGTGAATACCTCAGCATCCATGATTGTTTATTTTTTCTTCACGAGGTCATAATCGACACTCATCGGACCAAAGTTTTTCTTCACGAGGTCATGATCGGCAATCATCGGAACAAAACAACCGAAAGTTAATCAGTCTCCGCAACAATGCAGAGGATGATAAACATACACACGGATTTGCAGATTTCTAATTGTTGGGAACATATTTCGACTTGAAACATGCATGAATAGCTTAGTAAAGGTACGCCGTATTCCAAATTGAATTTTCAGGGGAAAATTGTCTTCACCCAAAACTGGTGTAATATTACTTTAAGAGTAACATTTATCGTCTTTCTCAATCCCACTGATGATTTTAATGATGGTTTTGGTTGCTTTATGGTGTTTAACGCCACTTTCAACAATATTTCAATAACATCGTGGTGGTCAGTTTTATTAGTGGAGTAAAGCGGAATACCCGGAGAAAACCACCGACCTGTCGCAAGACACTGACAAACTTTATCGCATAGTGTTGTATCGAGTACACCTCGCCATGAAGATAAATTTAACGATTATGACTTATTTACATAAAGGGCTACAGAGGATACGTTTAGCCTATGCTATTTTTGTTTAACTAAGTAAGATAAATTTAATTCTTACGATTTTTATTTTTGTGAAATGGACTACAAAGGTTAAGATATCTTGTATACAATTTATAGCGTAAAATTAAGTTTCTCACGCATGACTGAGATAGTCTTGATGTATAGCTCTGTATGAGTTTTGCTTGAATATGCTTGTTTGCTAATAAGAACATTTTCCTACATTTTCTAATATGTTCAATTGCATAACTCTTGAAATGATAGTTATCGAAATCGGTCGAGATATTGTCCATATATCACTTGTGAATAAATATTGCTTAAACCTGTTGAGGACATCATGGTGTACGACTTTCAACGACTTTTCTTGTTGCTTCGGTGATCATGAGATAGGACTATAAAAATCCAACTAAGCATGTTGGTCCAGTACAAAGCAGACACCACCATCATCTCATCGAATGTACCTTGTTCTCGCCATGATATAGCTGAAACATGCATTACTAACTGCTTTAAACACACAAAAATGTTGCTTAAAGTTTTGTTTTCTGCATCAAAGTATACCTTAATTAAACATTTTTGCACAATTGCAACCGCATCGGTGGCGTAATGGTTAGCGAGCTCTCCTCGAGTACGGCCGATTGTGGGTTCATCGGTGGCGTAATGGTTAGCGAGCTCTCCTCGAGTACGGGCGATTGTGGGTTCATCGGTGGCGTAATGGTTAGCGAGCTCTCCTCGAGTACGGGCGATTGTGGGTTCATCTGTGGCGTAATGGTTAGCGAGCTCTCCTCGAGTACGGGCGATTGTGGGTTCATCGGTGGCGTAATGGTTAGCGAGCTCTCCTCGAGTACGGGCGATTGTGG
>MJUT01049376.1:156275-191946 GCA_002080005.1 Gigantidas platifrons | reverse complement strand
TCATCGGTGGCGTAATGGTTAGCGAGCTTTCCTCGAGTACGGGCGATTGTGGGTTCATCGGTGGCGTAATGGTTAGCGAGCTCTCCTAGAGTACGGGCGATTGTGGGTTCATCGGTGGCGTAATGGTTAGCGAGCTCTCCTCGAGTACGGGCGATTGTGGGTTCATCGGTGGTGTAATAGTTAGCGAGCTCTCCTCGAGTACGGGCGATTGTGGGTTCATCGGTGGGGTAATGGTTAGCGAGCTCTCCTCGAGTATGGGCGATTGTGGGTTCATCGGTGGCGTAATGGTTAGCGAGCTCTCCTCGAGTACGGGCGATTGTGGGTTCATCAGTGGCGTAATGGTTAGCGAGCTCTCCTCGAGTACGGGCGATTGTGGTTTCGAGCCCATGTCGGGTTAAACCAAAGACTATAAAATTGGTATGTGGTGTCTCTCCATTAAGTACGCAGCATTAAGGAATAAGAACAAATACTGGTTGGCTCGGAATTAGGATAATGTGTCAAAGTGGGATGCCATATCTATCCGCGGACTGTTGTTTCAGTGAGCTTTAAAAATCCAACTCAGCGAGTTGGTCTAGTACAAAGTGGTTCTCATCATCATTTCATTGAAAATTAACTTGTTCTCGCCATGATATAGCTGAAAAATTGGCATTAAACAATAATCACTCACTCACTGCAAAATTGCAACTTGCTGAGTTTACTTCTATCCGGAGGGAATTCCGGTATTTAGGCATGGGACCTAGTTTCTCCATCATAGCTTGTTGGAACAACCATACGGAAAGGGAATCATCAGAATTTTGTACATGCCAAGTCATTACGCAATTAATGTCTGTCGAAGTCTGTATACACAACTAAGTCAATTTATGAGAACGAAGTCGGCATGAAACTCAACAAGAGATAACAAAAGTATATTGGATAAATGAAATAAAAAAAAACAAAATAATACCACAGTGTCAATACCAATAACAACTGAATCATAGACACAGAGGTAAATAAGGGTAACAACAAAATAATACCACACCGTCAAAACAGTGTCAAAACCTATAACAACTGATTCATAGACACAGAGGTAAATAAGGATAAAAACAAAATAATACCACACTGTCAAAACAGTGTCAAAACCTATAACAACTGATTCATAGACACAGAGGTAAATAAGGATAAAAACAAAATAATACCACACCGTCAAAACAGTGTCAAAACCAATAACAACTGAATCATAGACACAGAGGTAAATAAGGATAAAAACAAAATAATACCACACCGTCAAAACAGTGTCAAAACTAATAACAACTGAATCATAGACACAGAGGTCAATAAGGGTAACAACAAAATAATACCACACCGTCAAAACAGTGTCAAAACTAATAACAACTGAATCATAGACACAGAGGTCAATCTGAAACCTCTAAACACACACATATACATAATCTTTTCACTGTCCTGGTTTGGCTTGGTTGATTTATGGTGTTAAACGCCACTTTCAACAATATTTCAGTGGTGGTCAGTTTTATTGGTTGAGGAAACCGGAGTACCCAGAAAAAACCAACGGCCTGTCACAAGTCACTGACACTTTATCACACAATGTTGTATCGCATGAGTGGAATTCGAACTCACAACGTTAGTGGTGATAGGTACTGATTGCATAGGTAGTTGTAAATCCAACTACCATACGATCACGACCATGACGGCACCTCTCCTGGATTGGAAACATGCACTTGGACATAAAGTGGCGTGGGAAGGCAACTGAAAACTCATAGCAAAACTAGCATAATTATAGTAATCGTCCAAGTAACGTTACAATAATATAAGGACTTGATAACATTTTACCATCTACGTTCTTTAAATATTCACAATACGAGACATTTGATATTTTTGTCTTCTTTATTTCTATTTCTAACGCTTTCAAAAATGTAAATATATTTTGATGTCATTGTTTGTATAGATGTGATCTCTAATAAAATCTTCTCTCTTTTTGTATGAAGAAGAATCTTAAAATGCATCAAATATTGTAATTCCTACTAATTCTTCCGTTTATCTTGTTCGTTTGATGATAATATATATACAACACACCTATAAAGATTATATCAACAACAAATTTAATAATAAAAAAAAACCTTTGAAGTATTATTACATTACAAATCATAATATCTTCTAAAAATGATATTAAGATATGTATATATTATTATGTTTTTAGTAAATATATTTATATAATACACAAATTTGTTCAAACATATTTGTTTGGAGTTTTTTTTCTTCTTCACCATTATATTTTATATATAACAGATAAGAAGTTGAATTGAATTCTACAAACATAATTAAGCTAGACTTTATTCCTTTGAAGTATAAATTTAAATGAAAAAAAATATATTGCCATCAAATTAGCATATAAGCAAAAAAAAGGTTATGTTAAGTATTGATGTACCTGTATGAAGTATTTCATTAAAAAGTATTATCATACCTGGTTATCGAGAACTCTGATAAGTCGTTTACTGGAATATATGGGAGCAGGAACTGCTACCCTTCCGGAGCACCTGAATTCAGCCCTGGTATTTAGTGGTTTTCGTGTTGCTCAATCTTTATTTTTCTATGTAATGTTTTCAACCTTTTTTCCTCTTTTTGTCCTTTTTCTTTTGGTCATTATATTGTCTCTCCTCCTTCGGTTTATGAATTCTGATTACCCCTTTTGTAATATCAAAATTGTCCTTAAATAAACGCTGGGAAATGTTTTTTTTTAAGCTTAATTCAACTCAGTTAAACCGAACAATCAGACAAGGTCTGCTTTTTATTCTAAAACATTAACCTGGCTAAAATATCTTTGTGGTTAAATGTTGGGTTTTTTTTAATTTGCGGTTTTAAACAAGTGATTAATTGTTTAAGGAATTTATCATCATGGGATCTGGTTTTCTTTTATCCTCAAGCATTAACCTTGTTAAAAATATTGTTGAGTGACTTTGGCGAATGCCAATTCTGCACAAACTGTTTTATATTTCTTTCTTTTAATGTTATACAAAGTATCCACATGTAACATATTTTGACTATGTGCTGTTGTTTTCTTACTTTTTCTTATTCGTTTAAGACAATTTTTTGTTTATCCCTTTATCAAGTCGAACACACCCTTAACAAGTGTTATAATGGACATTATCCATTGGTTCACCCAGGCCCCGAGACCATGGTGGTAACCAGCACATTTTGTTGTGGTATGTGTAAATCTAACAATGCCGTAGCCATCTTGTGGATTTAAGCAATGTCATCGTCTGTAAACAAAGGGCCCGGGTGGCTCAATGAGTTAGGTAGTTGAATTACCTAACAACTCATACATGCCTATCACCAATACGGCGTGGGTTCACGCCCGGCTTTGTAAATTACAAAAAAGGGTGAATTCGACTCTCTACCGCAAGTGATAAAGTTTACCAGTTACTTGCTAATGGTCGGTGGTTCTCTCCGGGTACTTCGGCTGGTCTCCATGGTATACTAGTAGCTGAAATATTGCTGAAAGTGTCGTTAAAACACCAAAAATAAAAAAAATCAATCAATCGTCTGTCAACAAGTAAAATACCCTTCATGTGTACCATATCATCTTCCGGAACCGATAGGGAGGATCTGAATACAGTTCGAGTTTTTAATATAATTTTCAACATCATCGGTGATGTAGTGATCAGCGTGCTCGTCTCGAGAGCGGGGAATCGTGGGTTCGAACCCCAGTCGGGTCAAACCAAAGACAAAACAATTGACATTTGCTGCTTCTTCGAGACTCCAATAGCATCAAAGAGTAAGAACAGAAACTGCTAACTTGCATATGTAGAACCTATATACCGTTTATTAGAGGTTCGACACATGCAAATTGTTGTTATCATAAGATTGTATAGATATATGGACATGAAAACTATAAATAAAGGAAAAAGAGATGAAATAATAAAGATATTTGATTGAAAATAAATATGTATTAACAGAAAGTTAAAAAAGGGGGATGGTAATTCTGTGTCACGAGCGCCAGTGATTCGCCAACATTATTTTGAATAGATCGCATCGTTTTTATTTGTATTTGTAGCTTTAAGATTACAGAAGCGATGAAGACAATCGTGTCAAGATGGACTACTTTTATAGGTTATGGTTTATTTTAGATTCAGACAATAAATCAAAGTAAAAATCTACAAAAACAGGAAACTTAATTGACAGGCGTACAAATTGAACATTTAAAATAAGTGACTAAGATGTTATCACGAAATACATGGTATAACTACAGTCAAACTTTGACTGGTTCAGCCATGTCCCATTTCAAATATTAGGGTGTTGATTTCATCCAAATGGAGTGTATGTTTCTGTCCTATAGCAATATTTTAAAATATTTTTAGATAAAAAAATGATTATGACAAGTGTCTATCTATCTTTCGGTAAACGAGGTAGGTGACCCTTTACTCAAATTTGTGGGTTTCCTCCAACCCATAATTATGGACATCAACCCAGTGTTTACAATATACAAAATTAAGATAAATCTCAAAGAAGTCTGAGGTTTTGTTTACAAACTCTAAAAAAAAATGCAATACATACATATATACCCTTGGACGGTGAAGGTAGATCACCCTTTCAACTACGACCTTTTTATATTCCCTATGACACCCATATTTGACGTTAGATATGGGGTGGGGTGTGGGGGGTAGCAATAATCTGACAGTCCATTACTCCGACAGTCCGACAGTTCAATAGTCCGACAGAGATGTGTTTGTTTTTCACTTTCATCGTTCAAGTATGAACAGCAACAAAGTAAAAATTAGCGAGAATACATAAGAAATATGTAAAGCTTTAGTTTGACCAATTTTCTTGAATATTTGTTTAAATTTGTACTTGTATGACGGTATTTGCATTCATTTAGACGAAGACATATTCAATGATAATCAGGTACGTCAGAATCTGAAATAATTTGATACCCTCATAAATCATAACTGCAAAGTAACAATTAACCAGTGACGGGAGGTTATAAATGGATTACTTCCCTTGGGTTTTAACCTCTTCAATACATTGGCACAGTTCAGACCCCGGCGCCACAAAACTTGAGAATTTACTTAAGTCTGAGAATATTCTCAAATAAGGAAGTACTCAAATTTGATTGGCTGAGTTCCTTATTTGAGAATATTCTCAGACTTAAGTCAATTCTCAAGTTTTGTGGCATCGGGGCCTGATCTATCAGGGAAATCTTTTTGGAAAGTTCACGAAACATTGCATAGTTTTGTTACTGCAGGAGATGACATTTCTTACATGCACTACTTATTTAATTTGTCCTTTTTTTCCTCGTGTGCCTACTTGTTCTCGCTATGATATAGCTGAAAAATTGCTGAATTGGCGTTAAACAACAATCACTCACTCATTACTCGTTTATCTTCTTATTAACTCATGTAGTTATCTCTTTAAAAAGTTTAGCCCATCACAAAGTTAAGACAATTTTCGTATTTGAAAATAATTCCATTTCTACATCTTTTATGATAAAAGAACTTGACACAAACAAAGGCACATGACCTTCATCTTTGACATGACCTTCATCTTTGACATTTGTTTTTCAAGGTTGAAGGGCCGTCGTGGTCGTGATCGTATGGTAATTGGATTTACAACTCCCTATGCAATCAGTTTCTGTCACCACTAACGTTGTGCGTTCGAGTCCCGCTCATGGCTAGGTGTACTCGATACAACATTATATGATAAAGTTTGTCAGTGACTCGTGACAGGTCGATGGTTTTCTCCAGGTACTACGTTTCCTCCACCAATAAAACTGACAGCCACGATATAACTGAAATATTGTTGAAAGTGGCGTAAAACACCATAAACCACAACAAACCGTCGGTGGCTTTCTCCTGGTACTCTGGTTTCCTCAAAACTAACCGCCACAATATAACTGAAATAGCGTATGCAGCTTAGATACTATATTGGTTTAATTTTTTTTTAATTACATTAGGGTTCAGCAGGGCGTCCCTTTAATTTTTTGTTATCTCAATTTCGACAACTTAAACTCGGTCATTCGAGCTATCGTTAGCGTCAATATAAAAGAAAATTATTTTGATCAAAAATTTAATGTGAATCGTTTTTTAATGATGACCCATTTTCTATCAGATTTGTATTGCTGTCAACATACTCAATCCAACATTCTTGATTAGGGGTAGGTGGGGGTGTCTTCATACATTTTTACGTAGGATTATTAAGCAGTACAAGGGTAAGTTTGCGTGACAACAAATTGCATTAAACATTGCTTACTGATCGTGAAATTAAATATTTGGTCCAGACCAATCTAAGAGTTTGCACGGTAAAATAAATCTGGTATGGGCCGCTTGAAATTGTTAGTTGGTATTTTTATGTTCAAAGGGGCATAACTGCAAGATAAATTATTTGAATTTTTGTTTATGTCAATTCCCATGAATTTTAACCAAATACAGTTATTATATAGTAATTCAAGCAGTGTCATTGTATCCCTGTAAGTTGTTAAAAGGCAGACAATAAAGTAGAAAATAAATTCAAACTGACAATCAATTAAAACGATATCAATCATGTGTCAATTATATCCATTGGTTTTGTCAATGATCTTTTATTAAAACATTCCTTGGATCTGTGCCAGATAATATACTTTATGCATAATTATTTGCAGTAATTTCGGACAATATCCTAACGACGAAAAAAAAATGAAACATAATTCAACACGAGTTATTTTGGCACGCTTCTGTAAAATATTTTAAGATGATTAAAACAAATTCTGGACCAATGTTTACACACGGATTATGATATGCAACTTAAAGTCAAATACAATTTGTTGGCATAAAAGGAACTACTTTAACTTCTGTTGAAAAGAACATAGAATCCCAGATTAGTACATTAGACTAATTCTCATGTGGTTAACCTAAATTGCCTTTGGTGGCACGTGATTTTTCTTACTTGTTACTATACAATCGTGTCCAATATTTTCTTTTCATATTGTGATAAAACAACAAATTAATAGGTCAGATTTGGGATCAACCATTTTCTTACCTTAGTATGGGGTCAGGGACACATATTGTTTTTTTTTTTACTTCGGACAGTGGTTAAGGTTATGACGTCTGAATGTCACTTTTCAACAATATTTCGAGGGTCCGGGTGGCTCAATGAGTTAGGTAGTTGGATTACCTAACAACTCATACAAGCCTATCACCAATACGGCGTGGGTTCGCGCCCGGCTTTGTAAATTACAAAAAAAGGTGCACTCGACTCGCAACCACAAGTGATAAAGTTTACCAATTGCCTGCCCATGGTCGGTGGTTCTCTACGGCTTCTTCCACCACTAAAAATGGTCGCCATGATTTAGCTGAAATATTACTGAAAGTGGCGTTAAACACCAAAAATAAAATAAATCAAAATCAAATCAACAATATTTCAGTTATAACGCGGGGGTCAGTTTTATTGGTGGGGGAAACCGGAGAAAACCACCGAGGTGCCAAACTCACTAATAAATGTTGTATCGAGTACATCTCGCCTGAACGGGATTCGAACTCAAAACGTTAGCGGTGAAATGCATTGATTGCATATGTAGTTGTAAATCCAACTACCATACGATAATACGACGGTCGGGCCCTACTTTGGACAGAAATTTTCTTTCGTCTCTGAAAACTTACACATGTTATAACAAGGTAAAATTGTGCCATTTTTAGAGTCAAACAGGAGACAAAATACTGTGGTTTTATTTATTTTTGTGGTATCAATCTTTATTTTTTTCCTTCAATATTTATAGATTAATACATGGCCTTTTACATACTGCCCTTGTTATCAGCACGAGACCTTGATATCGGCCCCGATGGCTTTAACCCGAGGGACGATATCAGTCGAGGGCTGATGACAAGGGCAATATGAAAAAGGCCATGTATTAATCTATTTATCACATATTTTTTCAGGGCAGATATCATGTTATTGCCCTCGTAAAATGTTATTGCCCCAGAGGCAAATAACACGCCGCAAATTATGCTTTTATTACACATCAAAATTCGGCGTTATTTCAATAAAATATGTGATAAATCATACTATAGTATCGTAATATTCAGTTAAGCAACAAGAATATAATCACAATGAAGTAATCATTATTTTTGGAAACCATTTAAAAATTGCAATAATTGACACAGGTCACTCTAGGTAAATAAGAAAGTACATCCTTGAAACAATTTATGATTTAATTATAATGATCACGAATACAGTACAATACAATACAATACAATACAATGCAATACAATATTTTATTACATGCATGATGTATTGCGCAAAATGATCTCAAATTTCCCATCAAAAAAGAAAATCCTTGTGTGCAAATAAAACCATATTGAAAAAAAAAAAATGCGATATTTGATAAGACCTCACGTAATATATAAGTATTTAAACCTTCATTTTGAACCCTTAAGAATTAAAACAAATATTCATTTTTTTTCTAAATATAGACAAATATTTTACAGAAATAATATTTATATACATTCCAATATATTAAATGCATTTTATGTATCAGATGATCATTGAATGGTTTCATGAAAGTCGGACTAAAGTCTGGACATGCAATGGTAGAAATCCCTGTGATTTTAATCGGATTAAAAGATAAAACTGAGGACACTTACCTTAAATATTAAAGAGAGTTTAATTCTTTTCAAATAAAAACTATTTGAGATAATATTGACAGCTGTAAACAACAATTGAAAGTGGTGGATTTTATCAACAGTCGTTACAGGTGTATTGAAAACGTTGCATAATCCTTCTTTTATTCGATGTATTAATAGTTAATACCGAAAAATTCCTTTTTTGTTGTAAAATTTTAAATGTGATGTGAAAGGTCGATTAAAAACTCCGGAATTTCATTTTTCTTTTAGTTAATCAAACCATGTGCTTTTTCGGAGTGACATACGTGTCCTGTACTATTGTACTATCGTCAAACTATATTTTTCATGAATGACATATTTTTATATTATATTCTTCTGAAGTATTTTTGTTAATGAAACGTTTATATTCAACCTAAATTTCAATTTTCGTTTTTGATTGATTGATTGATTGATTGATTGATTGATTAATTGATTGATTGATTGATTGATTGATTGATTGATTGATGTTTAACGTCCAGCGAGCATTTTTTCAGCTATATTCAGCACGAGAATAATGTAAACGCCACGGGACTCGAAACAAGGAAATGTGATGGGACGGAGAATTTTGCCAGTGCAACAGGTCTCCTATGGACCACTCATCATGAGCATAATGCTCATCATGACCTGTTACACTGGGTTCTTTAACGTGCGAAGAGGGTGGAAATCTCTCAACACGGAACCTCGGTTTTATTTACGTCTCATCCGAAGGACGGGTTGGTTGTCAATTTATACATCCCGCACAACCGACGGACGCCCCTTCCTTTTCGACACATGTTCTAGACTCCTAAGAAATTACGCGAAATTTAGTTACAAGACCTAAGTTTACGATCTTAAGAAAGATAACTCTTAGTAATAATATTGTATAGATCTACCTGACATTAAGAATGTAAAAATCGTTTAAAATGTGTGGGCAGAGATAAGTAAAAATAAATCAATCGAATTTGATATTCATGTACTAGTTTAGGTAAAACGGTTAAAAGATAAATTACACCCACCCCCTTTTCCAAATAAAATGATGAAATTAAACCTTATTAGATAAAATAATAAGTACTATGTTGATCGAGATTAGGTGTATTTAACGACATTTTCAACAATAATTCAGTATTATAATGATTTTCATTTTTATTGATAGAAGGAACTGGAGAATAGAGAACACATCTGACCTTCCCTTTTTCGCTTTGAATGTTCTATTGAGCTCACCTCGCTACTGACATGATTGGGTTAGGTTATGGTGTTTAACGCCACTTTTAACAATATTTTAGTTATATCGTGGCGGTTAGTTTTATTGGCTTAGGAGCCACTGACAGGAATCGATCCCATAATTCTTAGTGGTGATAAACGCTGACTGTATATGTAATGCGAATTGGTTTGATTTTTTGTGTTTAACGCCACTTTCAGCAATATTTCAGCTATATAATGGCGACCAGTTTTAGTAGTGGAAAAACGGAGTACACGAAGTGAACCACTGACCATGGGCAAGCAACTGGTACAATTAATTAGTTGCGGCTGCGAGTCGAGTGCACATTTTTTGTAATTTACAAAGCGGTCGCGAACCCACGCCGTATTGGTGATAGGCTTGTATGAGTTGTTAGGTAATCCAACGACCTAACACATTGAGCCACCCGGCCCCCTAAGTTGACTTTAGTAACTACATGTATTTTCATTAATTTGAAGGAAAAAAAAACCCTCTTTTTTCTGCTCTCTTTCTGGGATTATAAACAAAAATACCTGAATACAGGTTAAAATTATCTCCCTTGTTTTCCAATCCCACCTGCTATTTGCTATCTTGTATCTGTGTTTGACTTTCTTTCAAATAAAATATAGTTTACACTAAAGGTTAAAATTATCAACCAAAATTCACGCAAATTGGAGATCACCAACTGATTAATCAGAACTAAATGTGACTAGAGTTTTTAGTTCACCGATGTTAAAATATAGAATGATATATCATTTCTTGAAGTCTTTAGGAATATTCCTACCTCTAACATTGCTATAATATTACTGCCATTTTTAGAAATAAAATACCAGTAATGATTTACAACACTTTTCGTTTATTTAACCCTTCACATTTTTTAAACTCAGGTTTTCACAAAAGGTTCATTGTCAATTTGACATAATAATTGATCTGGAGAATTTGATGAAAAGAAAACCAGGGGCCTGTTTAACGAAACTATCCTAAGACATGTCTTAAGACATGTCTTAGGACCATAATTATGACCATCTTAGGACATGTCTGAGACAGCACAACGAAGCTGTCTTAAGACCATCATAGTAAAGATGCTCTTAAGATCATCCTAAGATATTCATTTATTAAAATATCCATATGAAGTGGAGATAATTAGCCCAATAAATAAAAAGATAATTTTATATTAATTATGAGCTTTCAATAAATTTAAAATCAGAAAGAAATTTAAATCAAAAGACGATTTGGAGTTAATCACAAGTTTTAGAGTTAAAATGTCTTCTCTGTACAATATGCATATCGAAATTGTCAATCTATATTGACATTATTAAGCTGTCAAACGAGTTATTTACGGGTAGTACACCCTATACAGATGAAAACAATGAGTAAAGTCGTGCAAATCGTGTTCTTTTGTATGATAGACTTTCACCGAATATAAATACAACAAGTTTTAGAGTTAAAATGTCTTCTCTGTACAATATGCATATCGAAATTGTCAATCTATATTGACATTATTAAGCTGTCAAACGAGTTATTTACGGGTAGTACACCCTATACAGATGAAAACAATGAGTAAAGTCGTGCAAATCGTGTTCTTTTGTATGATAGACTTTCACCGAATATAAATACAATGTAGAGTCGTATTTTGAATGTTACGCATACATCCAAAAATGAGCCGAAAACGTAGGCCGAACTTATCGGTAGTGTTTTTTTTTTTATTATGTGAATTAATAATAATTTATTTTACTGTGTGTATTTAATTATTATTATCTTTTTTATATTTATTGAAATGTAGTTGTTACCTTAAGATGGTCCTAAGTCACCTAATTCATTGTCCTAAAGTTAGGATTAAATTTATGACATATCTTAACTTAAGACCATGTCCTAAGACCATCACAAGATATGTCTTAGTCCTAAGACATCTTCGTTAAACAGGCCCCAGGTCTAGAGATCATTTGACGCATTGTTAATTGATTGATTAGTTGTACTTTAACTTCAAGTGAACAGTATTTCAGTCATATTCAAGACGGGAACAATGGACACCTTGAAAAAGGAACAATTGTATTTGTTGAGGAAACCGGAGTACTCGAAGAAAAAAAACCCACCGAACTGCTGCAAGTCACTAACAGACTTTATCACATAATATTGTATCTATCTAGTACAACTCACCGTGAGCGGGGATCGAACTAACACGGTCTTATTAGTGATAGGTACTGATTGCATATGTACATGTAGTTGTAAATCCAACTACCATACGAATACGACGGCCCTTCGGTCTTTGGATCTCAAAGTAGACTTGAGGGGAGAATGTAAGTGTAATTACAAAATCATATTCAGGACACTATCACTGTGGAAATAGTTTTTAAAAGTAAATATTTTGAGATTTAGAAAGTTGAAATTTCTAGTTATAAAATGTCGAAATTTCAAGATATTAAAAAGTCGTAATTTTGAGTTTTAAATTTGAGATTTAAACATCCAAAATCTGACATTGACTTTTTTATTTGAATGTCCCTAATACGTTTCAGTCAGGAACTGGTTCATTTATTTAGTAAGACTAATTAAATACTAATTACTGTTGAGACAGTAAACCGTCTTGATGAAATTTGGTCTCCGGATTTGGAAGGAGATATATATCTATGATCTTGAGGAGACAGCAGTAATATATGAGTGACTACATACTAAACATGATATCCCTGTCATCGTTTAAAAAAGAGGTTTAAAAAGTAAAAAAATTGCGTTTTAAAAAGTCGATATTCCGGGATTTTCAAAATTCGTAATATTCAGTCTTAAAAGTAGAAATTTATAGAAGTCGAAATTCTGACTTTAAATTTTTGGCTTAAATGTTCGTTAAACTTTTCAGTAAGGAACATATTGCTTAAAAGCTAAGAATTAAGTAAGACTAATTAAACATCAATTTCTTTGCAATCTTCTAAAAACCTTTTTGATGAAATTTGGAATCATGCCAAGTAATCGAAAAGAATTAAGGTTAATTTTGATAACAATTTTAGCCTACTTTTGATGTTTTAAGTGTCTATTCAATTTTAACCTGAAATAGAACAAAAACACAATAAACAGTATCAACAATATGAAGATTGTATTTAACAAATAGATCGAATATCTCAGAAGATTTACTTTTATCAAGATTGTGGGTGTCCTATTTGTAATTTTGGTCGCAATATTGTTCATGGTAAACATAGGTTCCCTTATTAAATTCTTTAATCAAACATTTTTCAATGCATGTTCGTCAGCATATTTTGATAAGTTTTTAAAATTGATCTTGTCAAATGGTATTAATATAAAATTTTTAAGTTTAAAAATAATGTAACGAAATGTATTTTGTTAAGAGAAGTTCTAGGTGTATGTATGTATGTATAATATATTTTATACATAAAACAAATAGTAATGAGCTATGAATCTTTGCCCTTTTTCTTATTTTTATATTTTAAGTTAAAAGATCAATAAAATCCAGACCGCAAATTTAACCATAACAATATATTATAAAGAAAACAAATAATAAAAAAAGAATAAACAGGAACAAACTGCCAAAAAGTTGAGAATTACATGTATAACATAATTCTCTATCGGCGTTTTTTCATTGACCATCATGGGCATGTGTATGTTATCGTCAATTTTGTATTTTTTAATTAGAAGCAAAAATGAACATGTTTTTCTTGTGCGTTTATATCCGTTTGGTTTCTAGTGGTCTAGATATCAAGAGGGGTTGGGATGCAATAGAGAGGTCTAACCCTGTCACAC
Organism: Gigantidas platifrons; assembly: GCA_002080005.1. Lineage (NCBI taxonomy): Eukaryota > Metazoa > Mollusca > Bivalvia > Mytilida > Modiolidae > Gigantidas > Gigantidas platifrons. The sequence continues at coordinate 178,383 of MJUT01049376.1, read as the reverse complement.
TTTTGTACCTGTTTTCTGATGCTATTAATTTTGATTAGCAGTTGTATATGTTGTTGTTGTTGGTGGCTGTTTAATATATTGTCGACCTTTTTATCTAACATTTATGTTGTTCCGTGCGCTGTTCACGTTTGCTCGAGCGCGACATTAAACCAACATTTCGTTCAAGATACCACCACACCCTACTTTTAAATTAGTAACAAACAGTCCATGTGTGATCATGATCACGGAGAGGATATATATTTCCTTGGAAACAAATAATAAATATTTTCAAACCACGTAAATAAGAATAGACATGAGGCGACTTATATAATAATATAACTAATTTCTTCTCGTTGAAATTTAAACGACCACAAATTACGACAATTTAGCCATTAAATTTAGAAACATAATCGGATAATTACGGGTAAAGGTACGACCGTAGTATATCCACACATTGAGGAAGTTTTATGAATGAATTCGTGTTGGTATTTGTTTGGATTAATTAGAGGATAAACCTCTTGTCTCTGTTGGACACGAAATCTATAGAAAAACCCGTCAGTACTATGGCACGTCTCTCTTGTTTGTCTAGGTCAACTGAGAGCTTTAATCCCACCTACATTTTCACTATCTAACAATGCTTTAATCAACCCAGTTCTATCAAACACCCCGAGGGCCTGTTTAAATGAATTGGAACATGTTTCTAGAGATGAATGGCTATATTGGTATTACCGGTGTATTCTATTATTTGTTCTACATAAATATTTTGTAATATTTTGTCACATATACGAATATTAAAAATAACTAATATATGTGAATGAATATGTACAATCAAACCTGCCCTTGAGGTCACCTCTATTAATCAGTCACATGTATTAAAGGGTCATCTTTTTCTTATCCTGTCATAGACCATTTCATATCAATTGAACCTCTTTTAAGATGCCACGTGTCTTATGAGGCCATTTTGTCCTTGTCCCAAAGATGACCTCTTAATGCAGGTTAGATTGTACATACATTAGAACTAACTAATGTGAATGCTATATACATACATAAGAACCGTATTTTGATGACTCAAGTTTTGTTATGACAACAGTAGGACTATATTAATGCCACCGGGAAGATTAGGGCTCAAACACGTTTTAAATATAGGCTTGAAAAAAGAAAACCAAAAACTAATAAAAATAATTTTGTTTATGCCTAATAAAGCTATGAATGGGCGTCAAGAAACGCTAAACACTATGATTTAAACACCAATACTGAATGTACGATTATTGAGGTTACGTGTACTTTTAACAATAAAATACCCTCCTATTCAAGACTAAAAAATAGCCGGATTCAAGATCCTATCAAAGGTACCTAGGTCTATATTATCTTGGACGCTGTGACTATGCGTTTCTCCAAATGTCAAACTTGATACTGAGTAACTCAATTTGACTTTGCTAGGTATATACAATGTATTACCTAGAGAGTCTTCCGGCAAATAGGAAAAACATTTTGTGCAATAATACGGTTTGGTTTAGTTTATGGTGTTTAACGCCACTTTCAACAATATTTCAGTTACTAGTATATCGTGGCGGTTCTTTTTGTTGGTGGAGGAAACTGTAGTATTCGGAGTAAACCACCGACCGGTTGCAAGTCACTGACAAACTTTATCACATGTTAGAACTTATTGAGAATACATAGGGTAAATGTTTCCGGATGTCAAATACCCTTTAAATTTGTTATTGCCTTTCCGGATATTATAATGTACTTATACATCTCGCTTTGTACTCAATGGAGCGCACTGCTTGAGATCTTGTCGAATTAGTACGTGCATTTATGAATGTGTAAAAAATGCATTTAACAAACGAACAAGTCATACCGAGACTAACATGCATGGAATATTGTAATCGTCAAATTGTAATGAAAAAAAAAAAATGTTGGTCCCTTAACGTAGAGGAGGTCTGAACCAGTTATTACCATATTGTTTTCTTTATTGTTTAGTACCACAGTTCCCTCTTATAAGACCATCCATTCTCTAATAAAAAGTGGATTCATAAGAGGGGTGGCCTCCCTTGAAGGGACAATTTGGTAATATTTTACTGTATCAATGAATCTGAAAAGGGGTGTTTTGTGTTGGGAGTTGCTTAAAAGAAGGGGACAATTGTACTGAGAAATCAGTACACTCTTAACCAAATATAGACACTCTATATGCAATTCAAATTTTGCAAATGAATTGATATGTCTTTATTGCTAATTGGCACAAACGAATAAAATTACAAAAACAAACAAAAACTTTATTAATTTGGTATATAAAATAATAATGATATGTGACAAAATATATAATAGTAATATATACTATACTAGTTGAAGAAAAACAAAGAATCAATATTAATACATTTTAAACAAATTAAATAAAATTACATAAAATACATTACATATTAAATTATAAAATCCCATTATTTTGTTACAGTACATACACGTATACCATACATACTGTGCCTTAATTCCTTATACCCCAGACTAACCTCTTTTTGTGAATATATGATAAATACATATGAAATGTTAATTATCTATGCTATGTACGTTTTGCGTTATTTTATTCGCCAGTGCAAATTTCAAATTTGAAATTTATAGAGTTCTAATTAAAGAATTCATTTAAAATTCAGTAACACCTGCTGATCAATGTAGACAGTAGTAAAATGTCATTTGAAAATGATGCAATTTTAAAATTAATGAATTTTGGTACGAAGAGGTGTGAACATTTGTACAAAAAATGTAGATTAATCTATTAAATGTTTGCACCTTACAATTTGAGATAATTTGGAAGTAAGTGACAATCCTCCTTTAATTAAACATAAAAGGTTCAACAATATAAACAAACACAAAAACGAGATCCACTCCCCTGGCTAACCTCAAACTTACAACACTGAAATACTGCTACAATCCATCCATCCATCCATATCCATCCACCCAAAATATGACGAAAAAAACCAAATGCGAGTTGAGATATAATGTCTACCATGTGAACTAGTTTAGATATTGTATATCTTTATTGATCAACAAGTGAGGACACAATAACCAGGAAGATTACAAACGGAAAAATGTGTGGAATGGAAGGCAATTCGTTCTCAATTCTTATCATATGGCCATGGTTAATTAAAGAAGTACTTATTTCACCCATGGTTCTAATTATTTAACTATAACTATAGAACTGAATGCATTTAATGTTACGTATTTTATTTAATTTATGGCTTCCTTATAACAATATCTAAAAAAGGTAAGAAATGTAGAATTAAATCGCAACATCCAGGAGTATCCGTCGAAATCATCCATGTTACAAATCTGAAAACCCGTAATCTACCAATTCTAGACCATTATTTAGTACCCCTAATCTTATACAAATTCTGGACCATCTCTAGGTACCCCTAATCTTATACTAATTCTGGACCCTCATATACAGATTCTAGACTATCTTTTGGGGACCCTTCATCTAGAGATTCTAGAACTCTCTGAGTACAATTCATCTTCAGATATCAAGTCATCTCTGAGTACCCCTCATCTGCAGATTCTATGAATCTGTGAGTAGTCCTTATCTACATTTTCTAGACCAGCTCTGAGTACACCCTCATTGTCTAGAGATTCAAGACCATATCTGAGTATCCCTCATCTAGACCATCTCTGAATACCCTATCATCCAGAGATACTAGACCATCTCTGAGTACCTTCATAATCAGAAAATAGACAATTTCAGAGTACCAATCATCTAGATATTAAAGACCATCTCTGAGTAGCCTCATTTACAGATTCTAGACAAACTCTGAGTACCTTCATCTTCACATTATAGACCATCTCAGAGTATCCATCATCTAGATATTCTAGACCACCTCTGAGTACCCTCATCTACAGATCCAAGATCATCACTAAATATCCTTAAACTTCTACATATTCTTGACCATCTCCAAGTGGCCCTCAACTTCTTCTGATTTTCGACGATCTCTGAGTACCAACCATCAACCGAATCGATTATATGCCATCTTTGAGGCGAGCACTCTAACAATTACACACATGGGTCGGTTTAACAGTTAAAGAACAATAGTATCGTACTTTTTTTTATCATACAGTAACCATAAGGTCTTCGAGAGATGGTCTAGAATCTGTAGATGGTTGGTACTCAGAGAAGGTCTAGAATCTGCAGATGGTTGGTACGCAGAGATGGTCTAGAATCTGTAGATGGTTGGTACTCAGAGATGGTCTTGAATCTGTAGATGGTTGGTACTCAGAGATGACCTAGAATCTGTAGATGGTTGGTACTCAGAGATGGTCTAGAATCTGTAGATGGTTGGTACTCAGAGATGGTCTGGAATCTGTAGATGGTTGGTACTCAGAGATGGTCTAGAATCTGTAGATGGTTGGTACTCAGAGATAGTCTAGAATCTGTAGATGGTTGGTACTCAGAGATAGTCTTGAATCTATAGATGGTTGGTACTCATAGATGGTCTAGAATCTGTAGATGGTTGGTACTCAGAGATGGTCTAGAATATATAGACTGTTGGTATTCAGAGATGGTCTTTAATCTGTAGATGGTTGGTACTCAGAGATGGTCTTGAATCTGTAGATGGTTGGTACTCAGAGATGGTCTTGAATCTGTAGATGGTTGGTACTCAGAGATGGTCTAGAATCTGTAGATGGTCGGTACTCAGAGATGGTCTTGAATCTGTAGATGGTTGGTACTCAGAGATGGTCTAGAATCTGTAGATGGTTGGTACTCAGAGATGGTCTAGAATATGTAGATGGTTGGTGCTCAGAGATGGTCTTGAATCTGTAGATGGTTGGTACTTAGAGATGGTCTAGAATCTGTAGATGAGGGGTAGTCAGAAATGGTCTAGAATCAGTAGAAGACGAGGGGTACCCCACTCTGGTCTAGAATATGTAAATGAACGGTATTCCGAGATGGTCTATAATCTATAGATAATGAAGGATGCCCAGCGATGGTCTAGAATCTGTAGTTGAAGGGTATTCGAAGATGGTTTAGAATCTGTATATAATTTGTACTTCAAAGATGGTCTAAAATCTGTAGATGAAGCGTATTCTTGAGTTCGGTAGATCCTTTGGTCAGACCAAACCAAAGACTATAAAATTGGTATTTCCTGTTTCTCCATAAAGATTACACCTAAGACCAGTTGGCGTTGAGGCATTGTAATGTGTCCGAGTGGAACGCCATGTTTACATGTGGACTGTTGTTGCAATGAGCTAGAACAATTGAAATCGAACTCAGCATGTTTGTTGTGCAAAACAGACATCATATTATCATTAAAATACGCATTGAAATGTAATTTGTTCTCGCCATGATAGAGCTGAAATATTGTTTACTTGGCGTTAAATAACAATCAGCCATTCACTTTTATAAATGTTGATTTTTATCTAAGTATCAGATTGGTTTTCGTTCATTGCTTTCAAATAATTGCTTTAAAAAAATGCAATTTTTCCAAACGTAAATCACATATCCTTCACTGCCCTTCATTTATTACTATAATTAGCGTAAGGATATATACTAAGTAAACAGGATCTTTATGAAAAAAACACTGTCTAAATGAACATGATTACCCCAACATTAAATAATTGCTTAAGCTGTTTAAGCGGAAACACCATACAAATCAATTTTCCGTTTTTTAAATGACCTTCAATTTGATTGGACAATATAAAAGTACACTCCACTCACTCTAAATTATTCATACTAATTTTCGTAGTAATTAATTTTCTGTATTACCCTGTGAATCGAAAGTTCATTTTCAAGAATTAAAATAAAATTACATATGTATATAAAACACAGTTTAATATGGCAATTTATAATTTGATAAAAAAAAAAAGCATGACATTATCTTTGTTTATCCGATTATATTTCATAAACAAAATCACATCTCTTTTATCTCAAACTCGGAAAAGTGGTTTCCTTGACTAATTCTATGTAATCATTTATTATTTTCTACACACGTTTATATTTTTAATCTAATGTATCCCGGATAGCTCGAACACTCGGTTATTTTGAAGTAAATTCACTGTCTTTTTGACTTTGATAGAAACACCATTCAACTGTACTTCACATTGCGCTATAAACACATTTTCATGTCTGGACCCATTATAAATGTACTGACATTCCAGTGCATTTTCACAGCTATTAGCTGCTAAATGAACACACACCATTGATCACAAGGAACTCGTATTGTCAAGCGGCATCTTGAAGACATATGTGTGTGACATTACTCGGCTAATTGTTCTCTTGAAGAATAACAATATTTACTGGTACGCTGTAAAATTATCACTTGTTAGGTATACAATATACATTTATTGCATGCTGGTGAGGAAAATATGAAAATTTATTCACCCAAGAGTATCATATTCCCTGAGGGCAACGTCCGAAGGGAATATGATGCTCGAGGGTGAATACATTTTCATATTTCCTGAACCCACATGCTATAAATGTTTTATTATACCGAATGAAACCAAGAAAACACATACACATGTAAAATACACCTGGTAAATATATTTTAAGTCCAGAACGTTGTCTCAGACATTTAAAAACCACATCAACAACAAATTGTAACGGTCGCATGCAAGTAATACGTTCCGAGTGCATCTGACGTTTTCCTGTCAAAGAACGATAACTCTGGCGGGAAAACCCGCGAGGCTTCCGAAGTGGTGGAATATGATATTTATTTCACGGAATATGATTTTTGTCCTGTGTGATCACGTGTTCTGATTTTTACCCATTGCCCAATCAAATTAATCTATTTACGGTTATTAATATATGAGGTATAATAATGATGCTTATATAGCAAGTCTGAATATTGTTTGTCCTGAAGCTGTGCTCGTTGTACTTCGCTTGTTTTAATCCCAAAAGAAGTATTTGGTTGTGAATTTGAGTTTTCAGAAACTGCAAAGATTCATCAATTGAACTGAGATTCGTTTTCATGGCAAGCAAGACCCCTTTTTTGTCTAAACATCTTTTGAGAAAGACAGCATCTGCTACAATGTGCTAAGTCAACCACATTCCGGTATATGAATATATGAAGAAGATATTGAAGAAACCAAAGAGGTAATCAGAATCCGTAAATTGAAGGACAACACAATAGTCAAAAAAGAACGAAAGGGCAAACAACGATCTACAAAACACTACACAGAAAACTAAAGCTCGAACCCCACTAAAAACCGGTGGTGAACTCAGGTGTTCCGGAAAGGTTAGTATATCTTTTCCAATAATCTTCTAATTGTGTGTGCTAGGTCTTTGCTTCTAAATCTTATATAAAATTTTCTTGAATGGATTCATGTCTATTGTTATAATATTTAAAAGCATTTTCAGACATTCAAACACTTTGCTCAATGTTTGTAGATTAAACCACTTGTATTTCTTTGTTATTTGCAATCAAATGTCCCCAATTTTCGTGGAAGTAGTCAATTATAGGTTGATCTGTGTCCCAGTCTATGGTTTTGCTACCTCCCATATCAGATGTTCTAACTGATTATTGTATTGTGACTGTGTCACTAATGGTAGCAAACTGTATTGTTGAGAACCTGACACTTATGTTATCTTGTGTTATTGTTGCTTCAGTATTCATTGATCTTTCTGGCTGTATATATATCGTACGGAGCTAGTTTCTCAGAGGCGAACCCCACACCTGACACCAATGTTGTGGTTTTGATTTTGGCGAATTATATAGCACTCATGGAGATATTTGTATTATATAATCACAAAAGCACATGACTTCGTTGGACTTCTTATCAAGCTGATCGCCGAGGTACGTCAGCCCTCTTTGATGTTTGGGTTCGCAATGATGTAATTTTCCCGTCTTCTGGTTTGGGTATGTTGTATTCATCCAAGGTATGGAGAACCATCATAAGCTGTAGTTTTGGAGTCTCAACAACTGTTTGACGAACAAGAAAAGTTACTGGTAAGATGCAAGTTAACAATGTTTGATGAACAAAACTATCTACTACCGTAGAAAGATGCAAAGTAAAAATGTCCGATGAACATTGACATTTACATGTATGCTTCAAACAGTCATGAACAACGAAATTAACCTATGAGATGCAATATTAATATTATATGAAAAAGGTGGATATTTATTGGTAAGCTGTGAAACAAACTCTGAATGAAGAATGACATTATGTATTGATACTCTGCACAATTAACATGTGATAAAGAATAACATATCGTTACTGGTACTCTATAAAACTAGCATTATATGATGAAAAAAGGGATATTTACTAGTTAGCTTCAATGCTAGCGTTGTACCACGAAGAAGAACATTCTTTATATGGTAAGCTTCAAAATTAACATTGCATGAAGAATATGGATTTTTGACTGTACGCTGTATACACACACACACACACACACACACACATATATATATCTATACAGATACGCTGCAAAATTAAAAATGATTGATGCACAGAGCTGCAAAATTAATGTTGATACGAAGAACACAAATTTTAATTGGTACTGCAAAGTTAACACTTTTAATGAACAAATAACGTTAGAGAAGACCGAAGGAGCTATCAAGAATGAAAAATTCATAGACACTGACAACATTTGACACACAGGACACATGACGAAGATAACCAAAATAAATAAAAAACAAAACAAACAAGCATAATCATTGAAATATCTAATCTTGAATAGATTGAGTTTTTTAGGGAGAGTATATAGGATTTTAAATCCATCAACACCAAGCGGGAGCCGAAAATGAGGTATACTATTCTTTCGTGTAGTTGTTGTAAATGTTTAGTTACAATATATAGTTTTGATTCATCGATAAATTCGAGATTTTTTCGAAATATGCCGATTCGACTTAATGAACTAGGTTTAATAAGAAGTCAGTATCTTCCAACTTTGGTCGCTCCAATGGACACCACATGATAATACATGTATATACGTGTATAGCTTGTGAATGCTTCTACACTTAAAGTATCCTTTATCTTCCCAAATAAAATAAAAACTATTTGTTGTTTGAACATCAGACCGAAATAAATCAAATTTAAATTGACAAGCAAATATATTTTAAATTTAAAGAAAAAAAGGAAATGTGTTTGAATGGTATTAAACATTTGTGTAAAGACATCAATTTATGGTGTAGAAATATTGTGCGCATTCTTCTAACATTAAACAGAAAAATTTAAAATATTTGGAATTTTCATTTTCTCCCACATATTAATTACGTTATTATCTTCTGTTTGGCAGAGGACCAAAAAATATTAACAAATATGAGGAAATACTTACAATATCTCTCCTCGTGTGTGATCAATTGGTTTCATTTTCAGTACAATAAAAAGACTAAGAATTTAGGATTGTATTACAAGGTTAGATAACAGATAAGGTTCGAACATTTCGCTTTACAACGTACAACCTAGGATTATTCATAACAAAATGTTGCTGATGAGAATCTCCTGCCAATTTTCTTTTACGTGGAAAAGCGTGACATTCTCTAAACATAAGATACTCATTGATGTCCACACATCATGATGATCCGACTACTTGAGACGTCCCACACATCAAATGAAAGCATGCTCTCTCTTTTGTGCCTCTCAGTGGAACAACTGTTTCTTATTGAACAAAAAATGAGGTTCCTTAGAGGAATTCAAATGTATACAGCTAATGAATATGTTTTGATATTACTTAAGTAGTACATGTGATCTTCACTGTAGGGTTATTACAGGGGACAAAAACATGTCACATTTTATTGTTATGGTAGACCTAAATGACCTTCACCTAGGCCTAATTAAATACTTGTGTCGAAGTCAACGTCTGTGAGCTGTGAGATCTATATCTACGTCGTTAAAAAAAGGTCATTGTTGAAATTTAAATCGATACATAGTGTCAAGGTGAGAAATAGTATCTAGTCACCGAAGACATTATCAATGATCTAAGCGACAATGGAGTTGTCATTGTGACATTTTAACTGATAGTTAGCGACCACATATACCTCAAACGTCACCTTTATGAAGATTCACGTCTTGATAAAATCACAATCATTTCAAATGACCTCCATTGCAGGGTGGTGCACAGGTCAGTGCACATAAGGAAACATTCGTGCATCCGAAATGCATATTCATAGAAAGTTGGCATTCAGTAATTATCACCACATATGCCGTGGGAAAAAAATGTTGGTATGTTATTGGAATGCTGTCACTAAACTCGGATATGTACTTGTGGCAATATTGTCTATATTTTATACTGTAAATATAAATACCAACGTTAAAGTATGCATGGATGTTACAAAAATAAAATGTCCAATTTAAATAGTATGAGGGAACACACTGAAATAAACAATTCAAATTGAGACATTGTCATATTCTTTATTGTCGGAAAATTAAACATGAAAAATTGTAATGCGTTGTTTCTCTATTAATGTTGTTCATGTTTTGTTTACATAATTCATTTGTTGTTGTGTATAAAACCTAAACTTTGAGCTATACATCCGGAACTAAACAGACCATATTTTCCTTCTGTTGTGAAAAAATAAATAAATAGTATGGGCAAATTTATTGTAGTTATTAGTAGCGAAAATTCTGAATGGATTTTTAGAAAATCTAAATAAATATTGTTTTGATTGAAGAGATGGAAATCTTAATTAAGCAGTCAATAGAACTGAAAACAAAATATCTTTGATCATATAAAACTTATTAAGCAAAAAATATATTTATTTATTATCTAAGATCCTTCCACTACTAGTAATAACTCAATTTTTGACGAATCGTTTCACTTGGAAAACCATTCAACTATTATCGAACAACACATTAATTTTGTGTTAGTTATTGTAGATCAGGTAGTGTTTATTATTTTCTACAGAAGAAAAGTAATAGTGGTGTTGTTTTTAATCTGTTCAAGGTGACGAAAGTATATCAAGTCATTCCTATGATTGTCGTGGTCGTGACCGTATGTTAGTTGGATTTACAACTACTTATGTATTCAGCGCCTATCATTTATATAGTTGTTCGTTCGAATCGCGCTCATGGCGAGCTGTTCTCGATATAACATTATGTGATAAAGTTTGTCAGCGACTTACGGCAGGTCAGAGGTTTTCTCCGATTTCCTCCACCAATAAAACTGACCACAACCAGGGCCATCTGGAGGTTTCTGGAAAGGGGGGTTGGGGGGAGGGTCTGGTAAGGGATTATGGATTAGTGTTCCCAGGGGACGGATCCCGGATTTCACGTTATAGAGGGCGTTTTGAAAAAGGATCGCCGAGCGAAGCGAGGTGCGAAAATTTTGGGGGTATTTTGTGTGAAAAATCAAGATTTTATGCAAAAAATCAGATTTTTTTCCAATTTTAGGCACCCTCCCCTTGAATCCGCCACTGGTTTCGGTAGTGACAACAATAGTACGTAGATGCTATTGAGTGAAAATATAGTGTTACTTCTTGCTCATACATAAGGGCTCGACATTTGTGGAAAACCCGGCTTAATGACTATTACGAAATTATAAAATTAGAATCAAACTCGTAATTCCAGAAACAGTTTCCGAAAAGGGCTATAACAGTGCCATGTGCAGGTGGCTGAAAGTACTATTCTTGTTGTGTCAAAAGCACAAAGTCGCATTTGCAATGAATCATTATTAGATAAGGCATATTGTATTTATTGGATAATTGAGTTTCGAACCTTTTTTTTTCTGGAAAGGGGGGTGCGATCGCACCCTTACGCACCCCCGGTCCGACGGCCATGACCACGACATAATTGAAATATTGTTGAGAGGAGCGTTTAACATCATAATCCTAACCCCTCTATTCCCCATCGCGACTCGTATTGATTCTGGTTTACACAACAGACTCGACCTGATACAAAGTCTTGTACCACCACACTATGTATGTAATGGATATGTATTAAAAACTAAACAGATGTTTTTGAGAATTTAAATAAGATGTAATTTACATATTTTTTTTATAAAGCGGGTGAATTCAAACCAAGGGGGTCTTTCTATATTTGAATAAATATAGGCTATGTTGGAAATTGAATAAATATAGGCCATGCTGGAAACTGAATAAATAAAGGCCATGCTGGAAACCGAATGAATAAAGGCCATGCTGGAAACTGACTAAATAAAGGCCATGCTGGAAACTGAATAAATAAAGGCCATGCTGGAAACTGATTAAATAAAGGCCATGCTGGAAACTGAATAAATAAAGGGCATGCTGGAAACAGAATAAAAGTATGACCATGCTCGAAACTGAATAAGACAAAAAATATGAGAATAACAACAACTGAAAAAAAATCAATTTTATGATGGGAACTGAATGATGTAGGAATACGACTGAAAATATGAATATAAATAATATTCTGACAACAATGTTTAATAAAATTCTGACAAAGATGTTTGAAATTAAATTATGTTTTATCTGCTAGTTTGAGTCAAGTTGTGATTTAATATACATGCATGTGAATGAAATAAATTGTTGTGAATCAGAATGAATTGTTTTGTGTAATAAAACTAGAATCAAAGATTTATTACTTATTTGTTATTATCTACTGTACTCAGCTATAAAACTATATGTTTTATATACTTAAAGACTATGAAGTAAGTTTTTCTCCACAGCTTATCGCTATCGGTCTAGTTTATTATTTTTTCCATTTATTTTCATTCACTGGTACTGTGTTATCCATGCTGTAGATTTTTATAGATTGACGTAGTACTTAGTTTATATGGTATTTAGGAGGTACCCCATTTTAACAAGCAAAAATACAATACGGGTAGGCAACACAGCAGAGACTCGTCGTTTTTCCTGTCTATGTACAGAGGTTCGTCGTTTTTCCTGTCTATGTACAGAGACTCGTCGTTATTCCTGTCTATGTATAGGGACTTGTTATTCCTGTCTATGTACAGAGACTCGTCGTTATTCCTGTCTATGTACAGGGACTTGTTATTCCTGTCTATGTACAGAGACTCGTCGTTATTCTTGTCTATATACAGGGACTCGTCGTTATTCTTGTCTATGTACAGAGACTCGTCGTTATTCTTGTCTATATACAGAGACTCGTCGTTATTCTTGTCTATATACAGGGACTCGTCGTTATTCTTGTCTATATACAGGGACTCGTCGTTATTCTTGTTTATTTATACTCTGATGTGCATTGACTTTCTTGTACTATCGTTGTATATGACACATTTAAATGTTTAAATAACAGTAAAGTTATGAAATTCCAACTTTGTTTTATTTCAAAAGAGAACACCACATCAGCCTAGTAATCTGATTTTTATTTTATATAAATTACATAACATTTTTGATCAGTTTGCATGTTATTATGTAAAAAGAATATATTTTTAGAGGTGGATAATATATATATATTAAGATATATATTTATACTTATAACCTTGGTCTAAATATAACGTATCTGCAATAAATTAATGTAGAAAATGTGTGCATCAAATATGTGTTATTGATAAGTAATAATTTATTTTTAAAAACTGACCCTTTTTCATACATTATGTATGGGAAGAAATCAACTCAAGATGTTAATATTATACTTTTGAATTGATATATGAATGTATTAAAAACTAAACAGATGTTTAGTGAATTTAAATAAGATGTAATTTACATATTTTTTTATAAAGAGGGTCAATTCAAACCAAGGGGGTCTTTCTATATTTCGTTGCACTTAGAAGCGTGAAATTTATGCATTGATGTACCAAGCTGTATAAAGTCACGTATTTTGTGTTTTTTCTTTAATTTGCATACAATTTTTACTCTCAAGCTGATTTTTCATCATTTTCTATTTTAAGAAATAAATTAGCATGTATAATGGCCTATATAAATGTCTTGCTTCACGTGTTTTAACTATTAGAGTGTGAATTTAGAAAATTTAAATATTTCGCCATCAAAAGAAATTGGAATTCACATGATATCTTTTTGTAATAGGAATCCTTTTCAACAAAATGTTTGATGGATAATATTTCATTCAATAAATGTGTGATATTCATAAATAGTTAAAATTATAAAAAGACATCATTCGGAGAATATAGACTTTTAACTTGTCAATTTACGTTAGAGATTTGATCTGATTGTATACTAAAATCAACATACATATATATAAATCCTATATAGCACTACTCTAGCCAATTAAAAAGTGGTCCCGGGTTTCGTTTATGAATGAAAAACTAGCCACAGCTTGACGTAGATCAACCGTAAGAATTTATACAAACAAACATGAAAAGAACATTTAGAAATTGATAAGCAATTAAAATGCTTATAGGAGATTATAATTTTATAACATAGGTTAAATTTAATGTCCTTGAAAGTAAACAGAAGTTATTAGCAGTAAAATAAAAAGGGTAATATAATAAAGTACATCTGTCCGAAAATTGATACATGGATAATCAACATATTTTGAAATGCTCGTGTAACATTTCAAAACTTAAAATTGAAAATAAATAGGGTTTTGGTTATTTGCGTTTATTCTAGCCCCCTCTTCTCCCTCCCTGGTCCATTTTTTGCACTGAGGGGTATTGGGGACATTCATAATAAGAATGAAATATTTCGACTTTTAAAAACTCAAAATTTGACATCTTAATAAATGTTTCTATGAATATCCATAATGTGTTTACGTATGTTAACTTATATTAGGAATACCAATATGTTGCGGAGGGGAGCCCGAACAGTTGAAATGAAAACTCCTAATTTAGAAACCTTAACAATTGGGTGGGTATCGGGTTCGACTTTGTATAAAAGGCCATTATGGAAAGAAAGTCAAAACAGTGATGGTCGCCTATTCCACCAATATCAACAAAACAAACAATCACCACTAAACAGTGATGGTCGCCTATTCCACCAATATCAACAAAACAAACAATCACCACTAAACAGTGATGGTCGCCTATTCCACCAATATCAACAAAACAAACAATCACCTCTGACCTCAAATAATTGAACACAAAAAGCACTAAATATGCCGATCCAAATTCAGATCATTGCTTGGAACAGGCGCAAAAATATGTGTTTGTTACTATATAATAAAATAATACAAATTAATATACATGTTTAAAGGAGTAATGATACGGAAATTTTGAGTATTTCACTTATTTTTAACGTCATTTACCAGTGTTTGAATTGTGTTAGGATGTTACGATTTAAAAATATTTCAACATTTTTCCTGTCAGTGTAGATGGTTTAGTTTTATGGTGTTTAACGCCACTTTTAACAATATTTCAGCTATATCGTGGCGGTCAGTTTTATTGGTGGAGGAAACCGGAGTAACCGGAGATAACCACCGACCTGTCGCAAGTCACTGACAAATTTTATCACAAAATGTTCGAGCTTCGATCTCACAACATAAGTGGTGATAGGCACTGATTACATAGGTAGTTGTAAATCCAACTGCTATCCGATCACGGCCACGACGGTCCCTCATTTCATCATTTCAGTGTAGAGAATTTGTCATATTCAAATGCTTTTAAATGAACAGCATGTATGGTTTCATCTGAAACGAACAGCTCAGTCTTGTTTTAATGTTGTCATATATCGCAATTTCTTAACCTGTCGATAGAGGAGACACATAAATGTTTGTAACTATTTATACCTGGTCTTGTAAATTTTGTTTTGCACATGCAGGTGTCTTTGCTTTCTCTGTCCGGAAATGAAATTTTGTTTTGTTCTGTATAATTGCAGGGTCGTCGTGGTCGTGATCGTATGGTAGTTGGATTTACAACTACCTATGCAATCAGTGCCTATCACCACTAATTTTATGAGTCCGAATCCCACTCATGACGATGTATCATCGATACAACATTATGTGATACAGTTTGTCAGTGACTTGCGACAGGTCGATGGTTTTTTCTGGGAACCCCAGTTTCCTCAACCAAAAAAAAAATTGACCGCCACGATATAGCTGAAATATTGTTGAAAATGGCGTTAAAACACAACAATAACCCTTACCCTGACCCTCTATAATTGGCACTTTACTTTTGCCTATGCGCATTGTGATATTTTGCACGGTTCTATCAAGTATGTATTTTCCCAATTTCAATAAATGAAAGCTACCAATAATGTTTCTAAAGTGATTTTGTCTGGGTTGCGGAAAAGCTGAAAAGAAGAAATGAAATGAATAAAAATATAACTAGTAATAGGAAATGGTGACATTTGAACAGGCGATGGAAACCCGAAATCAAAAGCGGTTTGTTTTCGGTATCCAAGGAGGAGGCGGCGTACAAAAGACCTAGTTTTAAAATATCGTCCAAATTGTCTTTGTGTGTGTCATTACACAAATTACAAATTTCATTCATAAACGTTTTTGAATAGCTTATATATACTAAAACTTTTAAATATTGCAAGACGTGTAAGGCCACGTTTGAAATCAAATTTAAATCACCCATTCAGGTAAAGGATTTGTTATGATTGTACATCAAACTTCAGGACCTAAAATGTAATGATAAAAATTCAATAACTTGATAGCTGCCCCTTGTTCCGTTTATGATTACAAAATTCCTTAGTTTGACGTAAATAGGAAATATAATCCTCCGCAAATATAAGTAGGTCAATTAGATTCTAAAATAGTCTCAATATATAATATACACTTGAATTAGAACAGATAAAATTGACATATCTCAATAGATATTAGTGTTATAGAATTATATTTATGATTTTTTTTCTCATTTTGACGCAGAAATCATATCTGCTGTGATTTTTTAAATAATCGTTAAAAGAAAAATGTTAATAAGCACGATTATAGTGGCTTAAGTGTATGATGTTTAACGCCACTTTCAACAATATTTCAGTTATATCGTGGCGGTCAGTTTTACTTGTGGGCGAAACCGTAGTGCTCGGAGAAAACCACCAACCTGTCACAAGTCACTGACAAACTTTAGATAGTAACTTGCTACATGTCACATGTCGGTGTTTTTTTTTCCTGGGTACTCCGGTTTCGTCCACCAATGAAACTGACCGTCATGATATAACTGCAATATTCATTGAAAGTGGCGTTAAACATCATAGACATAACCCCTCGTATGATAGCAAAGTTACAAGAACATTCAGTTTTATCATGACTTACTAAGAATTAAACAGCCGTGAATGTGAAATTAATTTTCAACTTGGCTGATTTCTGTCTACATGTACAACTTTAGTTTGTATAGTATCATGGTTGAAAGAGGTTAAATCTGAAGGAACGTTGAGACTTGCACTGTTTTTATTCTATGTAGATAAATCGTGTACAGCACTCACTAATCGGTATTTTAATGAAAACATATACCAAGTATTGTAAATACGAAATATTTCGTCCATAACTGAGTAGAGTGCAGTAGAACTAGACTAAGAGTAAAAGACGCAACATTATATCAAGAAGGATATCACAATCTTATAAACAAGATGGAATAAAGCAATATATTTCTTCCCTAAGCTACATGTAACATTTTAATTATCAAACTATTTTTGTGGAAACATTTTTTTTTAATGTAAGTCTACTACATGTATTTATCATGAACCGCATCGGTGGCGTAATGGTTAGCGTGCTCGACCCGAGTGATACCGAGAATATGTACTAACTAGGCAGCTACTGATTGAAAAAGACTGGACAAGAACGGTGAAAATAAGTAGTCACATGAGGAATGGCTAAAGTATTTATTTACCTTTTTGACAGCAAAAGCAATATTACGATATCATGGATCTATGTTTTTACTAAGAAAAAAAAAAGACCCAACCAACATCCAATTAGTGTGTCCAGTATATCGTTGTTGTAGATTTATAGCAACCGATGTTTTTTCGTATGCATAAAACTGAATATGGAAAATTACTGGAATAAATACTCTTGCACTTTGGCAGCTTATTAGTTTTGTTTTGGCACCGACTGTGGTCTTGACCCAATTCCGATTAATTAAAAAAAAAACAAGCGTATCGTACATTCCTTTTAGAATTAAGGAATGTTCTGAAAATCTTAATCTGGCACAATCCTAAAGTCCGTGAAACAAAATAATTGTAAAAGTGGGATGGATCGATTTCAGATAACAAAAATAAGAGTTAATCGTTTGTTTTTGATTACATGATAAATCTGATAATGCCTTGAAATCCGGAACAAGTCAAGCGTCAGTTCCTAATACGTTTTTCTTCTTATCTTTTTACACAAAAAAAGATTATCAATGATCCGGATAGATTTTGACATTCACAAGGTCGTTATTTTCAAACGATTTAATTTTATGAATGAACTAAGTTTTGACCAGTGTATATATGTTATCTTTTTTCTCATTGATCATTGATTTTACGCCTGATTACACAGTTCTTGTTGACTGGTTTACCATAGTTTGCATAATTTATTAGAGTACGTTGTGGTGTAGTACGTTTTTGTGGTAGTCAGCAGAATTATGTAGGAGGTTAACTTTATCACTTCTCGGAAACGAACATCATCGGATTTGTCGAATGTAGGCTCACTCCCTTTATTTCTTGCATATCATATAGTCCGCAATATGTTTTGTTGCTTGAAAATCGATTATTTGTACATATAAACACCAAAAGACTGTTCGAGCCAGCTCTGGGTTTTTATTTTGAATTTCGATAAAAGTTAGGATATATAGCTTATACATAATTATACA
This sequence comes from Gigantidas platifrons, assembly GCA_002080005.1. Classification (NCBI taxonomy): domain Eukaryota; kingdom Metazoa; phylum Mollusca; class Bivalvia; order Mytilida; family Modiolidae; genus Gigantidas; species Gigantidas platifrons. The sequence continues at coordinate 159,863 of MJUT01049376.1, read as the reverse complement.
GACTACCTCTTTGGACCATTCTATAATATAAGTACATTTTTTTTGTGAAAAGATTGTCACGTAAACATTTCAACATGGAATATTAGCTTCTGTCCATTAAAGGGTTCAACGGACTAGATAATTATGTGAAATTTTAAAAAGCTATACTACTTGAAAGAAAAAAATGATGAATGGTCATAAAATAACATCTGTATGGCATTTTTCAAATAATGTCTAAACATAAAAAGATCGTATGTTATAGTAAAAGAATATAAAAAAGTAATTTTTCAAGTCGAGTTCACCATTAAAATAGTACAATTTTCCACAACCACAGATCAGTACAGGGTTCAATGTAAAGTTCATCGTATTATAAAAATATGTTAGTTGCTGGAATCTCGTGTGAGATCTTTTGTCGGAATAATGTTCCCATTAACTGTTCAAACATATCTTTGGTGCCGCCCCTAGATTTTCCTATTCTTTGCGTCCTAAATTATTTTTTAATTATAGATAATCGAATTTCAGTTTTTCTAATTTATAATATAATTGTATTTAAGACATTTGACTAATCATAGTCAGTTATGAAAAGAAGATTTGAACAATTGAACAGTGATGGTCATCAATTCCACCAATATCAATAAAACGAACAATCACCTCTCATCTAAAATGAACTCACTGAACACAAAAAAAATACAATGACATATAACGTTGGAAATCCAGGTCCTGGAATTCATTACTTAATAAAAACGTAGATTTCTCACCTCTTGGATGAAGTAGTCCATTAATTTAGGTGAAAAAGATTTTTCTATCTTACCCCGGCTCCAGGGTAAGACAAGCTACACGCCGTTTTTCCCGCAAAATTGTTTTCCATTGTTGAATTAAATTGTCGATTTATAGTGTCTTGGCAGTATTTTAAATGTATTTCACAATAAAAATACAATGTATTTTATAAATATATTATATAAATGCTACTACAGCCGCGATAAATGCCTGTAAAAACGTTGTTTGACGTTGGTGAAAAAGGAGGTAATTTTTTTTGTTTACGTTAGATACGTTAGTTACCGAACAAGGGAGAGCACTCTATATATTTTCTCAACGTAAACAAATATTGACACGATAGAAAGAGATGAGAAAAAGGGGCAAACATCGTAAAAGGTGTAAGATTTTGTTATTGTAGAATCAATCACAAGTTTGTTAACTTTATTATATTGAACCTCTTTAATGCTGTAAAATGAAAATCTTGTTTTATTTTATTACGTGGCATTTTGGTCCTGTGATACGGTTCGCAAATTAATGCGCCAAAACTACACAAAAAGTAAACAAACATTGACACGGTAGAAAGGGGTGAGAAAAAGAGTCAAACACCGCAAAAGGTGCAAGATAGTAAAATCTGTGACACCCTCGGGTAAGATTTAAATCGTATCAGACTCGGACAAGTCTTGTCCGATACGATTTAAATCTTACCCTCGGGTGTCACAGATTTTACTATCTTGCACCTCTCCCGGTGTTAGACCCTATATATCTAATCTAGTGCGCAGGGCGTGTTTCTGGAACAACCTTCATCAGGTACGCTCAAAATCGACAGATTGGAAAGCTGAAAACCAAAGGGCCTAAACAGGGTAGCAAATAAAGGCCAAGGTCATTTATGTCTGAGGGAGGAGAACCTTAGTTTTAATAATGAGTACTTTATTTAGAAACTGTAAATGTCACGTCAGTTCCGAAATAGAGACTAATGTGCGGATGATATAGTCCGCCAGCAGAAATATCGGCCCAGTAATAGTAATGAATACAGATGTCTAATGTAGTGAGTACGGCGCGTTTCTGGAGTAATAAAACGTAGATATCTAATTTAGTGCGCACAGCGCGTTTCTTGAATAACCTTTATCATGTACGCTCAAAGTCGAGAGATTGCCAAACCAAATATTTTAAAAGTCTTTGGGGGCAAGGAAACCAAAGGGCCTAACCAAGTCACCCACAAATGTCACATGTGTAACAGTTCGTCGTTCTATCCAAATTAAGGAGAGATTATCGTGTGGCTATAACATATCGCCTGGGAACAATCTCATCGACATTTCTATAATCTTGAATTCGTTTGCACCAGAAATCGAAAATTCGTAAACACGGTAATTTTCTCTTATTATTTTCTATTGATCTGTTTATCTATTGTTAATCTTTTAACTTCCTACTTAAAAACATTTTATTTATCAAAAAAAATTATCAAGTTTTTTTATCAAATTAAACAGATTAACTTCAGAGAACTTTGTTTGGCTCATTTTATAGGAATACTTAAAACCTATTGAAGAATCAAGATCGAATTTCTAGATATATCTTGTTCTTTTCGTGGAAATGATTTATTTCAAGAAATTATGAAAGTATATTGTACTAACGGATCATAAAATTTAAACTGAATTGTTCGGGAAATTCCTATGTTGTCCTAATACGTGACATATGTACTGATAATAATGAAAGTCTGTAAGTCCATAAACTGGGGAACATATAATATTTTACGATGAAGGGTAGGGGGTTGGGGAAGGGGGCGTATTTTGCCATTATAAAAAATATGACAGGAACAATCTATACAGGCTTTGTTTATCTTTAAAGTAATGGTCTCTACACCCAGCACATTGTATAGGTCAGTTCACTGTACGATCGTTCGATGACCCTGTTGTTGTACTACAGATGTCCGTTGTGTATGTTGTAGTGAGTTTTTAATAGTATGTTATTTAATTATGAATTGAAGAGACTTGCTTGACTGCTGAAAATCCAATTGTCAACAGGGAAGTGTTGTGACCATATTAATCGATTAACCGACACGCACGTGTGTGTCTATCTAAAGATAAGAATCAGATTTCCACGAACTTCTTTGGAAACATTCATTTTGTCTGATAACGTAGATATCTAATTTAGTGGGAATGAATCGTTTCGGGGAATACCCTTCAAGGTTAGCTCAGAGTCTAATAATCTTAAAAAAAAAAAAAATAAAAAAAAAAAGGTGAGCAAGAAATCTAAAGGACCAAAACAGGATATCCAACATCAGCTAATATCTGAGGGATGGGATCCTTAGTTTTAATAATTACATTATATAGAAACTGTAAACTGAAATACACGTGTTTTACAGTGCAGTCAATCATATTCCTGAAATATTGAAGACCTGTACACCGTGTGTTTAGAACTAACATATAGACCCATCTTGAGTGGTTATAACTTCGAGACACACTTAATTACAAAAACACTTAATTTAATACATGTATTGCTCAAATTGGAGTAATGTTCCAGTGACACATATTTGCTGATATGCACATTATATGAGCAAGAATGATCAATATTGTTTGCCAAAGCCGTTCATGGCGAGGTGTACTCGATACAAATAACTGTGATAAAATTTGTCAGTGACTTGCGACAGGTCGGTGGTTTTCTCCGGATCCTCCGGTTTTCTCTACCAATAAAACTGATCGCCACGATATATAGCTGAAATATTACTGACAGTGGCGTTAAAAACCATAAGCCAAATAAACCCCAACACGTGTGGCAACTGTTAGACAAATAAACCCCAACACGTGTGGCAACTGTTAGACAAATAAACCCCAACACGTGTGGCAACTGTTAGACAAA
>MJUT01049376.1:138612-156265 GCA_002080005.1 Gigantidas platifrons | reverse complement strand
ATAATTACATTATATAGAAACTGTAAACTGAAATACACGTGTTTTACAGTGCAGTCAATCATATTCCTGAAATATTGAAGACCTGTACACCGTGTGTTTAGAACTAACATATAGACCCATCTTGAGTGGTTATAACTTCGAGACACACTTAATTACAAAAACACTTAATTTAATACATGTATTGCTCAAATTGGAGTAATGTTCCAGTGACACATATTTGCTGATATGCACATTATATGAGCAAGAATGATCAATATTGTTTGCCAAAGCCGTTCATGGCGAGGTGTACTCGATACAAATAACTGTGATAAAATTTGTCAGTGACTTGCGACAGGTCGGTGGTTTTCTCCGGATCCTCCGGTTTTCTCTACCAATAAAACTGATCGCCACGATATGACTGAAATATTACTGACAGTGGCGTTAAAAACCATAAGCCAAATAAACCCCAACACGTGTGGCAACTGTTAGACAAATAAACCCCAACACGTGTGGCAACTGTTAGACAAATAGACCTCATCACCATAAACTTGACATTTATCACTATGTGAAGTCCAGGAGCGTGTAAAATCAGACATAGTGTGTGAGATACATGCGAGTTATTGAATAAAAAATACATTTAAATATAATAAAGGTATGATACAATCAACTGTCGACGAACAGAACCATTCAGGAATAAAAAAAATAGCATTAATTATTTACAGCCACTGAACCTTATTAGACAATGATGTATTAAGTTATAATAGAAGATGCCTATGACATTATGTTGTTGTGAGTGGAATCTAATATACAATTAAATATTTAATATAGAGCCAATCAGGAAAAATTGGACTTGACGTTTAGAAAGTCGGTGAGTCTTGACATATTACACATATTGGTATTTGATCTATTCATCCCACAAAATCAGCAGAGGTGGTCACGGTATCACGTTGTTCTATATTCTATACCCAGAGGTTTAATAATAATACAAATTATCAATCAATATGCTGGAAATTGGACAAATTACACAATTTCACATAAAATAAACATTGAGCAAGTCTCATAGTTACATAGAAAGAACATACAAATGAGTAAGAATCTACTGACAGAAAGGTGGTATGGTTTATGATACCTAACACCACTTTCAACAATATTTCAGTTATATCGTGGCAGTCAGTTTTATTGGTGGAGGAAACCAGAGTACCAGGAGAAAACCACACACTACTGACAGGAAGTTGGGAGGTGCACACTAAACTATAGGTAAGTGGGCTATCGTGGTAGCGATCGTATGTTCGTTGGATTTATGGTTACATATACAATCAAGGAATACCACCAGTAAAGTTGAGAATTATCTTCCGACCGATCATTCGATATCTGAACATGTTTACCAGTTCCTTCCGACATTTTGTTTTATTTTTCTCCTGATACTGCGGCCCCCCACCAAGAAAACTTATCTCCACGATATAACTTATAAATTGTTGAAAGTTAGGGAAACGTCCATAACCTTAACCCTAACAAACAGGTTACCACCAAATAGGGTGAACCTAGTACAAAAATGTAGGTACACAACTATATTAAACACAAACAATGTTGATGCTGTCGTCGCCGGAAGAGCAACACCCATACCACGCTTTCCCGAGACAACAGAAGCTGGCAACTCATAAAACATTCACACCTTGTTTAACTATCACATGTAGCTTCTACTTGTTGACGTGGGTCAGTAAAGTTAGTGGAAAGAACGATTATGAAAGTAATGACCCATGCTATATGTAATTAACGTTATATCAGTATGCACGCACTCCTGGTATATAATTTTACGTTCGGAAAGGAATCCCCCCAATTGGTTAACCTGGGTTGTGCATGGTCCATTCATGTTTCCATTTAAACGTCGTCAGTAAATGGTCAATTTGTAATGAAAACAACCACTTGCCATACCGTATTACCCGGGTGTATGTACGTAACTAACAGAAAACAATAATAAATAGTGTATCATAGACACGCCATTGATATTAAATCCTTATTTCTATTGTACTTGTTTATTTGTAGCTTCTCCGAATATCACGAAAAAAAATAATCATTTCAAATTATTTATTTTGAGATTTAAATCTATTTTTAAAAAAGCTCAAAATTTTGAAATACATTGACGTTATTAAAAACCGCAAGAGATTAATTTTGGGTGAAATCTTTGTAATCTTAACGATACTAATAACTTCTGAGAATGGACATAATTTTACAGCATAAACAACAAACAATTGTTGATAAACATGTTTAAATACATGTCTTTGTCCGATTATGGAATAACACCATGTTCGGTCAAACAGATTTTCTGGCTGTGTAAATTAAGCGCGAAGTGTTAAATTGGTCATTAATATTATTAATAAACCAATATATAAAATATTTGTTTGACTTCTTTTAAATTTTACTAGTAGGATATATAGATAATATAAGAAACTAGAAGAAAGTTACAAGCAGCATTTCACAGAGATGTAACCGTCGTTACAAGTAGTATTTCACAAAGATGTAACCGTCGTTACAAGCAGTATTTCACAGAGATGTAACCGTCGTTACAAGCAGTATTTCACAGAGATGTAACCGTCGGTACAAGTAGTATTTCACAAAGATGTAACCGTCGGTACAAGTAGTATTTCACAAAGATGTAACCGTCGGTACAAATAGTATTTCACAAAGATGTAACCGTCGGTACAAGTAGTATTTCACAAAGATGTAACCGTCGGTACAAGTAGCATTTCACAAAGATGTAACCGTCGTTACAAGTAGCATTTCACAAAGATGTAACCGTCGGTACAAGTAGTATTTCACAGAGATGTAACCGTTGGTACAAGTAGTATTTCACATTTCACTTTCGAAACTGAGATGAGACTAATTAAAAATTCAGCGTCATATATACTAAATAGTTCGTGGATTTCTGTAAATATTGCAATTTTGCAGTTATACATATGAATTTTTAGCTTGGTATCTGATTCATAGAATAGTCTGTATCTCTTCTGAAGTAATCGACTTAGCATAAATAATCCAACTTACATGATGAAATGAAGCAGTTGAGAAACTGTTCAATAGACAGTTTGAAATAATATTCTCCCACACGTCATATGTATAAGAAGAGTTTGAAGATACCAAAGGGGTAATCAGAAATCAGAATCCGTATATTGAAGAAGGACAGACAACACAATGGCCAACAGAAAAAGGGCAAAAGGACAAACAACGATCTACAAAACATACACATAAAACTAAAGATCTAGTAACACGAACCCCAAACGTGACTCAGGTGCTGCGCAAAGGTTGGCAGTTAAACAGTCTTCTTATAATCAGATGATCAGTATGAATCACTACAGTGGAAAACTTTAAACGAAACGTGACATTTAACACAATGAAGTGAAAAATTCATTTTCGTTTTGATATTTAACATATATATGAAGGTCAGTGTTAAAAATAGAAGGTGCATACATATAGATATATATAATAATAAATCATATATAATTATATAGAACGGCTTGTATTTGATTGTTGGAATTGAACGAATTGAACACCACTTTGAACAGCGGGGTACTTTGCATCCAGGATTTTGCAAAAAGAGGTCAGCTGCCCCTTTGCAATGGGAAACAGCCAGGTACATTTCGTTCAGGATTTTTCGGAATATCCAGTACATGTGCACAAACTAATATTGTATGTGCTCAATGCACCCTTCTTGTTTTATATAATGGGTTGGATTTTCATATTAAAGGGTCATTTTCACAGTGTCACGTCATAAATGTCACCCAGGAACAATATTGCTTGGTAGGCGAAACTGGGTACAAACCTGGCGAACACCAACGACTGTCTACAAGTCATTGATTAATTTTTATAACAATACAACATGGAGTCCATCTCTACAGGAGGGCCGTACAAGCTCACAGTCTTAATAAGTACTGATTGTAGGAAATTTAGCCACCATTCGATCGCCACCACATAGATCACTTTATTTCAATTGGTCTTAGAAGCGCGTTGACATCGCAGTTAAGAAGAGTTTGAAGATATCAAAGGGAGGTAATCAGAATCCGAAATAGGACAAACAACGACCTGCAAAACAATACACATAAAACTAAAGATCTAGTAACAGGAAGCCCACTAAAATTCGGGGGTAAATGCAGGTGCTCAGGAAAGGTAAACAGTTTCTGCTACACTAGTGGCACCCGTCGTGTTGTTCTAGTTACAAACCCGGTGATAAGGTATGGGTAGTAAAACGTACTGGACCACGAGTATTGGGAACTGATCTACCACATAGACATATTATTTAACAATCAGAAAATCATGTTTACAAATACAAAGTACTTGTGTGGTCAAGTAGACGGAATGACTGTCTGTTTTACATTGATAACGTCGAGTTCAGTGACAACTATTCATGTAAGATATTTCAACCTGAAGATTAACGATTGTTTGTTTATTTACTACTGTTCTAGCAGGCAATAAACCGGGATATATTTAACGTAATATGGTGATGATTTAATAGCTAGAAATTGTTTACAATTCGATGCTTTTTACAAAAACAAATGTGCACATTTTGTACTACCAAAAACAAATGTGTTCATCTTGTACTGCCAAAAAGAAGTGTGTTCATTTTGTACTGCCAAAAACAAATGTGTACATTTGTTCGTGCTACCAAAAACTAATGTGTACATTTTGTACTGCCAAAAACAAATGTGTTCATTTTATACTGCCAGAAAAACAGACGGGTTAATGTTGTACTGTCAAAAACAAATGTGTTCATTTTGTACGGAAAAAAACAATGTGTTCATTTTGTACTGCCAAAAGTAAATGTGTTCATTTTGTACTGCCAAAAACAAAATGTGTACATTTTGTACTGCCAATAAACAAATGTGCTAATTTTGTACTGCCAAAAGCAAATGTGTTCATTGTGTACTGCCAAAAACAAATGTGTACATTTTATACTACCAAAAACAAATGTGTAAATTTTGTACTGCCAAAAACAATGTGTTCATTTTGTACTGCCAGAAAAACAAATGTGTACTGCCAAATACATATGTGTTCATATTATACTGCCAGAAAAACAAATGTGTACATTTTGTACTGCCAAAAACATTATTATATGTGTTCATTTTATACTGTCAGACAAACAGATGTGTACATTTTGTACTGCCAAAAACAAACGTGTAAATTTTGCACTACCAAAAACAAATGGGTACATTTTGTACTGCCAATAAACAAATGTGTACATTTTGTACTACTATAAACAAATGTGCAAATTTGTACTACCAAAAACAAATGTGTACATGTTGTACTACCAAAAACAAATGTGTGTATTTTGTACTACCAAAAACAAATGTGTACATTGTGTACTACCAAAAATAATTGTGTACATTTTGTACTGCCTATAAACTAATGTATACATTTGGTACTACCAAAAACAAATGTGCACATATTGTACAATGTACTACCAAAACCAAATGTGCACATTTTGTACTACCAAAAACAAATGTGCACATATTGTACTACCATAAACAAATGTGCACATATTGTATTATCAAAAATGCACACACGCATTTTGCACTGCCATAAAACATATGTACATTTTGCATTGCCCAAAACAAATTTGTAATTTTTGTACTACGCAAAAATGAAATTAAAAGTTATATCGCAGTTCATGCATTTCGGTGTATATAATTTTACGCATTTAAGTTGAACTTTTTACTTAAAGCGGCATTAGCTACGATTTTGACCCAAAAAAATAATATGTTTTGGAAATTTGTAAATAGCTTTAAAATGATGAAATAAAGGTAAATAGTTCACATTCAACAGCTTATTGTACCACTTTTCCCCTTTTGAGAACGAAAATTACCATCGATTTAGCCTGCAAATAATTTGACCTCGCTTTCTCCGTATGCAACTGACCTTACTAGTGACAGGTAAAAACGAATAATTAGGAGATAACTGTATTGTATTTGAAAATTTCACGACATCAATTGGAGATTTGATGGTAGCAAATTGAGTTTACTGGCTCCGAGCGAGTAAACGGATATTAGCAACCATTAAATCGACAATTGATGCCGAGACATTTCAAATACAATACAGTTATCTCCATTCTAATGTAGTCATGTGTAGGATAGACATACATACATCATATATGTATATTTCCGTATTATTGACAAGATGACATAAGCGGTAATCAGCTAACATTTGAAAAAATATTTTATGCTATTTCAACCGTGGAATTGGTGAAAATTACACCATTAAATCGATAATTGATGCCGTGAAATATTCAAATACAATCCAGTTATCTCCATTCAAATGTGATCATGTGTATTGCTACATATATTGTTGACAAGATGACGTAAGCGGCAATCGTCTAAAATATCTCATGATTTTCAACCGTGGAATTGATACCATGAAAATAACAGCATTGTCCAATCACAAACCAGGGATATTAAACAACTACATTAGAATTTGTATTTTGTCGCTTATTAACTGCAAACTTGCATGGTTCTTTGTCCGTAATTAACGCCGACTAAAAGCAGATTCACAGAAAATAAGAAATAAGTGCATTGTACTGATTTAATGACGATTCGGCAGACTTCGTAAACAATGCCGATAATTAATAAGATGGCGTCCATTTCTTGATCGATCTCAAAACACGATCAGTTGCACCTTTTTTCCCCCGATGCGCGTACATTTCATAACATTTATAAGTTACAGAAACACGTTTTATTACGGCATCAATCATATCTGATAAGATTTATTGGTAACACAAATTTACGATTTTGGCAGATAATGCCCCTTTAAAAATATTTTTATAATACAAAGAATAGTTGACCACGTTTCTTGTAAAAAATACTTCACAGGGCCAAATAACCAAAATGACAATGTAAACACATCAAGAACATCAATAACAAATGTAGGTAAACAATGAAAACAAAATCATTAACAAATCTGCGTTATCAAACAGAAAGTAGTTCTAGATACCACTGTTGTGATCGTCAAGTAGACATATTTGTGTAAACATTGACATTCACACAGACACGATCGTCGGTCCCTTGTTATCAACAAAATTGCTTTGAGCTAGATTATAATACAAATTCGGTTATTAAATCTTCCTATAAATTAACATGTGATTGTACGAGACTTCAAGAATGGGAGATTTACAGCAAGTTTATCTAAATAACGTCCGGAATTTATTGACGCGTATTTATATATTATATTGTCGCTGACGTAAAAAGGATTTATGAAAATGTATACAACGCGTTTTACTTTGCTTATTTATATTTTGTTTATTGTGACGTATTCGCATTGTACATAAATATGAACGTCATATTTGTGTGCATCGTTCAATAACGATATATTCATTTACTTTATCTGAATGAATGAGGGGTCGTTGTAGTAGTAATCGTATGGTAGTTGGACTTACAACTACCTGAACAATCCGTGCTGATCACCACCGCAGTTGTTTCGAGTTCGAAAACCGCTCAGGCGAGGTGCACTCGATACAACATTATGTGATAAAATGTGTCAGTGACTTGCTGCAGGTCGGTGGTTTTCTCCGGGTACTCCGGTAAACATCCACCAATATAACTGACCACCACGATATAACGGAAACACTGTTGAAAGTGAGGGGCCCTGGTGGCTCAGTGAGTTAGGTCGTTGGATCTAACAACTCATACAAGCCTATCGCCAATACGGCTTTGTAAATTACCAAAAAAGGTGCTCTCGACTCAAATCCGCAAGTGATAAAGTTTACCAGTTGCTTGCCCATGGTCGGTGGTTCTTTCCGGGTACTCCGGCTTCCTCCACCACTAAAACTGGTCGCCATGATATAGCTGAAATATTGTTGAAAGTGGCGTTAAAACACCAAAAATCAAATCAAATCAATCTGTTGAAAGTGGCGTCAAACACCATAACCCCTCGAATGTAAGATCTATTGTTGAAAGAATTGTGTGGCAGTAATGCACCAGTGTGTAGATTTTCATGTGTATGTGTGAATGTATCAAAGGAATGTTTCTTCCAAGTGAAGTGTGTATTACATGAAGAAGTGAAAATAAATTTCAAGTGTGTAGATTCCCATAATATTGTCTGTACATGAATTTATAATTACACCAATGACATGAAACAAGTTTTCTACAATATTCTTGTAAATATGATATATACCCCCCTCCCCCTCGCCCGGTAATACTACATGAAAAGACAATTGAAACGGTGATGGGCAATAATTATACCAATTTTAACAAAGCGAACAATGACCTCTCACCTGAAATCATTGAACGTCAAAACAACCGCGACATATGACGTTAAAGATTCAGATCCTGGCGTGGGACAGGCACAGAAATGTGGCGGGGTTAAGCCGTATTCTGGGATCCAAACCCTCCTCTTTTGATTGTTGAATCTCCAACGGCAATACATATACCTCTTTCTAACAGAAAACACGCGTTACATAAAATCAAACTCCATGACATGACTGTATGAATTTGCGTCTTCGTTACGGGTGTTAAACAAATGAAGATAAAATACAGTGCACCTGCAAGATCAGTACAAGGGCCATGTCATATCAGTTGTGTCATCAATTATGGTGGAATTTATGAAAAAGTCCATGAAATCATTCCGATAATTAAGAGTTTTATTTCTTTTCAAGTTTATATAAATTCCTCCTATTTGATTTGTTACACAGATAGCGACACGAATCTTGTGTTACTTATTTTCTCATTAAAAAGTAGAGGAAAGGTAAAACCCGTTTATAAGATTACAAATTGTTACGCAAGATTGATTCATTCCATTTAATGGTAGTTAAAATACTGGAGAGAGAAAAAAAAAGGTTTGTAATTTGTTTACAAGGAGTAATACTATTACACGCTCGTTCATACAATTTTATATATTATTTATTTGCTTTAATGATTGTGTCGTAGATTAAACAAAGTTGTTTATTTGTACAAGTCAAGTTTTTTTGCTGGACACCCACGCCAAATGTATTTCCCGCTTATTTACAGACATGCATCATGTCCTCGTGCAGCTGTATTATTTGGCACGCTTCGATGGTATAGTGGTTATTAGCATGTTAGTCTTGAGTGTAGACAAACATGGGTTCGCTCCTTGGTCGAATCTAACCAAACACTACATTAAATGGTATTTGTTTCTTTTCAGCTAAATACGTGCGCGACGAGTGAGAACGAGACTGGTTACCTCGGACTCGGAAAAATGTGTACCCATGGAGGGCTGTTTCAGTAAGATACCACAATAAAAAAAATCACAAATTCAACGTAATGGCTTAGTACATAGTACACAACATCATCATAGTACACAACATCATCATAGTACACAACATCATCTCATGAAAGAGTGATATGTCAAATTGAAGCAAAATAACAGCAGCACCTGTATATGGAGTATATATCTCTCAGTTGATACGATATTCCAGAGTTTGTGGTTCCTATCAGGATTTCCTTGATTGAGGGTTGCTGCTAACAGGAAATCTACTGAACCAATGGTTCCTCTTGGTTAACATGAAGTCATCATTTCGAAAGTTTTATGGTCGCCACATTGACTTGGTTGACCGTTATGGAATATCTGTGTCACATATGACAATGGATATGTTCCACTTGTCGTAAATACTTCCCGATCCTTTTCTCATTCATGACTTATTACCGTGTTTGTAACTAGATTAACACGACGGGTGCCACTAGTGGAGCAGGAACTGCTTACCCATCCGGAGCACCTGAGTTTACCCCTGGCTTTTAGTGGGGTTCGTGTTGCTCGATCTTTAGTTTTATATATATGTTTTGTAGATCGTTGTTGACCTTTTGTACTTTTTCTTTTGGCCATTGTGTTGTCTGTTTTTGTTCGATTTACGAATTCTGATTACCCTTTTTGTATCTTCAACTTTTCTTAAGAGAATATGTCAAATTTTAACATTAGAGAATATGCCATATTGAAATTTAGGGGAATATGTCACATTGAAGATGAAGAGAGATATGTCAAATTGAATCTTAAAATAATATGTCAAATCGAAGCTTACGAGAAAATGTAAAATTCTAACCTAAGAGAATATGTCAAATTGCAAACCTAAGATAATATGTTATATTGAAGCTGCGGAGAGCTATGTCATATTGAAGCCTAAGAATATATGTTATATTGACACTTAAGAGAATATGTCATATTGAAACATAAGAAATTCGTCAGAATATCATAAACCATAAAAGTATGATTGAAAACAGGTTATACTACGACAACATAATCTACCACAACAACACGAACCACTCCAGTGATAAACTTCAAACAAGACACAGAACCCGATAGAACGAAAGGTCCTGGCTTGGGATAGGCACAGCAATATAAGAAATTACGAGTTATGGGAATTACTGGTATTACAATCTAAAAGTCAAATGATATTAATTAAAGCAGGGCAATAATTCATAACTCGAAGAGTTAAGGTATTATGGTGTTTAACGTCACTTTCAACAATGTTTCAGTTATATCGTCGCCGTCAGTTTTATCGGTAGAAGAAACCGGAGTACCCGGAGATAACCACCGACCTGTCGCAAGTCACTGACAAACTTGATCACATAATGCGGTATCGAATGATTCGAACTCACAACTTTAGTTGTGATAGGCACTGATTGCACATGTAGTTGTAAATAGAACTACCATACGACCACGACCACAACTCGAACACCAAAAGATAGCTTATTAAACTGAAAAACCACTACCAGAATTCAACAATGTGAGCGAGTTGCTGATTGCTGATAAACGGAAAGTGAGATAAATTTCGGGTATATCATGGCGAGAGCACGTAACTGTAAGATGTAATCAAATGGTGATGTCTGCTTTCTTCAAGACCATAGCTACGATGAATTGTATGTTTTAGGATTAGCCCACTGAAAAAGAAAACAGCACACAGACATTCTCCTGCCTCCGGGTCTTTCTATTCACCCCTATAATCAAATAACAATTCCATTTTCAGGCTTTTGGTTTGACCTGACTGGGAGCCAAATCCATATTCTATCGCACCCAAGGCCATCACTCATCCCTAGCACCACAGATGCAGTTGACTTCAATGAGAATGAGTGGGATTATATATAAATGTGAGTAATCATAACAACTTTAACATGAGAAGACATAACCTCTTGAACATGAGAAGACGTAGCAACTTGAACATGAGTAGACATGACCTCTTGAACATGAGAAGACGTAGCAACTTGAACATGAGTAGACATGACCTCCTGAACATGAGAACACATGACCTCTTGAACATGAGAAGACGTAGCAACTTGAACATGAGTAGACATGACCTCTTGAACATAAGAAGACGTAGCAACTTGAACATGAAAAGACATGACCTCTTGAACATGAGAAGACGTAGCAACTTGAACATGAGTAAACACGACCTCTTGAACATAAGAAGACGTAGCAACTTGAACATGAGAAGACGTAGCAACTTGAATATGAGAAGACGTAGCAACTTGAACATGAGAAGACATAGCAACTTGAACATGAGTAGACATGACCTCTTGAACATAAGAAGACGTAGCAACTGAAACATGAGAAGACGTACTAACTTGAACATGAGAAGACGTAGCAACTTGAACATGAGTAGACATGACCTCTTGAACATGAGAAGACGTAGCAACTTGAACATGAGTAGACATGACCTCTTGAACATAAGAAGACGTAGCAACTTGAACATGAGTAGACATGACCTCTTGAACATGAGAAGACGTAGCAACTTGAACATGAGTAGACATGACCTCTTGAACATGAGAAGACGTAGCAACTTGAACACGAGTAGACATGCCCTCTTGAACATAAGAAGACGTAGCAACTTGAACATGAGAAGACGTACCAACTTGAACATGAGAAGACGTAGCAAGTTGAACATGAGTAGACATGACCTCTTGAACATAAGAAGACGTCGCAACTTGAACATGAGTAGACATGACCTCTTGAACATAAGAAGACGTAGCAACTTGAACATGAGAAGAGGTACCAACTTGAACACGAGAAGACGTAACAACTTGAACATGAGTAGATGTGACCACTTGAACATAAGAAGACGTACCAACTTGAACACGAGTAGACATGACCTCTTGAACATGAGAAGACGTAGCAACTTGAACATGAGAAGACGTACCAACTTGAACATGAGAAGACGTAGCAACTTGAACATGAGTAGACATGACCTTTTGAACATAAGAAGACGTAGCAACTTGAACATGAGTAGATATGACCAGTTCAAGAGGGCCATTTCAAAAAGAAGATATGGCTACTTGAGTAATAAAATGTGGCCCTATAACGTGAGAAGACGTGACCACTTGAACATGACAATACATAATCAATTGAAGATGAGATCACTTGAACATGAAACCACTTAAAAGTAAGACCGCTTGAACATGAAAAGACGTGACCACCTGAATATGACTAGATGCAATCACTTGAAGATGAGATCACTTGAGCATGAGAAGATGAGACCACTTGAGCATGACTAGAACAACCACTTGAAGATGTGACCACTTGAGCATGAGAAGATGAGACCACTTGAACATGAAAAGGTGTGACCACTTGAGCATGACTAGATGCAACCACTTGAAGATGAGACCACTTGAGCATGAGAAGATGAGGCCACTTGAACATGAGAAGATGTGACCGCTTGAGAAGTTGAGACCACTTGAACATGAAAAGGTGTGACCACTTGAGCACGACTAAATGCAACCACTTGAAGATGAGGCCACTTGAGCATGAGAAGATGAGACGACTTGAACATGAGAAGATGTGACCACTTGAGCATGACTAGATGCAACCACTTGAAGATGTGACCACTTGAGCATGAGAAGATGAGACCACTTGAACATGAAAAGGTGTGACCACTTGAGCATGACTAGATGCAACCACTTGAAGATGAGACCACTTGAGCATGAGAATATGAGGCCACTTGAACATGAGGAGATGTGACCGCTTGAGAAGTTGAGACCACTTGAACATGAAAAGGTGTGACCACTTGAGCACGACTAAGTGCAACCACTTGAAGATGAGACCACTTGAGCATGAGAAGATGAGACGACTTGAACATGAGAAGATGTGATCACTTGAGCATGAGAAGATGAGAGTGATGAGACCACTTGAACATGAAACATGTGGAATCGTAGCTCTTATGGTCTTTCGCTTTGTAGCGTTAAAAAAACATAAATCACTCCTAAACCAACCAGTAATAGCGTCACAACAAAAGGAATAAAATCAAACTGACAATAAGATGGTATAACAAATTTAAAACGGAAATCATATTGTAATAGTGTAATATTTGAGCATGCAAGCGCGAGATTATATGACAAACTGGAATAAAAGTGAAATTTAAATCTAATAAGAAAAGGAATGTTTGGTTAATCACTAGATTTGAAATGTGTAGACAAATTAATGGGCATATAGAAATGTACAATATAATAACCGATAAACAGAGAACGAAACTTAAACTGTTTTTAGGTTTCGGTTGCAGCGGTTGGCTGAAAGTCAGTAGCGTTGAAACATCGATGAACAAACTGGCAAAATAATTATTAGTTCTACTATAATGTATATTTGTAGTCATCATGAGGCAATATGTTGCGTGTGTGACGCCGGTTTTACAATGAAATAGCATAAAAATACGATATAGGAAAGAATATAACTAAAACAAAAAAGAAATGTATATCATCAACGGAAAAAACACCAACATCAAAATTTAAGGTCGAAAACACGGGTATATTTCAAAATTGAAAAAGATACATTTTACTACAATTACAACAAAAATTGTAATATAAAACAAAACACATCAGCATGCTCTCAATTGTTTATTTCAAGCCTGATTAGCACAGGTAATGTACACGCAATCCAGATTTGTTTTTGTGGTACTTTTTTTTTAAAGTCGTAACTATTCATATACTATATACTTGATCTTAAATACTATTATACAATTTTTACAAGGATCGGTGTCGTTCATATTAATCTGTCTTAAATTTTTTGAAGTTCCTGACCCACATATATGTAATAAAAGAATTTTAATCTACGCTGTATGCTCTGGTTCTTGTATTCATACAATTTGGACCGAAGACCACAATGCACTCTTTCTTTTCACAACTGTCGTAAAGTGTCAATGTCGTTAAACTTGTATTAGAGACAAAACGATTATTCGGTTTGTAAATTAATTAACGTAGCGTAATAATTTACTTGTTTTGATTTATTTAATGTTTGAAGTTTTGTTTATAGGTTGTCAAAATTTAAATTGTTTCAATTTTGTATTTCTAAAATTGTATGGTAAGAAAATAAAACACGTGATAAAAAAAACAAAAAAAAACGTTTTGATATTTATTGAGATTTCAGTTATATATAAGTTTGCCCATGTATTTTGAAAACAGTTGACACATACAGCAATATAGTCTTTTTGATTCACCGGCAGTTCGTGATAGAACTGGCTACATTGCTAATTTCGAACCGGAGACCTTTTGTTCGATTTGTCGCTTGTTGTTATATGGTTTTAATATTTCAGCCTTAGGTTTAGGGTTATGGTGTTTAACGCCACTTTCAACAATATTTCAGTTATAACGTGACGGCCAGTTTTATTGATGGATGAAGCTGGAGTACTCGTAAAAACCACCGACCTGTCATAAGTCACCGACAAACTTTATCACATATTGTTGAATTGAGTATACCTCGCCATTATCTGGGTTCGAACTCACAACTTTAGTGGTGATATGCATTGATTGCACAGGTAGTTATATATCCAACAACCATACGACTACGTCGGCCCCATTAATATTTTAGTCAAAAAGACATCATCAATAATAGTCTACTCCCACTAATCATGTATGTTTCCTTATTGAAAGGTATTAGCATAATGATAATTATAATGAAAATATTATGCATTAACTAATCGATCACTAATTACCGACCTACAACTGACAAAATAGATTTATTGTGATGTAATTATAATTAAAATGTCAAAATTGTTTTGATCGTATCCTATGTCTATTCAGGGAGATGGATCAAAACGGAAATCCGTTAACGAATGGAAGAATAAAAGTAAAGGCGCACCGACTAACAGTAACTGTTAACAAGAGGCTCACTTGATTCTGTGTCGCTCACTTGGTGATTAATTTGCCCACTGTTACAGTTCAAGCTAATTTGTAGATTCTGAAAAAAAGCATTTTATAACAATCCCATATGGATTATTAAACAATGTCCTGTGATTTTGGCAATCTTGGGTTTTTATTCACATAACTTTTTTTATATACATTGTAAAATGACCATCATATGATTACTCATATACAGTTTGGATTCAATATTAAGTTTATTTTTTATTTTGAGAAAACTATATTTATTTGCTATTAATTTTCATTGTGCTCCTAGTTAAAAAAAAAATAGATTTGTCCTGTGATAGCGGTCGTCTTGGATTTTATAAAGAGCCAGTTCAATGATTATGGATCGACAGTTTGATTCAATCCGCCATTTCTTTAGAAATGCCTGTACCAAGTCAGGACCATTGCGATTTTCCCAGTTTTCCGATTGTTGACTGATTTTGTCTGTTTATTGATTTATGAGTTTTGACTTTCCCTCTATAAGATTGCTCGAAGTTCGGTAATTTTGTTATTACATGTATTTAAATCTACATGTAGTTGTATAGATACTGAGAAAAACATTTTTTTTTATCATTTCCCTCCTGGGTTCCCATATTAAAAATGTATCCTTCGTTGGTGGTCATCTTGGATGTCCTTTCGACAAACCATGTACAGTGTCATGAATGGTACATTCCTATCATTAGACTTCTACTAATAAAGTTATTATTATTATTATTATTATTATTATTATTATTATTATTATTATTATTATTATTATATTGAGAGAAAAGGGGGGTAGTGTTATGGTGTTTAACGCAACTTTCACTTGCAACAAATTTCAGCCATATCGTGGCGGTCAGTTTTAATGGTGGATGAATCAGGAGTACCCGGCAAAAACCGCAGACTTGTCACAACTCACTGACAAATTTTATCACATGAGAGAGAGAGAGAGAGAGAGAGAGAGAGAGAGAGAGAGAGAGAGAGAGAGAGTCTAGTTTATTTTTCAAAACCAGCTATGTTAATAGTTCCGTGACCTGAAATTTGCAATTATCCACATAGATATCATGTTTATTATGTTATCAATAAAAATGTGAAACATGTTATGTTTATACCTGTAAAAATTATTCCTTTTATCGAACTTTTAACATCAATTACTTACCATTACAAGCCATGTAGATCAATAAATAGTTTGTTTATTTCTCTCAGATGGCTGCATTTATACATTAAAAATGGTACCATAACGTTTTTTCTCTCCTCTCTATGTGCTTGAATTACATCAATAATTAACTCGACTAACAAGTCAAAACAAATTAAATATATATTTACTCTTAACATCCACTACAGTTATGGAACCATTATCGCTGATCAGCTTTGACACAAAAAGCCAATATTATGAATGTAATGCCGCATGTGTGATATTGAAAATATGTCATAATGGTTGACTTGTCATTTATAGTGATCATAACGGACTAATGCTTAATCCATGTGATGTTAATGGTTGCATTGTGGCATAAGAAGAGATTGGAGATATCAAAGGGGCAACCAGAATCCCTAAATCTAAGAAGGACAGACAACAAAATAGCCAATAGATAAAGGACAAAAGGATAAACAACGATCTACAAGACATACACATAAAACTAAAGATCGAGTAACACGAACCCCACTAAAAACCTGGAGTGAACTCAGGTGCTCCGGAAGGGTCAGCAGTCTCTGCTCCACAAGTGGCACGCGTCATGTTAATTTAGAACTTTACAAGTCCGATATTAAATCTATACCGCGCCGAACCTTTACATATAAATTCAAATAAAACAATTAAGTTGTATTGCTTTATTTTTACTGAATTGAAATTATAGGAACATATTTAGATCAGAAGAATCTTTTAATTTCACAATTTTGAGAGAGAAAAAATACTTGATCTAAATTTCGTATGTAAATATTTGGTAAGGTCATAGGCGGTTCGATCCATAACTTGGACGCCGAATATTTTCATCATCATGACAGGTGGTTTTTTCGAGGTATAGTTGTTTGTTATCCAATAAATGGATCTGGGAAATTCCGTGTCTAAAAATAGCACCAATTTTAATTCGGAAACTATCAAGAAAACATAAATCGAGTTGTTTACATATTGTAAATGTTTACACTGTCACTCATTTTGTTGCCTCTAAAACTAATGACTATTTTATTCCATCCATTGATTTTATAGAATTAATATTGATATAGTGTCTAGTGCCTGTGATGTGAGATTGAAAACAATTCGTGGTACGTGTTTCCTACTTACAAGTTCTAATAAATGTAGTTGATACATATCAGGTTATCAACAAATCAATTTATTTAATTTATATATAAACTCTCAACATCTGTATCTGAAACGGACTATTTATTGACCCTGCTATTGTACTGTCCATGTTTATGTTGTCATTCATTGACCCTGCTATTGTACTGTCCATGGTTATGTTGTCATTCATTGACCCTGCTATTACACTGTCCATGTTTATGTTGTCATTCATTGACCCTGCTATTGTACTGTCCATGGTTATGTTGTCATTCATTAACCCTGCTATTACACTGTCCATGTTTATGTTGTCATTCATTGACCCTGCTAT